>JARHVA010004612.1:890000-1300000 GCA_037957365.1 Torreya grandis
TGACCACCCTAGGGTCTAGAACCTATAAAGCATTCAAATCTAAAACATGCAAAGGATCAGCTATATACTTCTTGAGATATGATACATGGAAAATATTATGTAAAAGAGATAATGTTAGTGGTAATTCAAGCTTATACGCAATAGGATTGACCACTTCTCACACTTTGAAGGGTCCTACATATCTAGGTGATATTTTTGTTAATTTTTTGAACTTAATCAATCTCTTTTATGGGTTAACCAATAAAAACACTTTGTCACCAATAGAAACCTACCTATCAGTCCTCTTCAAATTAGTGTAACTCTTCTATCTATCATTGGCCTCGACCAATCTATATCTAATTAACTTACCTTACTCTTCCATTTTAGAGAGCATCTTAGGCTCGAAGACTACCCTATCCTCTAACCTATCCCAATTGATTGGTGTCTTGCACCTCCTCCCTTACAATGCTTCAAAAGGTGCCATCTTCAAAGTAGACTGGTATGATTTTTTATAAGAAAACTCAACCAATAGAAGATAATCTTCCCACTTGTATTGTTGATCCATTTAATACATACATAAAATATCCTTTAAAACTTGATTTACTCATCTGACCATCAGTCTCTAGATGATATCTAGTGCTAAATTAAGCTACATACCTAAAATTGAGTTTAGAGTAACCCAAAACATTGAAGTCATTTTTGGATCATGATCTAAAATGATCTTTTCTATAAATCCATCCATCCTATACACTTCCTTTATGAATCTTTTCACAAGAGTAGGCACATCATCTATCAAGTTGCCTAATATGAAATGAGCCACCTTGGTTAGTTTATCAACAACTACCAAGATCATATCATGCCTACTCTGTGACATTAGTAAACCTTGGATAAAGTCCATATTGATCACCTACCATTAACATTCTAGTATATCATGTGGATATAGCAATCTAGCTAGGTGAACATGTTTAGATTTCACTCATTGACATTATAGACATTATGACACAAATTCAACCACATCTTTCTTTATTCCCTTCCAAAAATATAGAGGTCTAAGCTCTACCATAAGTTTTGTTACTCCTAGATGTCCTGAATACGAGGCATTGTGTAACTTTTTCAACACTATACTATGTATATTCTCTTGATCTGGAACATACATCCTCTTATTTAAATGTGAGATACCATCACTCTCAAAACTAAATCCTTTATACCAAGAATCTTAAGCATTATTAGATAATTCTTCTCTAACCTATTCATAATAATCATCTCTTGGTGAGAACTTAACCACTTGATCTCTAAAAGTACTAATAGTAGTTACAAATTCTATGTACCTTCTATGACTCAAAGCATCAACTAATATATTCTCTTTCCCCTTGATGTAATTGATATCAAATTCATATTCAAAAAGGAACTCCAACCAACAACTCTGACGAACATTTAAATTTGGTTGGGTGAATATATATTTGAGCCCTAAATTGTCAGTCTTGAGCTCAAATGGTTTTCCCAGTAAATAATGTTACCAAACTTGCAAAGTATGAATAATCACTACAAGTTCAAGGTTATGTGGAGCATAATTCACCTCATGAGTTTTCAACTTCCTTGATTTAAAAGCTACCACTACTCTATCCTACATGAGAACTCCACCCAAACCTTCTCTTGAAGCATCTGTGATCACTGAAAACTACCCATAGGGATCAGAAACTCCAGCACTCGTGCTGATGTAAATCTTATTTTCAACTCTTGAAAAGTTAATTCACATTTCTTAGACTAGTCAAACTTTTGATTTTTCCATTACAAATAGGTCATTGGATTAGCTATCTTGGAAATTTTTAGAATGAACTTCATATATTAGCCTGCTAACCCCATGAAACTCCTTACCTCATACACATTTCTAGGTGTTGGCCACTCCATAATAGCCCTTATTTTAGATGGATCTAAATAAATACCATCTATGGAAATAATATGCCCTAGATATTTCACTCTTTTCTAAAATAATGAACATTTAGACAACTTTTCATACAACTTATGCTTTCATAAACATTACAAAATTAGGTTCAAATGTTGGAAATGTTTCTTTCCATTCTTAGAATAGATAAAAATGTCATCCAAAAATACCAATACAAAATGATCTAAGTAGTCTCTGAATATACTATTCATGAGATTCATTAATGTTGATGGTGTCTTGGTTAATCCAAAAGGTAACACCGTGAACTCATAATGACCATAGCAAGTCCTAAAATATATTTTCAAAATATCCTCATCCAAAATACTCAACTAATGATATTTTGATCTAAGATCTATCTTATAAAATATCATTTCACCATGCATTTGATCAAAAATATCATCTATACAAGGCAATGGATACCTATTCTTGATAGTTACCTTGTTAAGCATTCGATAGTCAATGCAAAGTTGAAGGGTACCATCCTTCTTATTTACAAAAACAACTGGTGCACCCCATGGAGATACGCTAGGCCTAATCAATCCCTTATCCAAAATCTCCTAGAGTTGTGCCTTCAATTTAACCAATTCAATGGTCATCATCCTATACAGTGCTTTAAATTGTGGTTCTGATCCGGGTATAATATAAATTGAGAAATCAAACTCACGTTTGGGAGGAAAACCTGTAAATTCTTCAGGGAACACATCATATAAATCTCTAATAAAAGGAAAGTCTTCAAGATTTGGTTCTTTAAATTCCTCCATTTCATTTATCTTAACGATAAATGCTTGGCATCCTTTTACTTGAGCCCTTTTGAGATGCATTGCAGAAATTTGCCTAAGCTACAACTCCCTCTTTACACCATGTAGTTGGGTAAAATTCCCAAAATCATCCAAACACTCAACCTTATTCAAGTGATAGTCAACTTTGGCTTTGTGATTAGTAAGCTAATTGAATCCTAGATTCACATCATATGATCCTAGTGGAGATACATATAAATCCACTACAGTTGTGAATTCAATAAACTCAATCACTGCTTCGACAAAACATTTATCAACTATGACTTTAGAGTCATTCCCATATTGTGTTGACCATGCATTTTCCATATATCCAACTTTTTTAGGAAACTTTCTAAGTAGTCTAGGAGCTATAAAACATTTAGCAGACCTTGTATCTATCAAAATAGAAACTAGATGTTCAAACAAAATACCTAATAACTCTATGGGTGATGCTTGAAATTTAGCTTGTCGGTTATCAATTTCTACATGAATACATTGCTAAAAATTTCCCTACTGAGGTTTTGGACCTTATTCTTAGACTTGTCATGAGGACATTCACGAGCATAGTGATTCCCTCCATAATTGAAACAACCACCTAGTGGTCCTTTCCTGTCAATTTGAGAGTTTCCTTGAAAACCACCTTTGGAGCCATTACCTAGTTTCTTGTTATTAGATCCATTATTGAATTTTGGATTTTGATTTTTGAATTGCCCCTTGGAGTCTCCACTCCTTTGATTCAAATTCCTCTTTTTAAAAGTTGGCTTAGAAGCCAAACTTCTTCTTGAACTACTCCCTAACTTGAGCTACAGAATTCAATTTCTATTCTTATTTTACTACCTTCTCAAAAACCTGATCCATAGTAGAAGGCCCATGAAGATCTACCTCACCTCCAATCTAGGGTTTCAATCCCATAATAAATTTCCTAATTCTGAACCTTTTATCAGCTTGATATTGAGGCATGTATTTTATAATTTTGGTAAACTACTCCTAGTATTCATTTACCGATAAATCCCCTTGCTTTATATTCTAAAAATCCATAAGCTTCTGATCAAAGTAAAGTTGTTAAAACCATCGTGACCTAAACAACATCACAAACTACCCCCAAGTTGTGGTATTTGAGTTAAGGTTCATCTCTATTTTCTTGTTATCCCACCAAGTAACTACTTCACTGGCCAACTAGTATGCTCCCCAAATTGCCTTAGTGACCTTAGAGTAATTTTGAATCTCAAAGTACTTCTCCATCTTAGTCAACCATGATTTATCTCCATCACCTAAACTATTTTCATTAAACTTGGGTGAACTAACCTTCTTCATATCCCTATATAGTTCTACAACTACCTGAGCTCTCATATCTTGTTGATTCTCTTATTCAATAGGGTGCTCAACAAGTACTTCCTGACGTTCTTCCTCACCATGAACATGAACCTCTTACTCTAGGGCTATAATTTGGTCCTTAGTATCACTCATGATTGTGAGTAACCGATCTAACATTATTGATTGATCAATAGCAACCTGATTAAGATCCATGGGTGAGTTATTTTTATTCAATGGTCCCTATCCTGATGCTCCTATTTTCACCATTCTTCCTTATCACCAACAATAAGAATGTGAAAATGTTATAAGACTCATTAAGTCCTAGTGTTCGAGCCTAGGCTCTGATACCACATGTAACGACCATCCCAATTGAACTAAAACCAAAAAGTAGTAATTTTTTTTAACTTACTACCACAAAAGCATTTTATTTATAATTATAGAACTACAATTTATATAAATAACAAATAAACATCAAATTTTCAACTTTAATTTCTAATGTAAGATAGAGGGTTACAATTTATGATAAGAAATACATAATGATATAGCTACAGTTGGTCTCACTATAAAATAATGGTTGTTCAAGTAAATAATATTACATTTACAATTTTTGATAGGCAATTAGCTTTATATTAGATAACTAACTCTTCAAAGTTTGAGTTGCACTAACTCACATATCTCTGATAACCTCAAGTGTTGTCTCCAAGAATTTACTATAGTGGGGAGGGAAAGTAACATCCGAGTGCTTTACCACTCCAACCATGGACCAACGATCCCCCACACATCCCCTATCAAGGAATGGCACTCCCTACATGGATAGGCAAATATAATGGTGTGGGAATCAAAAATGAGATAATGCTAGTACTCCCATGTGTTTTAAGATTCTACTACATTACATCTATCATAAATAAAAATATGTTTCTATTATGACATCGCATAACATGCAAATCATACATATGAATTGGCAATGTTAATCTAACATTACTTTGGCTAAAGTTTTAAATAACAAATGATCATCTGGATCAGTCAAATTCATCACACATCACTTGATTAGGTTATCCATACCCTTCATTAGTGATGTTAGCTAGGCTTGAGAAACTATCTCACTGTGTGGGTAGTATCATCGATACGAGATTCAATAAAACATAAAAAATATATAATACAAATAATAGGCTTACCTAATGGGTAAACTAATGTAAGGATCATTAACACATACATGCACTACTGATGTAAATAAGCATTCATTTGACCATGCCAACCAAAAATGACTACAAAAGTTTAAATATAACTTATTTACAATTGATAATTCAAACCAGATTTAATTATTGTTATAAAGGAAGTAATTTTAAGAAACTAATAATCTTTTGACATTTCTCAGAATGTTTAGGTTCTATTTCTCCTAAAACCCAACAAAATATAGGAAGGCACGAATTATCTATTTTTTCAAAATAACAAAAGTACATAATGTCACACCATGATCTACTGATAAAAACCCCAAAATTTAAGAAATAATATTATTCTTCCCCAGACTCAAGATAATTTATTCAAGGGGTTTAATAACAATATCGACAACCAACTACATATCACAAGAAAATTGCTTTATATATATCTCAACAATTTCATTATAATTTCACAGATCATATTATAATTTCATAGATTTATAACAATTTAATAGTTGTATATTCATTATGTAATTTCTCGATTACATAGTAATATATATAATATATTCTCTAATATTAAATAAATTACATTATTTCTTATTTTCAATAATTTAATATTAATCTATTTTCATTAATATTTATACTTCTAATATGAATAAGATTATCTAACTAAATAAATATAATTTTTAATGTATAAAAATACATTCCTAAATAACAATATTATCTAACCAGCTATATATAGTTTTTAGTTTTTTTTTTTTTTTTTTAAACTTTCCCCTCATCCATATGCACCAACCAACTATGATCTTGGTATAAATTTCAAGAACTTGATTTTTGATAGAGTTGAAATACACAGGTAAGAGATGTGAAATGACTCACTTTCTCATAGCCATATATATATATATATATATATATATATATATATATATATATATATATATATATATATATATATATATATATATATCCATTATGTCTATCATTTTTGGAAAACACTAATAAGGGTTCACTAAAAAGGAACATGGTTCAAGTGCAACAAAATAGAAAAGATGAGAGAGAGTAGCACTATATTTTCTGAGCTAGAATAAGGAAAAGAGAGGTGGTGTCGTTGCTCTTTAGCTGAGCTAAAGAAAAGAAAATAAAAGAACTTACAAATGGCATGAGAGTCCTTTGATATCCAAGGCTAAAAAGAATTGTGTTGAAATCCTTAAATGAAATGTATGTAGTTTCACTTGAGTCAAAACAACTGAGATAAAAATAATGGCGGTGATTTGCTCTTTAGCAAAATTAAAGAAAAGAAAAAAAATGTAAACAGAATTTTGCAAAGATCCAACTGTACGGTACATGGTCCATTCAATAATGAAAAAACATTGAGATAAAAGATGATGGTGGCATTGATCTTGGGATGAGCTAAAGAAAATAATAGAATAGAACTTGATATGGCATCCACATTAGGACTAAAAAGGCAACGGTTTTTAATAAATTTATTAAAAACCTAAAACTCCTTAGTTTAGAATAGATTGCCACTTTGCTGGAAGAGACAATAAGAAGAATAAAAAGAATAAAAAAATAGAAATATATGAATATAAATCTTTCCTTAGGTCTAAGTTAAATAAAAGAGAAAAACTTTCTTTAATATAGTTATTTTTTTAATAACTACATATCAAAATAGAGTGATTTCATTCATTACTTTCAAGACAAATATATATATATATACACTTCAAATTTAAAATATATATATTATTTTTATATTTTCCTTATAATAATAAATCTCATCCACTAATTCAACTTTGTTAATGGTTAATATTTTTCTAAATTCAATTATTGCCTAAAGGGCATTACTGCCTCCAATAATTTAGGTTAGTGAAATTTTGGTTATTACGGATAGAGTTTTAGTTTCTAAAGAAATTTCAAAAATCTATTTCCTTGAATATTTCTAAGGGTTTACTCACATATCTTTCCCTTAATTTTACTATACACCATGATCCAAAATTCTTTTAATACAATTACCCTATTAAAATAATTGCACCACCTACCTGGTAACTCTCCTTGCTGGCAAAATTTTCCTTCCTACTTTCAAAGCTTTTCTTCTTCTTAAAACTTTCAGCTCCCTTTTTATGTCCACAACCATGTGTCTCCTTTTTTTTTTAATGCCATTTTTCCCTTTTGCATGCCACTTGAAACCACTAGTTGTAGTCTTTATTCCCCATCATTAACTAAGAGTTCCTACTAGTAATTATGGATAATTTTCCAATTTATTTCCTTGGATTTTCCTAGTCAGAAAAATAAGGTAACTAAATTCACCTTTCCCAAAAAAATCATCAAAATATTTTCATACATTAATTAATAATCAATTCCACTTGACTAACAGCTAAGTCTTTTAAAGCATGTGTTCATCCTAGTGTTTAAATTTTGGATTTATACCCATATTTATTTAGCATAAATAATATGTTGAATAAAATAATTTAATAATTGCCTATTATAATTAAATAATTTAAAATTACCATAAATATTTATTTTTTTTCACAAATTAAATATATCAATATTATTATTTCTATCCCCTATTGAAAACTACATTAAAGACACAAATATAAAGCAAAATATAAAGCATCTTACAACATAGAAATCACTTTAACCAAATTTTAGAATAAGAACTCATTCCCTTTTTAAAGCATAACCAAAATATGATTAATGCAACTATTTTAGCATTATCAAGCATATACTTAGCAAACCATATTAATGCAAAGAATTTAATAAGACAAACTACTATAGTGTGTGAATTTGGGCCATTAGCATTTCCATTTTTTCATACTGCAATCATCCCATCTGCACTACCCTCTTGAATGATACTCTCCCTCATCATGAACTGAGGGTGAGACCAATCCTGCATCCACCTCATACCAATTATGTAGTTAGTCTAAGTCATCATTTATAAAATCAATGATACAAGACTAACAAGTATACAGCTATATTATATAAAATAATCAAATGCAATTGTAACATCATATAAATAAATCATAAATATCAGTGTTCCCTACTGCATTTGTCATAGTGCTTAAATAAAATCATTAAATAATCAGTTATTAACCACTTCAAATCCATAGATTTAAAGATAAAATGATAGAGTGAAATCGAGATGTAACAGTTTTCACTTGAATATTGTGATTATACCAATTATCAGGAATACTCATTGCTTCAAAAGTATACTTTGAATACTAATAAGACAAAATTTTATCAATTATTTATGGTAAAATATAATCATTAATACTTTTTAGAAAACCTTTAGGAATCCATACCTACTTAACTTGATTTTTTCTGGATATTTGCTAATTTAGACTTCTTATAGTTTACAAATGATGCTAGAAGAATTCTTCTATTGCTAGAACTTGCTTCTAAGTTTGAGGTCATCTCCATATTTCCAAATATGAGGATGTGTATTGTTTGTATTCCTTTTATAATTGATCTAGTGTTCATCATTAAATAAAGAGATGAACATCATGATTATTAAAGGAATCCAAAAAGATAGAAAATGCAAAATGAGTTGGCATCCACCATGCTTCCAATAATGTCATTAAAAAGAGTGATTTTTGGTCACTCAACCATATAGTTCTGTGTTAACACCATAAAAATTAAGTATGAATTGATGGTCACTAGACCAGGGTGTTCTAAGGTAATTCCAATCAAACCTTTTGAGATGTAGCATTCCTCTAATGAATAATTTTGTGGTTATAACCATTGAACCATGTGGTGTTTTTACCACAAGATAAATAGTTGTATGAAAAAACTATTAAACCATAGGATTTTTTAATTCTTCTCCACTATCTTAAAAATTAGGTGCTGGAAGATTATTTTCTATATAATATATAGGCCATTGGGAGACTCTTTGGACCACAGTGCCATTAATCACATTTTCATAGCCATGCCATCCAAATAAATGGGCCTTCTTTATTTTAACTTGTGAATTGGATATAATAATCTTGGAAGGCCATTGGAGATATTAGCAATTATAGATTTCCACTCTAGGTAACCTATAAAATTCTTCATCGATTAAATATTCAAACATGTGATGAAGAATTAGTCTTGGAAATCTATTGTGAATCTTGTTGAGAAATCCAGCTACATCCGGATGTAGTTTATTTCCTTTATTTTTTAGCATGACTCTCAAACTATGATATGGGAATACATATTTTATTTACAACTCCAATTTTGATCTAGTTTATTATCCTTTCCATCCCTTCTATGGATGAGTTTTATGTAGTCAATTTATGGATAAACTTATCAATAGAATACCTTCCATACACTTTTAGAGTAATTGGTTCTTCTTCAATGTCTAGGGAAATTTAGAGATCAAAATTATACATGTTCTTGATGTTTATGATACTTTTTTGTTAAATATTATCAGTAATATCTTGTAACCATTTATTGTCATAACATGATTCTAACAAGAGTCTTATAATGTTATCAATCAATTGACTCCAATTGCAATCATCTTCTAGAGAAGAAATAATATCATACTATGAAGAATTTACCTTTAGTTTCTTATCAGAGGATTTTGAAGATTTTCCTCTAAGAATATGTATATTGCTAGGTCCTATGTTTTTTAGGGACAATTGAAGAGATAGAATATAGGTTGTATTCTTGATATAAATTGTGATTATCCTTTATAGACAAAACTAAACCTTGTAACAAAAATAGTAAAGAATTCTAAGGAATCCAAGAAAGGACTTCACAGGCCAATATAATAATAGACATTTTCAATTTGTACAAAGGGCATGTTTACAATGTGGTGCCAGATGATTAAATGAACATCTAGAGAAAAATACTAGATAGAGATATAATTATTTATAGTATAAATGGGAAAAGGTGTAGGAGTATGAGTATGAGTCCAGTTTTGGATAATAAAGGATTGAGAAAAATTGAAATTAGATCTTGAATCAATCAAAGGAATATGTTCAAAAAATCCTTCTCCATTAAAAACATTTACCAAGATTTAGATAAGAGAGTGTTTCAAAATTAAAATATTACTTTGTTCCTTTTTCATAACATATGGTTCTATCTCTTTGGTGTACTTCCTATTTAATATATAATTGATTTCAAAAGGATGACTGGAATTTCTTTGGGCAAGACATCCTGAAGAACTACATATTGGTATGTCAAGATCATCTAGGTAGTCACTGAACAATTGAAATTGACATGGTGTGATATTCCATCTAGTTCTTCTACCATTTGTAATATTATAATGTATTTTATTAATTTTCAAGTTTATATATAAATGGGTTTTGAAAATGGAATTGTATATATTAGAGATAGGTGGATTGTCTGGATAAAATTTATGAAGTAATAAGATCCAACATGGGGATATGTATGATGACCAAATTTTTCCACACCAAAATCCAATATGTATGACTCTTTTATAATTTATTAACTAGCATATTTGACATATTTCTTGAAAATTCATATTAGAGATAATGACTTTGATTTCTTGTAAACTTTGGTAGAATTCAAAATAGGGATGACAAGTACAATGCAATAATTCCTTGTCAGTCAAGGATTCAGGAGTAAGGCCAAAATGATAAGAACACAAAACTAAATAAAATGATTCTAATATCAAAGGGAAAACTTTGAACTGAAGGTTACAAGGAAGACATTTCCATATTTCTATATCCTTCTTATAATCCTCAAGATATTCTTTGGGGTTAACCTGAAAGGCGCACAACTTTGAACCAAAATATTCTTATGATTTTAGAAGATTATATTTTATAAAATCTTGACTTTCATTTATATTTTATATTTTATATTTTATATTTCCCTTTTAATATTGGCTCATGTTGTTTCTCTTTCTCTTCAATCCAATCTAGTGCATCATCAAGACCTTGAATGTCTTGGAATACATCATCATTGACATAATTAGTTAGGATGACACTTTGAGAATTTACTTTGAAAAATGGAAATTACATAAGTGTCATAGAAGGTGTTAACTTTGGTTTTGGTCCTTGATTGGCATTTTCATCATCTATTTCAACAAACATATTTCCTTTCCTTAAGTTCTTATGAGAAAATGTTGAGCTAGGTTTAGGGGACTGGACTACTAAATGAAATCAAAAGTTTGAGATAAATATCTAGGAAGAATGTGGATATTTTGTCCATCTATATTTTGGATATTCTTATATTTCTTACTTAGCCTTGGAGCTACATTTTTGAGCTAGTCGAGTTTCCATTTAGATGGGATTTCTATATCATTTATTATTACCTTTTGTAATTTTATTAGACCATCTAGCCTTTTAGCATAGGGAAGGTTTTCAATAATCTTAAGATTATTTGTGTTTGTAATACTAAACATGACCTAAATGTTAACTGAAACATATTAGAGATAACCAAACATGTTTAGGCCATAGACTGATGAAAATAAGCCTCAGTATTCTAAAGATCCATGCTTAACTTCTTTACATCCTTTGTCTCTAGCTCTTACTATTATATTAGGATAGCATTCATAATAAACCAATCCATTATTTAGTTGACATACAGAAGAAATTTGGAGTGCATGATAGAAATCAACTTGTCTTCTATCACATAGAGAAACATAAGAGACAGGTTTAATATTTATAGAGATTTGAGGTTTTATAGATATTCTTATGAGGGAAAAATGGACAAATTGAATCTCTTCATGAATTCTAATGTATTCTATTTCATGTTCATGAAATAGAGGAAGAATATGGGTCTGATAGTTTTTCTTGGATTATATACATGACCTAATTCTACATCCTTAATTCTAAGTTTAACAAAAGACTTAAAAGTATATTTATACAAGATCTTGCCTAAGATATTAATTTGAATCTAATATTTTTAAAATACTTTTGAAAGCTTCAAATAAGGAGGGGAATAGTTTGTAATTGTACCTTCAATTTCATCTTATGTAGCTTTAATCTATGGTGTTGATGTAGTACACTCTCGTTGATTGAATTTACTTTGTGTTAGATATATCATTGGCATTTCATAGTATATTTTTGCTTCTACTTCATTGAGGATATCATATCCTAGGTGATTACCTACTCAATTTTTGGAATTTTGCCATTGATTTTCTTCACAGAGTAGCAAGGTATATAGGGTTGTCAAACATGTCCATATGCGAGCTCCAAAATATAACAACTATTTTCAAAGACAAAAATGTCAAAAGAAAAGGATTCTCAAGCCTTGGGGGAGTTAAATAGACAACAGTAATTAAGTTACTCATGGTGATTATTTACTTTGGCAGAATGACAAGAATTTTATAGATGTATTATATTATATAGTAAAGGATCCACCACATTTTTATTATCACATGGATTTGATACCAATTATACTAAATTATTATTGATCTTAGTTAGTATATAAACATAAACTAGCAATGGAGTTTGTTTTTCAAATGGTTATAGCTTCTTATATTACTTGAAAATAAAAAATTACAAAGTATATTATTATAGAATCAGACAAAGTAGAAAATTGGCTTTTGATCTTTAAGTTCACACTAGATACGAGAAGAGAGAATGCATAAAAAAAATTATGACCTTAGGCAAATTTAGGACATACTAAAACTCTCTAAGACATATAGGTAACTCTTTTCTGCATGATGATCTAAGTTTTTCCTTTTATAGGAGAAGGAAGACTAGTTGAATAGGTAAAATAGAATCTTTACCTAGAATTTGAGTTATCGGTTATACCTTTATTTCTAATAGAAATAAACTTATAGGGTCCTAACAGAATCTCTATCATCAATGTCTACCACTAATTCCTTTTTCCATAATTAAATAATGTACAAATATTCTTCCATTTATCAAAGTGATATGTTGTTGGAATCTAATGAGGAAGAAGATATATATGGAGGGTCTAACAAGGCTTTCACTTCTGTTAGTAGATCATTTTCAGATATAGGGTTGAATAGACACCTTATTTTAAATGTTTGATGAATAATCCAATAAGGTCCATTATTATCATTTTCAAATATTGGATTGGTATGGAAACAGGACTCCCATTTGAGTTTTCTCTTGATAATAGTGTGAACAATAGTATCATTAGAGATTCATTCTTCTTCATGAATATTATGTGGTCTAAATCCTTCAATGAATGAGTAAAGATACTGATTATATCCTACCTAGACAAAAATAGTCCATGCCTAGTTTAGCCTTTTAACTAAATCAGAGAATTTATAGAATTGGAGTTCATTATTAAGTCTTTGAATAGCAAATTCTCCTTCATTGACTCTTTCATGAATACTTATTGCTCTAGAATATTGTAGATCCATAGATGCATTCCTAAAAACCTTGTGTAATGAGTAGTTAATACTTCTTTGAGAATTTTTTTTCCTAGGTTAAAATGCTTTATTCATTGAATTTAACATTTTCACCCTAGTTCAATTGAATTCAGGGATAGGCTGGTGCAGCATAGTTATGATAGGTATTGGCTTAGCCAATCTACAACACTTTTTTGTTCCTAAAATATGCTCAACCTTATAATTAAATTGGTTAAAAAAAAAATTCCACCTAACATATTTACCTCTTCCATCTTTTATTCCATGATCCTTTTCTTTAAAAGTGTCAAATCTTGTATAATCAGTTCTAATTAAGAATTATTTCAAATGCATTAATCTTAAGGAGAATTTTTTTACACATTTATTGATAGCATATATTTATTTATCAAAAGATATCCATTTTCTTACATCTTCAGTGAATACCCCACTATCATATTCACAAACATATTCTTTATTATTTTTTATGCAACATACAATTCATCTCCTTGCATAGTCACTAGTATCTATTTAAATAATATGATTTTATAAAATGGGTACATACAAGGATGGAAAAAATTGTACCTTGGTTTTGATTCTTTAAATAGCTTGGGATAGTTCAATTGTTCAGACATATTTCTTATTTTTATTTAATAAGTCTTGAACAATAACATTTCCATAATCTTCATAACAATTTTTAATATAATTGAGCATGCCTATAAATTCTTGCAACTCTTTTTTGTCTAATATATCAAGAAATTGGAGTACCTTTTCTTTAATATGTGGTTGGATTTTAATCTGATTATTTTTCACTACCATTCCCAAGAAATTAAAATCTTGTTGGCATAATTATAGTTGGGTATTGGATAAGACTATTATTGATTCCTTAGAAATTTGTTATAACTTTTGAATATATTGTAAATGGTTTTCAAAAGATTTGTTGAATATTAAAATATCATCTATATAGATGCATAAAAAGTCAAAAGTGCCCTTAAAAATAGAATCCATATCAGCCTGAAAGTAAGGAGCGTTCATCAGGCCAAAAGGCATGACATTCCATTGCTAGTGTCTAAATGGACAACTAAATATTTTTTTAGGTTTATCAGCTTCCCTAACCCTTATCTGATAGAGTCCTGATTTGTAGTCAAACTCGGATAAATATTTGCATTTTTATACCTTTTGTAATAAATAAGTTTTATCTAGAATAAGATAAGGGTATGTCTCAGTGATGGAATTTAAAGGCCTATAATTAATGATCATCCTCTTCTTCCATATTTTTTACTATGAATGCTTATTGACCATAAATGCATAGAAATAGAAAGAAGATGTTTAAGATTCAATAAAATTATGATCAAGAAGTTATTTGATTGTTTTTTCTATGACATTATAATTGGCAGTTGAGATTGGAATACTTTTCCCTATTTTCATTATTTTATCTAAGGTTATTCTAGTTTCCATTTCATGCATCTTCTTTTACCAAAATTTTTGAGGATCATCTGAACATATTTCTTCCTTAATCAAGTCTCCTATTTTTTGGATTTCTTCTAATATGGTATTAGGAGATGAAAGACTCATGGTAGCATGACATTTTTCAGTAGCATGATGCAACCTAGGAATCTTTACCCTATCTTCATTCAAGGTGAAAAGTGCATGCTTAGGAGTCCTACGATATGGAGATTAGGAGTCTAAAAAGTATCCTCTAAAAAAACATCAATAGGCATATTATTTTATTAGAATAAATCACAAGCAAATTAGTTCTCTTGAATCTTCAAAGGTTCTTGATGCTTATAATGTATAGAGATAAAGGAGTTTCCTTGGAAATCAAGAAATCCATATACTTTATCATCTTATAATTCTTCCTAGTTATTTAGAATTATTTATTTTGCAAAAGAATGGGATGCTCATGTGTCAACTTGTGCATATAAAAACTTTCCATTGAACTAGGCATACCTTCCATTCAGAAGTTATTTTATATATATTACTTTGGGTTCTTCTTTAGCAAGGACTACAATAAAAATAAGCCTTTGATATATTGGATCTTTTAAGTATATATTGAATAATTCTTTAGAAGTCTCTTCTTGTTCTATAATTTCTTCAATATTAATTTTTCCTTTTAAATCTTCTATTTTGCAATCATCCTTTCCACATTCCATTTTAACGTCATCTTCTCCAAAGAATTCATCATCATTTTATGGTTCAGAAGATTTACCTTTAAATTCCCATATAAGAATAATATTGACAAATTGTATAGGTGTTTCTTCAGGTATAAGGCATTGGAATTTATTTTTCATCCATAATTCACTTGGTTTAAAGGAATAATCACATTAAATAGTTGGTTGTTCAAGATTTGACACTATGGGAGGCATATATTGGAACCTACATTGCATAATTTTCCCATGGACTTTCCTTGAAGAAAATTGTTTTTGAGGTTTTTTCTTTAGTTTTTTAGAGTTTCCTTCATCCTATTCATATTTTGGGTATTGCATAAGAGTGGTTACTTATAAATCATCAACAAGGATAAGAAGTTCATCATCACCTTCTAAGGAAGGACCTTCTTCTAATATGGGCTCAAAAATGTTATCTTTATAATATAAATTAGTTCTTTCATCAGTTACATCCCACCACGATGTTGTGGTAGTGGAAAATATAGCCTTAACAACCTTGTGTTTACAAGTGTATTATAGGGCAATATGTATAGGCTAGTAACAAATATAGCATTTAATTAATTTTATTTTAGGATGTGGGGTTTTATGTTGATGAAGGTATGTGGTTTTATGGGTAGGGATGCACCGAGTAGGGAAAAACCTTCATCAACAAGATAGTCTTTTATTGGATTTTTTAAGTTTTTTGATATAAGGCCTGCAACCATAAGGTGTTGTTTCAAGAAACTAGATTACAAATTTGCTATCACTTTGTTAGGATAATTTTTGGATAGCTTTTTTTGATATAAACAACATGATATATTGTTTAGCAAAGTCAAATATATATGTTAAGGTCATGGCATCAATATTGAGTCCTTTAAGTTTAATATAAGATATGACTTTATCAGTCAAATCATAAGGTAGGGACTCTAAATAATGCATTTGTATATCATTTGAATTGTAAGAATGTCCATAATCCATTTTTTGATATTTTATGATATATGGCTCAAACTAGGAAAGGTCACACAACTTCCACTTGGCCATCCCTCTATTTGATTCCATTTCCTTGTTTCCTTGAGGAGGAATAAAATCATTTATGATTAATTGGTATAGGGTAGTCATAGGATCAAATTGTGAGAAAATTCTAGACCCTTGAATTTAGGTTAACATTGAGTTCTACCATTGTAAGGTTATTCCCCAAAAGTATTTAATAGAAAATATAGAATTAGTTCTTCCATCAAGAGTAGCATTAGTTCTAAGAGTTTTCATAGTATTAGACCAAGTTGTTATTTCATTTAGAGGGTTTAATATACCATCATTTTTTAGATACCATGGATTTATGGGTATATTAGATATTATCATCATAGTTAATGATGGAGAAGAATAACTAGTTTTTATAGGTTTAGCTTTGAGCCTAGTTTATTTTTCTGAATCATCGGGCTTAAATTTTGGTTCAAAGTCAATAGATATTGGTTCTAGGGAAGAGCTTGCTCTAAGTTATTCTTTTTTTGTGGCTCTTATCTAGGTCAAGATATTTTTTAATGAGAATAATTTATCATCAAAATAATCCAACTTATCTCAAACTGAGCAGAGTATGTTGAGAGAGGAATTTGTAGTCTTATGGATAAGATCAATAGATTCATAGATTTGGGGTATAAAGATAATGTATTTTTGTATAGATTGGACATGGGTATGTATAATACCAAGGTTACTATTATTTTTAGAGATAGATTTACTTACCAATTATACCTATCCTGAGACAAAAGTGAGATTACTAGCTATGTTACTTACAAAATTATAGATAGATTTCTTGGTTAAACTAAACTGGGTGAATGACTATTTAACATTTTGTACATCTCTACATAGGTCATCAATTTTTTCTTAAAAATGGTCATCATATATAGTAACATAATGGAAATTTTTATATTCACCTAATGGTTCACTTTCAAAGGGATTTCAAGGCTGAAATGAATACAAAAAATAAGAAACTTGTCCTTCTATTTGTTTGTGCCATCCTTTATGTGGTGGCCATCTTCCTCCTTTATAGAAGGTTATCCCATTTTATTTATATAATTCTAAAGTATTTTATATAGGTAATTATGACATATTTAGATAAGTACTATCATCCATACCTTGAAATTTTTTGCTTGAAATGGGATTTTTCTTTATAACTTCTACTTTGGTAAAAATGCCATATCCTAGATGATTATCAACTCTTTTATAGAATTATATCATTGCTTTTCTTCATATAGTAGACAGGTATACAAGTCCATTGAGTGTGTCCATTATGGTATCTATAATAAATAGTAACTATTTTCAAAGACAACAATGTCAAAAAAATGGGTGTTTAAGCCTCAGGGGGACTTCAACAGACAATAGTAATATAATCTAATACATCTAAAAAATTCCTATCATTCTACCAAAGTTAGTATTCACCATGATTAACTTGATTAATTTTATTTTTTAAACTCCCCCCGAGGCTTGAGTGCCCTTTTATTTTGACATTGTTTTCTTTTCAAATAGTTTTTATTTATTAGAGCTCACACAGGGGACACCCTCAACGGACCTATATACCTCGCTACTCTGTGAAGAAAAGTAATGACAGAATTTCATAAAGGAGAAAATAATCATCCAAGTATGATATCCTCAATGGAGAAGAATCATAAGGATACTATAAAATGCCCATGAGATATCTGACACAAAATATATTCGATCAAGGAGAGTGTACTACATCAACACCACAAATTGAAGCTATAGAAGATGAAATTGAAGGTACATTTACAAACTATTCCCATCCTTATTTAAAGCCTTTAAAAGTATATGAAAATCTTAGCTTCAAAATAATATCTTAGGCAAGATCATGTATAAATATAATTTAAAGTCTTTTGTTAAACCTAGAATTAAAGCTTTAAAATTAGGTCTTATTTATAATCCAAGAAGAACATATCAGACCCATCTTCTTCCTCTACTACCTGAACATAAAATATAATACATTAGAATCCATGAAGAGGTTCAATTTGTCCATTTTTCCCTCATAAGAGTATCTATAAAACCTTATATCCCTACAAATATTAAACATGTCTCTTATGTTTCTCTATGTGATAGAAGACAAGTATATTTTTGACATACATGTCAGTTTTCTTCTGTATGTCAACTAAACCATGGATTGGTTTTTTATTAATGTTTTCTTAATATGATAGTAGGAGATAGAGACAAAGTATGTAAATAAGCTAAGCATGGATCTTTAGATTATTGGGGTTTATTTTCTTCAGTCTATTGCTTGAACATGTTTGGTCCTTTCTAATACACTTCAGTTAAAATTCAAGTCATATATAGTATGACAAACACAAATAATCTTAAGATTAATGAAAACCTTCCCTATGCTATAAGGTAGAATGGTCCAATAAAACTAAAAAAGGGAATAATAAATGATATAAAAATTCCATCTAAATGGAAAATCAACTGGCTTAAAAATTTATCTCCAAGGCTAAGTAAGAAAGATAAAAAGATCCAAAATATAAATGGATAAAATATTCACATTGTTCCTAGATATTTATCTCAAACTTCTACTTTTTATTTAGAAGTCCAATCCCCTAAACCTAGCTTAGCATCTTCTCATAGGAACTTAAGGAAAATAAATGTGTTTGTTGAAATAGAACATGAAAATGTCAATCAAGGAACAAAACCAGAGTTTATACCTACTATCAAACTTATGTAGTTTCTATTTTCCAAAGTAAATTCTCAAAGTTTCATCCCAACCAACTATGTAAATGATGATGTATTCTAATACATTTAATATCTTGATTATGCATTATATTGGCTTGAAGAGTAAGAGAAAAAAAAGGATCCAATATCAAAAGGGGGAGAGAAAATAAAAAACATAATCAAAAGACAAGATTGTCTGAAATATAATCTTCTAAAATCAAAAGAATATTTTGATTCAAATTTGTGCACCTTTCAAGTTAACCCCAAGGAATATCTTGAGGATTCTAAGAAGGATATAGAAATATGGAAATGTCTTCCTTCTAACCATAAGTTCAAAGTTTTCCCTTTGATATTAGAATCATATTATTTATTTTTTTGTTCTTATCATCTTTTCCTTACTCTTGAATTCTTCACTGACAAGGAATTATTGCATCATACTTGTCATCATGTTTTGAAGTCTACCCAAATTCATAATAAATTAGAGTCATTATCCCTAATATGACTTTCCAAGTACTATGTCAAATTTTTTGGTTAATAAATTCTAAAAGAGTCATACATATTAGATTTTGGTGAGAAAAAAGTTGGTCATCATAAATATCCCCATGGTGGATCTTGTTACTTCACAAGTTTTATCCAGAACTATCTCTAATATATACAAGTCCATTTTCAAAACCCATTTATATATAAACTTGACAATTACTAAATCCATTATGATATTAAAAATGTAGAATAAATAGAAGGATTATCATGCCATACCAATTCTAGTTGTCTAATGACTACCTAGATGATCTTGACATAGCAATATGCAGACCTACAAGATGTCCTTCCCAAATAAATTCTAGTCATCCTTATAAAATCAATTGTATATTAAATAATAAGTACACCAAAGAGATAGAACCATATGTTGTGGAAAATGAATGAATCAATAATCTAATTCTGAAACACTTTCCTATCCAAATCTATGTAAATGTTTTTAATTGAGAAGGATTATCTAAACATATTACTTTGATTGATTCAAGGTTCTATGTGAATATTTCTCACTCCTCTATTATCCAAAACTAGACTCATACTCCTACAACTTTTCCCATTTATATTATAAATAATTATATCTATGTCCAGTATTTTGTTCTCAATGTTCCTTTAGCCATTAGGGACCACACTATAAATATGCCCTTTGTAAAAATTAAAAATAGATATTAGTATATTGTCCTAAGAATTCTTTTCTTGGATTCCTTATAATCCTATACTATTTCTTCTATAAGGTTTAGTTTTGTCTATAAAGGACAGTCACAATTTGTATCCAGAATATCACCTAGATTCTATCTCTTTAGTTGTCCCTCATAAAACATAGGAACTAACAATATACATATGCTTAGAGGATAATCCTCACAATCCTATGATAATAAATAAAACGTAAATTATTCCAATATGATATTCATTCTTCTCTAGAAGATGATTACAAGTAGATTCAATTACCTAATAGCATTATAAGATTATTGGTAGAATTATGGTACACCAACAAATAACTCCTATATAGTTTTAAATCTATCAAAAGATAATTTATAGGTACAATAAAAGAAAAATAATGATTGAAATATAGATTTATAACATGCTCTAAAATTAAATTAGTGAACATAATAGTATCGCTCTGGCTGATATAGTTGTAATTGAATAAACTAAAATGAAACATGCATAACTATATCAATCTAGTGGATGCAATAATATAAAAGCATAGAACTATATGAAACTAGATGATATGGTCTAGAAAAAAATAGAATGATGCCACATTGGCTAATACCATTCATAGATAGTAGAATACTATATCGGGTTGGTCAGCACATAAAATGATGGTTTGGAATATTTTGCTAAGAAGCTTGAATAAAAACATGAAATTGATATAACCAAAGGTAGAATAATATCCATGTCTATTTCACCATAATTTATTATGATGGTGAATCCAAAGTTAATACAACACTAATAATCAAATTGAAATGTGAATATAATCCAACAGTAGTGGGATAGGATTCATATCGGGTTCACCAAAATGTTTGCACATGCTAGGATTAACTTAAAATTATACTCTTTCTCTCAATAGAATAAGGTCAATCAAATAGAAATTATGTTGCTTGGTTGACCAGGTAAGGACCAAATGAATTTCATAAATATAGTAGAGGATAACCTACAACATAAATGTCAATAAGAAATTGTTCCAAAGCCTAAACCTATGGCACAAAGATGTAACTCTAAATAGACCTCAAAAAATATGTATTATGGTTATAAAGTAAATGATTATATAAGATAAATTAAACTAAATATGATTTATAATTATCATATAAGATAAGGTTCCATGGTTAACCAAATTGGGGTCTACAAAACCTAAAGTGATTATGGAAAGTCTAATTAATACTATAGCCACACCAACATTTTTTGGTGTGGAGAAGGCCTAAATAAGGAAATAGATACATAGATTCATAAATTAATAACTAACATCTAATATAATAAGTAAATAAATGAAATATTATAGGGATATAACATACTTACCTTTGGGTAGACCCATCAACACATCAACTCCCCCTTGGCTCAAATGTAGCTTTGCAAAATCATGTTGTAGGTTGAAGACCTCAAATGGCTGGATTAAAACCTATTAAGATTATATGACACCATAAGATAAGACTCATCAAGATAATATTTTAATTTTATTAATTCTCCCAAATGTACTTAGAATAGAAGTGTGAGTGAAATCAAAGTGAATAAATTGTGTGTGTGTGTGTGTGTGTGTGTGTGTGTGTGTGTGTGTGTGTGTGTGTGTGTGTGTGTGTGTGTGTGTGTGTGTGTGTGTGTGTGTGTGTGTGTGTGTGTGTGTGTGTGTGTGTGTGTGTGTGTGTGTGTGTGTGTTGGAATGAAATATGAACCCTACATATATTGATCCAATACTCAAAACCTACCCTAAACTCTAAACTAATGGTAAATAATATAATTGATACATTTGAAAAAAAATGGCTCACATAGAATGACATCAACCAGGCTAGTTTAGTACATATGCCCTATGATAAGATTATAATTATATCGGTTGGCCAATATAGTACAAGAAGGGTGAAGACATAAAATAGATGGTATCAATTAGGTTGATACTATAAGACATAGGGAATCTAATAAATATTAAAAAAGTATATATAGGAGAGATACATGGATAGACACTTTAAAAGATCAAACTTATAGTGGTAATGGTGTAATTAGGATAAAATATCAATATCTCTCATAAAGCACCATGAGTGTTTCTCACCCCATTCCTAGTGTACCCTTTAACATGCACTCAAGGAGATTGATGCATCATCAAGAATTTCAAGAGAAAGTGTTATTAAATTATAAACTAAAAAATATGATGTTTATATATGTATCAACATTCTATTTATCATGTACCTTGTATCCATGAGAGGAATACGCAATGACTAAGAACCTCTAAAGTGTGAACCTACCAAGAAAGGCTACATGTCTAATTTTTGTAACCTCTAAACTATAACACCATTAGATTTTAATTATTAACCCAAATACCATGTGACTCTAAACTAATAAAAATAGGACATATGGCTTATATAAAATAAACTCGCACATTGACTAAGCATAAACAAGGCTTATATGGTGTGTGTAATAAATAAATGTGTATGGTAAAAGATCACTTTGTTAAATTCATAAAAATAGATGTCAAAATTCAAATTACAATAGGAAAAAACCTCTAAATAAATGAAAAATTCTACCTTTAGAATTTAATACACATGAACTAGAAAGCCTCATCCATCATTTGAATATTTAAGGAAAATATAAACAGAAAAAGGTCATTTATTTATTTACTATATGTGTTCAAAGAGGTTAACTAAGATCAAATTTCCTCTAGAGAATGCCAATATTTAAAGAAATAAGCCAATTATTCAAGGTTCAATAGGCTAAGACATGAATTGAAAGAGAAAGTCAGTAGAGTAAACTACTGCATATCCATGGCTTCTTAGAGTAAACTACTGCATATCCATGGCTTCTTACTTTTTCTCATTTGGCACTACACAAGTGTTTACAGGTACTCACTTCATCTGAGATGTATTAGGGATGAGGTTCAAACATTATGATGTTGTTTATGATAAATTTGAAAGAATGAGTTTGATACCAAAATAAGAATCCTACATCAAAGGATGTTAATTATACTAATGACCTATTGACAATATAACAAGTTAGGCTACAACATATCACTGTCAAGCAAGAGGTGTTTCCTTATGATTTGTTATATAGTGTGTTTGTCAAAACATAGTATTTAGATGGCATGGTTTTACCATCAAAAAATAAAAATCACTTTACATTTCTCGCTATCAAATGATATTACCAAATGCCACATCCAACATCTTTTTACAATCATTTTATAGTATCAGACTTGATCACTAAGAAAAAATTGAGGTGAGTGTTGAAATATTGGGTTAGGAATCCATAGAGATGGTATAATCAAGAGGACATGGATAGAATTCCCATTTTTCAATTCATTTCAAGATTTTAAATTAGAATGTTCTTAATGAATAGGGTTTATGGATTAGTTGATATCTCCCACATCAACAATATTTGGGTACATATATTCTCTATGATATTCAATGACAAGTATGTCCCTAGCTTGGGAGAGATAATATCAAAAAACATGAATTATGGGTAATGAATTGGAATAATTTATACATGATTTTCTATCTAGCTGATTTCACATGTGCCACTTTGATCTTGAACAAAATTACACCTAGGTTTAGGCAATATATTCAAGAGATATGTGAATGTTTGTATGATATAGTTTACTAAGTAGTTAATGAAGTGTCCATGCAAATATTATCAAATGAAATTATAAAATAAATATTAAACATAGGAGCATATTTGTACTACCCAAACTTCACTATCATAATAATCAAAGGAGTGTTGGTATCTCCTTTGAGAATACCCATTTTTCTCCTTGAAAAACTAGCAGAGCAAGAAACAACATATTAGTTTCTCAATGGAGTTATTGTTTGAAAAGAGAAGAAATAATTTTTGTGGAACCCACTCATCTAAAATATTGGTATAAGTATTTTAAAAATATGTATAGTGCTTCATTACACTATAACACAAAAATAATCCTTCAACTTGGATGATAATGACCTACACCATTAGGATCCAAGGGGGAATTTGAAGGCACACATTAAGGCTAAAAAAGGAAAATTTTAAATCATATATAATCATATTCATCATCTTCATGATTTGGTATTTGATAATGTATAGGACATTGAATATATGAGAATAAATAGGCAAACTATTTTCACTATCTTTACACTTCCTCAATTGGAGTAGCTAGAGGAAGCAAAGGAAAGGCCAAATGCCTCTGAAGTTCATGATAAATCTCTAGGAAAAAAGGCTCATCTAATAATTAAATTACTAAAATTATCACCTCTAACTATGTTATCCAATGTGATTATTCCCATATATAAGGTAACATAATTATTTTCCCCTCCTCCTCCTCAATAAATTCTTCTCCAATTGTAATCCTAGATGGTCCTCTCATAGTTGCCACACAAGTAGTAGAGAAAACAATGATTACCCCTCCTCCTTATCCTTAAATTCCTCTACTTTAGGATCTCTCATAAATACTCCTCAACTAATGTCTCAAGTGTAAGTGTTCACACCAACAACTCCTAGGAGAGTTGTCCTAGTGACCTAGGTTTATACTAGGCAACTAGCATTGAAGATTACTACTCAATGCCCCCTAGTGATTGCTTGGTTTATGGTTATACAATCCCAACCTATTATCTAAGTATAATATTCACCTATCATATCTGGTGTGATAATAATTTATTAAATAGTATTCACCCCTTTTTCATTAAATAGACAAGTCCTTCTAGTGTACCCTTCAAGATTTGTAATGCTTATAGTGCACCCAATTACAATTCTACCTACTTTAAAGGTTACTATCATGGTTGGAATTCCAAGTGTTATTACCCATTATATATCTAAGCCAAAATATCCCAAGGAAAAATAAAAGATAGTCAATAGTATCTTAGACTAATACCAATTGGCATCTCAACAACCTAATTTTTAAATAACATCATTCTCTCCTTCCCCAATTCTTAGTTTTTATCCTCCAATTGCAACATATGTTCCACCATATTCCTCTCTTTCCATTAAACATACCCCTATTTTCACCTCCCCCACATCCTTTTTCATGATTGATCCTAAAACCACCATCCCTAGACCTTCTCCATTTATCTCATCCTTAGTTATATTAGCCACATTTCCCTCATCTGATGCAACTCCCATGTCCCAAGAAAAATAAAATTGGATAGGGAGCATTCAATTAGATAATATTAAAATAAAATAAATGATAATAATTGAGGAACTTGATGTAAAATTAGTGTTTGAGTAGCATATCAGGAAAATCTGGCAAGTTACCTAAAGAAAAATTACCAAAGGGGAGAGTGAAATTTTAGGAGATAGACGAATTCTTTGATTTATATAGGTAGAGAAAATATAATCCAGGGCAAAGACATGAGTATGTAAAATACCCCAATTCCATGATGGCTACAAGAGGATAACTTATAAATAAGGTTGTCTAAGGAATGAAATAGAAGATGCAAAGATTGAAGACATAAACTAAGGTAGTAATACCTAAGTGAGTCATTGAGAAAGTGGAAAAAGCACTTCAATCCATGTACAAGCTTTTAGCTAAGAACTACCAAGCAAAAGGGATAATTATACCTTGGTATCAATATATATATATATATATATATATATATATATATATACCACATTGTTGAATTAGATTCCAAGTTAGGGAACTTGACCAAGGTTGTGAAGAAAAATATGTTTCCAGACCTAAAGCTCATGACCTTATATGACAATGGGTTGTACCAACATTTTATGATCCACATGAAAATATCATTGTAGTAATGGGTAGATGAAATGCACATGGTTCTCAATGCCATTGATAGTGCCTCTAGAATAATTTTTAAACTATTTCAAGAAGTGGCTATTATCTCATTATTTACTTCAGATGGCAAATTGGAATATTTTTCTAAGTTTAAAGCCAAGGTAGCTAAGTTTATGACTGAGTTCATAAGTAAGGTTCATGAAGCAAAAATTAGAGGTGGTACATAATTTGTCAATTTATTAAGTTATGCTAGGGAGAAAATAGAAAGTGGAGTTGTAATGAAAATCACTTTGAAGGCTCCATTAGCTAGCCATTTAACTCAATTGGTGAAGACAAAGTCACTATTTAGGGTATCTCTTACATACCTATCAATAATAGATGAAAATTATCAAGAATTTGTAAAATCCCTCCAAATTCATCAAGTTTACACCTCCAAATCTCTACTAAAGATGCAATAAAGTGGAAAAAAATTAATTTTGGTAATTTATTAATTATTTTGCATGAAATTGTAGATTTAATTATATTTATAAAAGTTATTTTAAAATATTTAAATTTATTCTAAATTGAGATGAGATATATCCATCTAATAATGAATTTAATTTGTATTCACCTCTCAAGGAAGAGAAATATTTTTAGTAATGAATCTCAAAATTATGTGGAAATTCTAGATGAGTTCTAATGCATTTTCTTCTCTCAATTTTTGAATGTACATAATATGTTAAAAATAATTAATTGATAGATGAAATTTATGTGTGAATAATTTGAAAATTATCTTAATTAAGTGTTATCTAGTTCAAATTATTTCATGATTAAAACTTCTTTTACAATCATCGATTAATTAATGAATATGTTAATGCAATTTGTCATGAATCAAAATTTTACAAATTGATGCTATGATTATTAGGTTTATAATATACTTTCCTTAGACTCTTCACTGTGTTTATTTATATTTGAGTCATAGCTAGAGATAAACAAACATTAGTTTACAACATGCAGTAGAATTTGGAAATTAATCAATCAAAAGAGGCATTTTGTGTTTCACTCAGAAAACCTTATTTTATGAATTCCCTTCCTTTATTTTTTTGTGTTTATTTTGATAAGGAAAATGTGTGTACTATAGCATCATTTTTAATATTCACTTTATGATAGATTGTCTTGTTGTTAGGTAGAGTTAGTAAATAGGTAAGATCTTTAAGAGTAACAACCACTTCACTCAACTACTATTCCAACAACTGTTTACATAAAAAAATGAAATACCTGCAACTCATGCCATGGATTAAGTTTTGTGATCCCAAAATGAGAGGTGGTTTTCCCATCAAATTTGTTAGTGTGTTTTACTCAAATCAACAATTAGCAACTCCAATTCAATGACAAGGGAAAAAAATTAATGCATTAAAAAAACCCAAATTTAAGCATCTACAACAAGGTGGTATTCCCTTCATTATCAAATCCCAAGAAAAACATTTTCTTCTATAGGTCCACGATTGTTTCAACATATTCCTCTTGTCCACTATCGAAGCATGTTCTTTTGTACTTAGCACAAATCAATAAATTATTTTCAAATATAAATTATTTATGAATATCAATCAAATAATGACATATAAAATTCAAATTTAAAACTTAAATTCTACTTAATATCTACAACATCTACTGACATCAAATATTAAACTTGAATTCAAATAATGCCCTTCAAAAGCCTCCTAACTTATCATAGAAAGGTAAATTTTATAATATTTTTTTAAAATCAAATTCTAAAATTCCTTATCAATAAAAAATGGAAGATATAATTCATTCATATCATTCTTAATATTATGCATTATTATATTTAAAGTGTCTAAGATTATCTCTACTAATAAAAATTAATATCAATAAAAATTTGTCTTGAAAAAGAGATTTAAATTTTAGGGTATAATAAACTTAGTGAAAAATTAAAAATTAGTGTTATGGCCAAATCCTACTGAAAATTTGGTATTTATTATATTAATTGATTATTTATCAATCCCATTATATTCTTACCATTCTCAATATGGTATAAAAAATTAAGGTAGATAATGTTGTTCTCAAGCCCAACAAGAGATAAAAGGTATGAAGTTTGCATACATGTCAATAAACATTATATGACTATAATGGAATGCCAATATTAATATATGTTGTCTCATCATTGAGATTAAAATTTAAAATTTGGAGTCCTTATTAGTAAAATTATACTCAATAAAAATGGTGTCCTTGAAGTCTATTTCACCTTCTACAGTAAGTCAACTTGCTAGACATGCATAATTTTCATATTTACATTTTTTTATTATAGGAAATGTTAGGTAGATGAAGAAGATGTATTGTGTAGTGTGTAGGTATAGGGAGTATGATTAGGTGCAATTTTGGTGCATATTTTTTATGTTAAATGGTGCATGGGTCTAACCATGAGGTGTAAAAATATGGAATTTGGAATCCATTTTTATCAATAAATTTATATTTTCTTACCAAGACCATTTCTAAGGCATGTTAAACATTGAATCTATGAAACTGTAAGCCAAAGTAATAAGATATTAGAAAATATATTATATACCTAATGGATGTTGAAGTCTCTTGAGAAGTAGAGTTTTTCTTGCCCCACCCATACTAATAAGTAGCTTCATTATAAACATTTTTCCTTCCCTCACAGGCACCAT
The DNA here is from genome assembly GCA_037957365.1 of Torreya grandis. Classification (NCBI taxonomy): domain Eukaryota; kingdom Viridiplantae; phylum Streptophyta; class Pinopsida; order Cupressales; family Taxaceae; genus Torreya; species Torreya grandis. Next base: position 918,860 of record JARHVA010004612.1, read on the forward strand.
TGTTACAATGTTTCAATTGGAAATTTGAAGAAGGTTTAGTAATTGAACAAGTTGAAGTGTATTTTTAGTTTATTCCCACACTAATGAAGATATAAATAAAAATGTCAACCATATTTTTTTAATAAATAATGGTAATGTGCTCAAGCCTCGACCAGATGTTAGCCCTCCCTGCTATCATAAAATAATTATAAAAACAATAAAGCTCCAAAAACACATACATTTAAACCCATTTTGATATCCATGGGAGATTATATTGAAATATAAAAACACATTGGGTGTTGCCACAAAATTTTACACTAGATATGATCTTTTAAATGGCCTCACCTATGACTCTACCTTGCATCACCCAACCTATTGTGAACCCTTATTTGAAAACACATCAACCCTTATTGATGCCCTAAAAATTCCATGGCCATCAAGGTCCTCTACAAATAACTTAGTCAATAAGATTATGGAAACTAGCATGGTTGATGAAATTAGGTAAACTAGCATGGCTATCAATAATAAAGTACACTTTAGAAATGTGGTAGGCACTCTTAGGTTTTTCCTAGACTTGGCCCCATCTTATTGATATTTATCAATTCCAAAATTATTTAAATTCCTCCTAATTACCTTAATAATCCCTCAATTTAAGTGCTTTAATGACTTCCAATATTTACAACATGATATTCTTACACATTTAGTATGGACCTATGCTTTCAAGGATAAATTAAAAGTTAATAACTTACCATATATGTAACTCAATAAATATTGATATATTAATCAAATTTTGAAACATGAAACATCTTTTTCATTCCCTTAGGGTAATCTCCATTTGAATTTTTTCCATTTCTAACATATTTTTACAATCCTAGAAGTTACTCTTTTCCTACCTATTTATCTAGACAGCCCCATATGACCCTTTCTACATTTCCCATTTTACACATTAGAAGTTGGCACATGATAATATTTCCAAATCTAAATCCAAAGTCACCTAAGAATTCAAAATAATTGTACTTCATTTGATCATTGAGAATTAATCATATTCTTGATACACGATAAAAAAATTCTATTGTTCCAAGCTTCCCAATAATTTAATTATTCTAATGCTCAGGGTTTAAATTTTAGAATGATAGTTATTAAGCACTAGACATTTAAAACCTAATGGAGGCCACTACTTTATTTTCATTTATATTGAAAGACAAAAAGATTCAAATTATTTCAGGAATACATGACTCATAACACATAATTTGAGGACAAAGAAGAAACTATCATAAACATGTGAACAGAGATAGAAAAACATTTTTCAATTTGAAAAACTTTACCAAGAGTGATATTTCCAATCCTAAATCCTATTTGGAGCATTGTTTGTACTTTGTAAACATTTTATATTCATACCTAAATTTTAGGGGAACATTACTAATAGTACAAGGTGTACATTTTCCAATTCATATTTTAAAAATAAATCTTCTTTAATGATCTACACAATACACACTATGAATGATAGAATTCAGAATGTAAACTAAAAGCTAAGGATGATAATTACCTTTTATTCTAAACTCATCACCAACCTCAAATAGAACATAAAATAAATACACAAAATGTACCTTCAGTTACCAACAAAGAAGACACTTCTCATTCATTACCTTGGATGTGATCTTGATCACTTGAGATGTGGTTGAACAAAATGAAACTCCTGGGCAAGGAAATTCAGCAGCATGACGATAGATTTGATCTCAAGTGAATGATTTTGATAGCTCTTATGATGATAAATTTGAAGTTTATGCAATGATCCTCAAAATGGAAGAAAAGATATCAATTTATATATTTTTTGAATAAAAAATGGATGGTCATTAAAATTATTAAATAATTTTGAATTTTGATGGTGGATCTTTAGTCAACAAGTCAAATGCATTCAATATATTTGTTGAGGATTTATTAATTGGTTGGAAGAAGTGGTCAAGTTTCTTGAAAGAGCATTGAATGAGTCGGATGGATACAAAATTGGTTGAATGTCTTAAATAATTTTGTTAGAATGTACAATAATGTCTTAAATATGGTTATTAGGATGTGGGATATCTTAATTAAGGTGTTTGAATGTTTTTCAATATTTTAATGAGGTTTGAACAAGTTGGTTAATGGTTAAATTAGGAAGTTAGGGGGATTAAATAAGGTTAGTTGAGTAGGATGATGAGGTGGGGAGGGTGATTTTATTTATTTTTAATTATTTATTGATATTTTTTGGTGCATGATGTAATTAGTGATTAATTAACGTGACTACTATAAATTAATTAGTTAAATATTCAAAGGGGTAGTGTTAGGTGGATTATTATTATTTATATATATATATATATATGTGTGTATATATATGTTATGATGGATGGATTAGTAAGGATAATTATTGGTGATTAATAGATTAATTACAACACCATGGTGGCAAAATTTAGGTGTCTACATATTATCCTCTTTGAAAAGGTGTTAGGACTAGAAGAAGCAACAAATTTTAAAGTAATGAAGAAAATTAAAAGGGAGATGGGTGCAAAATATGCCCCAAGTGTCTTGAGTGATTAATTTGATATGCAGATTCCCCTTTCAGAGGACGTGCAAAAAGAACAAACATGGATGGGCTCTCAAAATGAAATAGAAGGGCAAGGTATGTATGTGATGAATTATAAATGGGTTGATATAAAAATGGGATCAACTTACTTGATTAAAATGCTTGCATGTTTGAATTAAATTGGTTTTATTTTCTCCTAGAATAGGTATATTCAAATGGGAAGATTGGGAAGGATGCCTCATGAAAAGTGTGATTTGATGAATTTATTAATATGCAAGCATAAAATAAGGAGTTAGGTGATTCATTATTGGTTGGAGACTATAAAAATATGTGTACATGCTAGTGAAATATGGAATGTATGAAAAAAATTAATTTGGGGAGAAACATTAGGTAGGGTGGGTAAATAAATAGGAGGTAAGGGTCATTTTCACCCTTACTACCTAGGATTATTTTGTGCTCTAGATTTATCAAAGACTTTAAGTTAATATGGATTGTATCTCATCCAATGAGCACCCTAGCAAGCAAGTGAGGGAACACCAAAGACCATAGGGGAGCATGACACTGGTCAATAATGTTTTTGGTATTTAAAATTTAGATTTTTTTAGGTAATAAATGCATTGAAAGTGCATGAGAAATAAAAACATTGTTATTCTAGCAGTGATTTAATATTTGAAAAAAGTGAATTAGTTATGGAAATATTGAATTTGTTAGGTAAAATGGTGATTTTGTCAATAGTATAAAATATGTCATGAACGGTGGTGAATTCATCACAAAGAGTGGTGAAATCATCTTAAAGAATGACAAATTCATCAAGAGTGGTGAATTCATCTTGATAATTATATTGTGATGAGTGTGAATCTATGAATGATGTTTTTTGGATTTTTTAGGGAAGATTTATGATGTATTTCATAGATTTTTATGGAAAATTAGACTAAGTATGTCATTTTTGTTATTTGTATAAGAGAGATTATTGATTGTTATTACATGAGAGGCATTCTACAATGTTATAATTGAGGAGTGGATTCATAGATTACAATATTAGGGTTTGAGAGGTTGTTTGGATTTCATATGTAGCTAAGATGTTAGAGATATGGGGTTGTTGATGGTATTGGTAGAGTGATGGCACTAGGAGATGATTACCTTTCATATATTGATAAGGGAGATGATAGTCACACTAGAAGATGTTTAGAGGATCTTGTGTATCCTGATATGGGGTATGATGGTATATTAGAGGGAGATGACCTAGGTTGTATCACTAGCTAGATTATTTGAAGATGAGATCATCTTGATGATAGGTTCAAGTATTGATTTAGACACATGTATGGATAGATGAAATATGGTTCCACTAGATTTGGTTTTGATGGCTCTTGTCAATGACATATTATTGCCTGAAAAGAGTGTGAGGTTATTTCTTATTGGGTTAGTTGATGTTGTGGGTGACATGTTCGATTTTTATACTAAGTTTGTATGGGGACCATGTGTGTTATCACATTTATATGTGGATTTTCATGTAGTGGAATACAAGAAAATAAATAGTATTCATTCTTCCACATTATTATAGATATGGGTTGGGAGCACATAACTCTTGAGTGACTCATTGGATAGTTATGGGTGAGAGAAAATGAGAAAAGTTTTGCTTATAAAGGGAATGTGGAAATACAAATTAGAAACAAAAATAAGTGTACAGATAATATCCCAATAAACTAAGGATAATACTATTCCATACATCAGTGAATTAAATAATTTAGATTCACAATATATTTTGATACAATGTTAAATTATGGAAATATGCTAAATATAAAAAGTACAATGCCAAATAGTAATTTTATTTCTTAAAAATGAAAAATTAATAATAAATATCTTATTTAATTTTGCATAATCATGTCTAGGAATTGTAGGTGTATAAATAGTCAAGATGATGCTTAGTTGTGATTCATCAGATTTTGTAAATCAACTCTCTATCAACCTAGACACTACCATTGAAAAAGGGACACAAGCGTCAATTATTTTGTCTAAAAACCAATGCTTATATCCTATATATAATACATGTCCTTTTATGGAAATTACATTTCACCTATTGTGTTTCATTATCACCTTACATAGTATCTAATCGAATTATGCACATAATATTTGGATATCAGTGTGTATATCAAAACCCTAGGTCCTCTAATTAGGTCATGACACCTTAAAAAATAAGAGTTAGTGGGCTCAAGTAAATTTGAGCTAACCTAGAATACCCCTATGTCATTAATTGATGCCTACATAGCCAATAATCTTAAGAGGGTCTCAGACTAATGTAGTTCTCCCCCTTATGTGGGTTTGTGTGTGAACAATTGTGTAATATGCTATATGTATGTAGTGATATAGCTTGTAACTTGACAAATATTACTTATGAATTCTTATTTGAATGCTTAAAATTTTTAATAAGACTTATCCTATAACTAATTTGGAAATAGGAAATAATAGGGTAGTATAACTTAGTTGTGTGAATGATTAAGTGAGCTTAATAGGTGATTGTTTGGTCAACTACTAGATGTTATAATGAGTGGGATTTATTTTGTATGTATATCACACCTTTTGAAATTATCTCATGGGAGAATTAAATAAGACAAATAGTTCAGCCCATACATGTTTAAAATTTTTCAAATTTGAGTATTTGTAAGGTACGGACAATAACATCAAATCTAGGACGCTAGCATCAATGTTAGTGTCCTAACATGGATGGTATTATCTAGAAGGATAGAGATTTGTTTAATATTTATAACTAACATTGTAAGATATATATCATATTTTAATCATATTTTGGGATAATGTGATATGGTAATCAAAATATTAGGTTTAAATTATAAGATAAGCATTTAGGCACAATGAGATGGTGAACACAAACTTTGTGGTAGTGGAAAGGTATTAAACTAAAGGGTTGAGCCATGTGTGATATTTACCAAGTGTACAAGACTATTTTATAATGTAAAATATATATTTATCATATATAAACACTTAGGGTATTTGTCATACTATAGTATGGAAATGGATGATTTGAATTCATATGACATTACATGGAGTCTATATAGGCAGGTAGAACTAGTATGGGTAGATGACATTATATATCTGGCTTATGTGACTACACTGTGATATATTGTGGGGTAACATGATTATATTTTTGAGAGGTATAGAATAGATAGGGTATTGAGATAGTTTAGGATTTATAATTATATTCCAAAAAATCCTCACATTTTTACTCGATCTACTTAAAATCAATGATAGTGGGGGCCAATGATAGATCCAAGGGTAGCAAAGGCTAGCTAGATCCAATTGTAAATTGTGACATTTCAAAAGAAGTGATATATTATTGATGTAAGTACCATATTTTCATATAGACCATGGTGGGATCAAACACGATTGGTGAGGTTGACCATTATACATCAGAGGCCTAAGAATCAAAGAAATTAGATTTAAATCAATTTGAGGGTATTTCCATACAAGGTAGGGAAACAAAGGATGAGGGGGTAGCTGGCTAGACTAGCTATAGGTGATGGAAGATATGGGGTGATGGAGGATTAGGAGTTGATAAAGGATATGGTGTAGATGTGAGTGTAATAGATATTGATAGTGATAGAGAGGGAGATGGAGATGGTGGAGATATAGGTTTGATTCTATTAGTAGTAGGGTTTTTATACAGGTGGTGAAGATAGAGAAATAGTGGAGATGGTTTGAGGCCACCAATGCTCACTGTTGTAAGGGGAGATGAAGTAGGGATAGTTATATTAGTGAAGGATGATGCTTTGATAGAAAACCTCAACCATGATATTGCATCCAAGGATACAGAGATAGTTACGTTAAAGGGTAATGGAGGATAAAAAGTAGGCAGTTAGCCATGAACTTAGCAGAGAGTTTGATTATAGGCTATGGTTTACCCAACACACCCCCATTTATAAAAATAGGGACCCTTGTTTCAAATTATGCAAATTTGTTCTTTAAATTAAGAATTCATCTAATCAAAGAACCATTAGAATGTTTTGCACATTATATTTATTTGAATATCATCCATACCATGGTTGGGTTGCCATATTTACACATAATTTTAGTTTGATCTTGTCTAAATTATTTAACCTCATATTCTTATGTTTTTAAGTTACAAGATTAATGGAGTCTATTTGTGTCAACATTACCTAAGGTTTTACACCTTAATGCTAAATTGACTTTATGTTCTAACCCTTGGTATCTTATTGATTAAATTGAGTCTATGATTAAAATCATGTTTAAACCTTAGGATAATTTGTTTATCCTAAAGTCCGTTTTAATAGATTCAATTTTTTATGCAAGGAAAAAATTATTAGAGATCTCTTTTATTATTTTATGGACTTAATTTAAGATTTTAGCCTCAATCGTAATCTTATTTTAAAAATACTAAGACCTTAGGATAAAAATCTATATGTTTGGTCCTTTTATATCTTGTGATTTATGTACAGTCAAAATTAATGCAAGGGCTCTTTGTATATGCTAAGCCTAGGTCTTAATCATATTTGTTAATAGAAATCAAACCTTAGGCTAGAATATTTATGCATCATCCTTTTATTGGCATGGTCCCCCTTTATTACATTTTAAGCTTAGTCTAAGACTTTAGTCTAATTCCTTTATATTTCCTAGGCACACTTAGTTTATTTTGGTCTGTAGGAGCAGAGCTAATTAATTCAACTATCAAAATCATAATCAACAACCCACTTTTACTTGATCAAATTTAATCCGATAGTGCAATAAATAGCATAATAATTCAAAGATTTTAGTCAATGGAACCAATCTCACTCAACCCCATATACCATGATCTAATAGTGCATGTTAACTCACACATCAAAGATCAAATAAAGCAAGTGCAACATTGAAATGTCAAATCCTTGTAGAGACCCATGAGAGTGACAAGTGTCACCATCATGGGAGACTATTATAGTTGTTCAAATGAAGTTAGGTGTCCCATTACATAAAGCTCATAAGCCCTAAGTAGCTACCAAATGGCACACACATATGAGACCAGTGAGTCTCAAGGAAATGATAAGTTTCAAACTCACAAGGAGTCAAAAGGTCAAAAAACTAGATCTATAGTGCACATTAACTTGTGTAAAAAATATCTACGGTGCATAATCAATCTCAAAAATAAGGGATTTAAAGGATCCTTGTGAGGGTGACAAGTGTCACCATTACAAGATCCTAGTACATAGAGGAATGTAGAACATGACAAGTGTCAAAAGCTTATAGGAGTCAATGAGTCAAAGCATTAAGATCTAAGAACTATGTTAACTTGGGTATATCTAACCAATGGTGTGAGATCAACATGGACTTTTCAAAGGCCCTAGAACTAGAAAGGAGCTATTAAGTGGCATAAAGGCATTTGAGCTAGGACCGTAAGGAACATAGAGGCCTCATGGAGGTACCAAGTGACACACTCATATTCCATCATGAAAAAGATTTGATGGTGCGAGTCCTATGAGGAATTTTCAAAAGATATAGACTCAATAAGGTTTTGACATGTGTCCCAAAGGTAAAAATACATTTTTAAAGTTAGTAAATAGAATGGCATGGCATTATGGACAAAATTATGTAGATGTTCAAGACTTAAGTAATTCAGAGAATTATTTAAAGCTTTTTTCCCCAGACTTATTCTCTCAAGCTTTTTACCCCAAACTTATTATTTTGAGAATTTTTCCTAACATAATTGGTCTTCGATAAAATTATCACAAACATTTTTTTTGATGGAAATAGATATTTTAACACCTGGGCTATATTTATCGATAACAGTTGGGTCTCATAGTTAAGTTATATTCCTTTGGTAACTAATCTCATATAACATTTTGAAGAGGAATATTATATCCTGTAAAAGTCACAAGTGACATGCAATGCATAGTTTAGTAAGATTAGTCATAACTAATATAAGTGTCATTGGTTCTCAAGCATTGGAAAAAGTGATACTTGTCTTGGACCTTTTTCTGAGTTCCATTTAAGGGTAGCTAATGTAAAATATCAATAGGTTTTTCTCACAACCTATAAAAGGAGATAGGTTTTCTTAGAACCTATAGAAGGAGGCATGTACAATTTTGGGAAAATGGCACATATATTTTTAAAAATAGCCTTTGTCTTTATACACATGTATATGTTGCATAACTTTTGTAGAGGATAACTTAAATTGATAACTATAAGAAGACACGTATATGGTTTTAGACCACAGTTACAACTTACGTTTTAAATATCACATGTAATGACCTTGCATGATCTTGGAGGATGAGGTGACCCCTTCCCCAAATATATGTAAACAATTTTAATCTAACTTGGATTTTTGTCAAAGAATTTTTAATATAGGAGCAACATTAATTTTGATCATCAGTGAATGTGTTTATATGTTTCCTTTCCAATTTCTATGTAATAAGTTGTTAATTTTTTTTGTTATATGTTTCAATAATATTTAGTGTACAATACTTTTGAATGGATTCTTGAATATTGTGATTGATGTATTGATTTGTAGATGTGCAATAGTTATTGAGAGATTGGTAAAATATATTGGCTAAGATAGTTAAGTTGTTTGATTCATAATTTTTAATGTGTACTAGTGTTTTATTTGATGCAGTTTTTTGTGTGTGTGTCAATGTTTCCTTAGATACTTCACTATCTTGATCCATAATCTCCTGAGTAAGAGTGTGAAATAATTGCCCTAAAAATAACAACCTTTTGTTGAGACCTATGAATTTATTGCATCATTATCTCCCTAGATTTGTTAATTGTGTATGATTATATGTGTGTAATTGTTACTAGCAAGAGGCATAGGTAGTGAGAGCATAGGTCTATTTAGAAAACAATCAAAGAAGTAATTCCTAAAAACCATAGAGCCTTCTTTTTTGCCTTACCCTTCCCTCCTTTTTTGAGTTTGTTTTGAGACCTACCCAATTTAGATTAGAATCCAACCATCCATCCAACTAACATAGAGATTCACTACCTTTTAGGGACCCCACCTCTATCCAAAAAACCTTGTCAAAAACCTACTTACCCTATCGACTATTCCATCAACAGGTTATTTAAACCAGATACTTACAACATGTTCCCTAGAGTAGAGTTTACCTTCATTGAGATCCTAAAATTTTAGAGGATGCCTCATTGACTATGGTGTGCATAAAAACCACATCAATAGTTTCACTAGTGCTAGAAGGAGGGCCTGCTCTTGAACCTGCAATAATAGTAGTATCCTTTACATAAAGTTACACTAGAGTCACCCAGGAGAGTGACTAGATCTAATGTTTAGGCTAGTTTTCTAGTCTCACCCTTGTTAAACCATATGAGACCTAGAGCTCTACTAATAGTCCCAATTCATAACAATCCACCTCCTCTAATTGGGAATCCTTTGCCTATAAGGAACCCTTTACTTGTTAATCAGCCAATAGCTTAACCACATTGGTTATTTGGATTTTTTTTTGAAATCCCAGTGGACATACATGATTTACCTAAGAATCTTGAAAGGTACCTACCATCCCTTTCTCCTTTAGGAGAAAGGATAGTAGAGGAACACATCAAGTATTTCAAAGTTACTTTAATATCAATGAATGTTTACAATGAAGATGTTGCATGCATATTATTCACATTTACATTAATGGATGTTGCTTATGATTTGTATTTAAATCTAACATAGAACTCCATCACTTCTTGGGATGAGTTTCAATCTTATATTTTTTCATAATTTAGATAGGTTACCAATCCTAGCATAATATACCATCACTTCGCCAGTATGAAGAGAGAGCCTAATGAGCCTATTCAAGCTTTCAATGCATGGTTTCAAAATATGTATAACTAGTTGACCCCAAGGTATAAACTAGAGGAAGTGTTAGCATTAAATATGTACAAGAATGCACTAGATCCAATTTTTGTAGTGTTCCTAAGGAGAGTTTTTGTAGCTAAAAATTTAGCACTGGCATTTGAAGAAGCCATTAATATAGAATAATAGTTCAATCCTAAGGTACCCATTATGTCTAATGTCCATAATAGATTTCTCATGTTGAATTTGATTCCACATGTAAGGTATAATCTCATGGCATTCAATCAGAACCAACTATATACACTACCTCCCATGACACAAATGACATAGCCAAACTGAAAATTCTTGAACAATCACATGCAAGGCAATAGATACCAATAAAATGAATAATAAACTAAATCTCTTACTATTGTTATAAAAGGCACTGACTCTACAAATATAGAACTATATTTTATTCAAAAGATGGTTCAAAAGTTGAGCAATGATTTCTTAAATATGTAAATAAGGATGGGAAATGCCAATGGCCCAACCGGTAATCAAAATGCTAGATTTTAGAGATACAATAGGCCATTCAGCAAGCCTACAAATAATATGGAGTAGCCTAACAAGTTCCTAGAGATCAACATAGCAAAAATATATCTTCTTAATTGGTGTAGAATTCATAATACTTCCAAGCATGGTGAGCTCAATTACATTGAATTTTATGCAGCATTTGAAATCTTTCAAAGAGAGGTGGTTAGACAAGATTAGATGCATAATCCACTTGAGCATCATCCAAATCTTGGCTCTTCTAGTCTTACCATCTTCTTTGAAACTCATGAGTTTCCCTTTTTCGGTGAAGATGACAATGAGCCATAGGGAAACATAGACAAAGTTCATGCTTTCTAGTAGTTTTAGAAAGGTGGATATAATATAAGAAATAGTCGTCCAATCACAATGTCAAATCCTCCAACTATTGCAATTCTATCTAATCCTAAATCTGAAAATAATCCACCTCTTCCAAAAGGAAGTGATCAACCTCAGACTAAGGAGGAACCTAGAAAGGGAGGATATAAATTGTTGAAGATATGAAGAAGATCAAATCAAATATAAGTCTTCATGAGTTAGCTTAGATTATCAAACAAAATGACCTATTGTATAAGTTTATTACTAGGAAGACACATATGGAGAAAGTGAAAGAATCTATAGAAAATTTGAAAACATATAACACCAATGCTATCTACAAGAGCAAGCCAGAAGTTCTACCCTTTTTGTTGACTATCAGGGCATTTGTTAAGAATATTCATAATTATTTAGTTAATTTTAGAGCTTCTATAACTATCATACCTACTTTCATATGTCAAAATCTTGGTTTGATGTTAAGCCCTTCAAAGAGGATAGTTTCACAATTGGATAAGATAGTATTCCTTGTAGTTGGCAAATTGAGGGACGTGCATATCCAAGTAGCATCTGAACCACATGTTTAGATGACTATTGATATCTTGGTGGTGGACATACCTGAAGGCTACAGTCTATTATTGAGTAGAGACTAGTCTAAAAAACTTAATGGATATCTCTCTACACATTTTTCTCATATTTGGCTACCATGAAGAGGAATTACAAATCAAATCAAGATTGATAGAGAGCTGAGAATGAAGTATCCCATTATAGAATATAACATCAAGAATGAAGAGGTAAAGTATGAATTACCTGACCTTGTTATGTATACTTTTACTACTCATAATCAAGTATGGAAGCCAAAACCTGAAGGTTCCAATCAACTATGGACTTTACACTTTTATGGTGCTAGATCCAAGCAAGGATCAGGCATGGGAATCAAATTGATTGATCCAAAAGGTAAAAGGTTCTTGGAATCATACAGGGTATAATTTACATACACTAACAACAAAGGTGAGTATGAGGTTCTAATTCTAGGATTATAGTTTGTATTTAAGAATAATGTAAAGCAAATATCAGTATTTAGTGACTCGAAGCTAGTTGTCAATCAAGTCAAAAATAAATACCAATGCAAGTTGTCTTATTTAAAGAGATAAAAGAATAGACCATGGGACCTAAACAAAAGATTCAAAGTTTTCAACATAGTAGCACTTCTTAGAGATCAAAATCAAGTGGTGGACTCACTAGCTACATCTAATGCTAATTTGGAGTCATTACAAGAATTTAAGGTAAAAAGGTTCTTTATTGAATTGGTATTGTGTCCTTCCATTTTGGATAATGGAGAAAAATTTTAGGTCTTTGATGATTACTAGTAGATTATTTATTTATTAATTTATTCAATGGAATTCAAATCCCAAATCATCAACAACAAGGACATTAATCACATTTATCAAGAGGAACTAGATAAAGAAGGCATTCTCCAACTCAAAGAGAATTGAATTCTAGTTGGATTGGTCTCTTTATAAATACCATTCAACATAGACCCTCAATCTTAGTAGATTAGTCAGCCCAAGGTCAATGAATCAAATTATAAAAAGGAGAATCTAGGAGATGAACACAGCCCACATTATGTTAATATTGGTCTCCACTATACCTCAGAAGAGAGACAGTGTTTTAAGGATTTAATTGTATACTATAAAGACGTCATTGCTTAGACATACAAAGACTTGAAAGTATATGACCCATAGGTCATTACTCATATGATTCCTTTGAGTCCAGATCACAAGCCATTCAAACAGAGGCAAAGATCGATCAATCCTATTCTGGAGCCTCTCATAAAGAGAGAAGTGGATAAGTTTTTAAGCATAAAAATCATCTTTCTAGTAAGACATTCTACCTAGGTGGCCATTTTGGCCCTAGTAAGAAATAAGAATGGTGAGATTAAATTATGCGTGGATTTTTGGGAACCTAAATAAGGCTTCTGAAAAGGATAATTATACCTTGCCTTCTTTGAATGAAGTGATACAAACAATAAGTGATTCTAAAATGATGTCCTTTTTGGATGGATTTTCAAGCTATAATCAAGTACTAGTGGAATCTGAGGATAGAATGAAGATAGCATTCACTATGAAGTGGGGAACTTATGCATATAATAAGATGCCATTTGGTCTAATAAATTTAGGAGTAACCTTTCAACATGTCATGGATCATGCTTTCAAAGGACTAATAGGAAAATGCATAATCATCTTCATGGATGATCTTACAATATTTTTAAAGAATTAAAAAGACCACATAAGTCACTTAAAATCAATATTCAAGAGATGCAAAAGGTTTGGTGTTTTATTAAACCCAAAGAATGGAATAATTGGAGTGATTGAGAGAAAGCTCTTGGGGCACATCATTCTAAGGATGGGATCACCATTAATCTAAAAAAAAATTAGGTAATTTCAAAAATTCAACCACCAAATAGAAAGAAGGATCTTAAATCATTCTTTAGAAAGATTAACTTTGTAAGGAAGTTCATCTCAAGATTTTCATAGATTATTAAACCTCTGAACTCTATGCTCAAGTAGGATTCTAAAATAGAGTGGATGAAAAAAGCCTAAAAGTCCTTTGAGGACATTAAAGATGCAATATCATAGGATCCAGTATTGATCAATCCATATTTTAATAAATATTTTTACCTGTACTCATTCACTTTAGAGCATAGGATTATGGTTGTCATCACATAGAAGGAGGAAACTGAGCATCTAATTGCATTTATGAGCAAAAATATAAAAGATGTATAACTTAGGTATTCTATGATTGATAAATATATTTTTACCCTTGTCAAGGTAATAAATAAATTTTGACATTACATCTTGAGGAATAAAACTATTGCCATCATACGTGATCCTACAATCAATCTCACCCTATCACAAAATAAATTAAGAGAATGTTGAGGCAAATAGATGGCCAAGCTGAAAGAATTCAATATAGAGATCAAGCTTGTAAATATTGTTTGAGGGTAGAGCATTATTTAGCTTATGACTAAACCAGATCCTCGTATCATAGTTAAAGAGGTATGTGAAACTCAAGTATCTAAATTAGAATGGTATACTGATATAATATAGTATTTACTTATAGGAACTTGTTCCCCAAACTCAATAGAGAGAGGAGAAGAGATTTGAGGCTCAAAGCTACTCGTTACATGATCTATAAGGGAGTCATGTATAGAATAAATTATGAAGGTATTTATCTTAGGTGTGTATCTATAGAGGAAGCTAAATAAATTTTAGAGAAATTAAATCAAAATATAGGTAGTGGTCACCCATTTGGAAATACCACAGCCCATAAGATCTTGATAATGGGATACTATTGGCCAATAGATTTCAAAGATACTCATACTCATGTTAGAACATGTTATGAATGCCAAACTTTAGCCAAGAGGGAAGTACATGAAGCAATGCCTTTACAGCTAGTTATTTAAGAAAGGTCATTTACCCAGTGGGGTTTAGACTTCATTAGTGTCATCAACCCAAATTCCTTAGTAGGCCATAAATTTATGCTTACTGTTACTGACTACTACACCATATGGACTGAAGGCATAGCCACAAAGAACTGCATAGCACAAGATGTGATTCACTTCTTGAAGGAACACATAACAACCAAATTTGGCATGCCTATTTATTTAGTTTGTGATAATAGATCAGCTTTCATATCAGCAAAATTTACTAAGTGGGCACATGAAAACTAGATTTTTATTAGGTTAGCTTCTAACCATTGCCAATGGACTTGTAGAATCAACAAATAAGAATCTGATAGATGTAATTAAGAAATAAGTAGGGGATAATCCTAGGGACTAGAAAAATTTGTCAAAGTATGATCTTTGGGTCGACAAAACTAGATACAAGCAAGCCCTTAAAGCTTCACCTTATATGTTGGTGTATGGATGCAAGCCTGTGTTCCCAATTATGTTGAAGTTACCCACTTATCAGTTCATGTAGGACTTCATGGATCCATGTGATGAAATAGAGTCAAGATTTTTGGACATAATATAAATTGAATATTCAAGGATTGAGACCTAACATACATTCAAAAAACATGAGAATGTGATCAAGAGATGGTTTGATAAGAGAGCAAAGGTCAAAGCATTAAGAATTTTAGAGCTAGTGCTACTTTGGGATAAAGCCCATGAGAAGAAAAGATAGCATGATAATTTTTCCCCGCTATGGATTGGACCATACCAGATTTTGGAGATCAAGGGAAATAATGCATTTCATCTGAAGGACCTACAAGGCAATGAACTCACATATCCAATCAACATATAGTTATTGAAGCACTACTTAAGGGTTGTGTCATCCGTTGATGTTACTGAGTAACGAGGGACAAATGAGTGTAGTTGTAGGATTAGATTAGTTTCCTACTTTCTTAGTTTAGTTTCTTGTGTTCTTAGTTTAGTTTTTTACTTTATTAGTCTATTTTATAGGTTTTTTAATTTATTTTATTGATTTTATTTGTTTATTTTCTTACTTTCTTAGATTAGATTTCCCGCTTTCTAGATTACTTATTTTTAATGCTTTCTTTGGCAATCTGAACTATGTTTGCTTTGATTGTAACCAAGCTAAAGATCCCAACCAATTGAGCTTATGCTTAAATATACTTGTATAAAAGGTTAAAATTAAAAATTTGGAAATTTGGGACTCATTTATAGATTGAGCATATTTCTATGTTTTGAGTCTTTAGGATAAAGGTATGTAATCATGAACCATTCTAGATATTTTCATAATTGAATCTTTTATCAGGTGTATGGAAGTTGCTCTCATAAGTACTCCATACAAATTTAGAAATTTTTCTTATTTTATTAGATTAAATACACTTATCACATTAAATACTTGTTAGAAATTACAATTTTGAGTATAGGTGTACCTGGTAGGGATGTTCTAGTAATGATTTGTTTTATAAATCTACTAGCTCACTGGGGTTCCAACTCTTCTCTTTTCATTCAAGAACAAAAGAAAAAAAAACCAATGAGTTAAAAAGAGTAAAATAAAATTTAAATAAAATCAAAAGGCTCACATGGTGAAATATGGTCAATGTACCATGCATCATGATTAAGAAAAAATAATGGAGAGAGAAGAAAATGAGCCTAAGGTATCTCTATCAAGGCTATAAACATCTAATTGGTAGTAGAGTAATGCCTAAGCTTCCCTTGATTTAATGAGATTTAATAGAAACTAGAATGAAACCTACATCTTAATAAAGTCTTTGAAAAACTCATCATAGTAGGTTAAATGAATTACACATTTTGACACACACAGATAAAAAAATTGAAAGGCATGTTATGTGAATTAACTTAGGATTCTCTTTCATGTTTCTGATTTAAGTATTCTTATATGATACACTTCATGATTGATTTAAGGATTACTAACCAGAGTTTTGGGTTCTTGAATACTTAGGATTATTCCCCCTATGAGCCACCATTTTTTGTACCCAACACACCACCATTTTTGAAAATAGGGACCCTTGTTTCAAATTATGCAAATTTGTGCTTTAAATTGAAAATTCATCTAATCAAAGTACCATTAGAGTGTTTTTCACATTATATTTATTTGAAAATCATCTAAACCATGGTTGGGTTTACATATTTACACATGATTCTAGTTTGATCTTGTCTAAATTTGCTAACCTCATATTCTTATGTTTTTCGGTTACAGGATTAATGGAGTCCATTTGTGTGAACACTTCCTAGAGTTTTACACCTTAATGCTAAATTGATTTTTTGTTTTAACCTTTGGTATCTTATTAATTAAATTGAGTCTATGATTAAAATCATGTTTACACCTTAGGATAATTTGTTTAGCCTAAAGTCCTTTTTAATAGATTCAATTTTTTATATAGGGTCAAAATTATTAGACAGCTCTTTTATTATATTATGGACTTAATTTAAGATTTTATCCTAGGTCATAATCATATTTTATTAATACTAAGACCTTAGTCTAAAAAACTATATTCTTGGTCCTTTTTATATCTTATGATTTATGTAGGATCAAAATTAATGTAGGGGCTCTTTATATATTCTAAGCCTAGGTCTTAATTGTATTTGGTAATACAACTCAAACCTTAGTCTAGAATCTTTATGCATGGTCCTTTTATTATCACAGTCCCCTTTTATTACATTTTAAGTTTAGTCTAAGACTTTATTCTAAGTCCTTTATATTTCCCAAGCTCACTTAGTTTGTTTTGGTCTACAAGAGTGGAGCCAGTCATGTTTGATTGTCTAAATCACAATCAACAACCCCTGTTTACTCAGGTAAAATTAATTCAATGGTATGATATGGAGCATAATAAATCAAAGATATTGATCAATGAAACCAATCTCACTCAACCCCATAGATCATGATCTAATGGTGTGATTAACTCACACACTGACGATCGAATGAAGTGAGTACAACATTGAAATTTCAAAGCCCTATGGAGCCCCACGAGAGTGACAAGTGTCACCATCATGCGATCCTAGTATAGTTGATCAAATGAAGTGAATGAGCCTAGTACATAGAGATTAGTAACCCCAAGTAGCTACCAAGTCTAGACATATATGAGAGCAATGAATCTTGAGGAAATGATAAGTGTCAATCTCATAAGGAGTCAAAAGGTCAAGTACCTAGATCTATAGTACACATTAACTCATGTACCAAAGATCTATGGCATGTAATTAAGCTCAAAAAGAAAGGCTTTCAAGGAACCCCATTAGGGTGAAAAGTGTCACCATCATAGGATCCTAGTACATAGAGAAATGAAGGATGTGATAAGTGTCAAAAGCTTGAAGGAGTCAATGAGTCAAATCACTAATATCTATGAACCATGTTAACTCAGGTATAGTTGATCTGATGGTGCAAGATCAACATGGACTTTTCAAAGGTCCCAGGACTAGTGAGGAGCTACCAAGTGGCATAAAGGCATTTGAGCCAAGACTGTAAGGTACACATAGGCCCTATAGAACTGCCAAGTGCCATGCTCACATTTTATCATGAAAAAGATATGATGGTGTGAGTTAGGAGGAATTTTCAAAATATCTAGACTCGATAAGGTGTTGACATGTATCCCAAAGGAAAAACTACATTTTAAAAGCTAGTAAGTAGAATGGCATGGCATTATGGATAGAATTATGCAAATGTTTAGGACTTAATCAATTTGGAAAATTCTTTTGGATTTTTTCCCTTAGACTTATTATTTTGTTCTTTTTGCCTTGGAATTATTATTTTAGACATTTTGTCTGACAAAATCGGTCTTTGGGAAAATTGTCATTTTACATTTTGTCCAATGGAAATAGATCTTTCGACACTTGGGATATATTTATCGACAGCCATTGGGTCTCATAGTTAAGTTATGTTCCTTTGGTAACTAAGCTCAGATAACATTTTGAAAAGGAATATTCTATCATATAAAATTCATAGGTAACATACAATTCATAGTTCAATAAGATTAGTCACAGCTAACACAAGTGTCACTGGTTCTAAAGCATTAGCAAAAATGATACTTGTCTTGGACCTTTGTCTAAGTTCCATTTAAAGGTGGCTAATCTAAAATATCAATATGTTATTCTCATAACCTATAAAAGGAGATAGGTTATTCTCACAACCTATAAAAGGAGGCATGTATAGTTTTGGGAAAATGGTGAATATATTTATAAAAATAGCCTTTGTCTTATACATATGCACATGTTGCATAACTTTTGTAGAGGCTAACTTAAATTGATAATTTTAAGAAGACTCTTACACGGTTTTAGACCATAGTTATAACTTAGGTTCTATCACATGTAATTACCTTACATGATCTTGGAGGATGAGGTGACCCCTTCTATATAAACAATTGTAATCTAACTTGGATATTTTTTAGAGAATTTTGAATATAGGCGCAGATTTTGATCATCGATACATGTGTTTGTGTATTTTCTTTCCAATTTATGTGTAATTAGTTGTTACTTTCTTTGGTTGTATGTTTCAATAATCTTTAGTGTGAAATAGATGTGAATGGATTCTTGATTATTTTAATTGATGTACTAATCTATAGATGTGTAACATCTATTAAGAGATTGGTAAAATATATTGGTTAAGATAGTCAAGTTATTTGATTCATAATTATGAATATGTACTAGTGATTTTTTTGATGCAATTTTCTATGTGTGTGTCAAAACTACCTCAAATACTTCACTAGCCCAAGCCATAATCTCCTAAGTAAGAATTTGCAACAACTTCCCTAAATGGAGTAACCTTTGTTTGAGTCATGTGAATTTCCTGCATCATTATCTCCTTAGACTTATTAACCATGTATGATTGTGTGTGCAATTTTTGTTAGCAATAGGCATAGGTTCTGAGAGCATAGGTTTGTTTAGAAACCAACCAGGGAAGTAATTCTTGAAAAACATAGAGATTTTTTTCTGCCTTACCCTTCCCTCCTTTTTTTTGAGTTTTTTTGATACCTACCCACTTTATATTAGAATCCAACCATTCATCCAACTCATGTAGAGATTCACTACCTTTTAGGGACCACACCTCCATCCAAAAAACCTTGTTAACAACCTACTTGCCCTACCATCTATTCCACCAATAGGATATTCAAATTGCATACCTATAACTCATGCCCTAGAGTGTATTTTATGTCTATTAAGATCCTAAAATGTTAGAGGCTACCTCATTAATTATGGTATGTGTAAAAATTGCATCAATAGGATAAGGTAGATTGGTTGATGATAGAGTTAAAGAGGAAGGATGATACCTATACAGCCAAGATGTAGAGCTACATCAAATATAGGTTGAGTAAGATATAACATAGGGGGAGGTGTAGAGATTATACATTGAGAGAGACACAGTGTAGGGTGAGGTGAAAAGGTTTCAGATTAAGAGGGATAGGTTATGATATGTATTGAATTCACCTAGCCTTATAAAGGCCATATTATATGTTATAAGTTCCATACATTAGGTTACTATAGGACCTTATATGAGTAGGCAGTGCCACCAAATTAAAGGGCACCTTCTTATATGGATTATTCTAGCCATAAGTTGGGATCATTGGTACGGACTACAAGGATGGTGGCATCACAATAGTTAGTGGGATAACTATCAAAGTGTACCATGGGTCCACCATGGAGTACACCTCAAAGATCACATTCTCATAGTCCTCATATAAAGGGTCACAGTAAGAGTTGATCATAGAGTTTTGACATGGATTTTTAATGTATCTAACGATATATATATATGATGAGATGAAATATTATATGTCTACATGGACTTTTAATTTTTATATATAGTGATTCATTTTTGTGTTATAACATATGTATCATTTATTTATTATGATTATGGATATATGATGGATGTTTATCATTTTATGGTTTATGATGATGTAATGTTTGGCTATCTTTCCTGCTATTTTAATTTTAATGCACACTTAATCATTGGAAAAATAGTTAGGGAGTTAATCATGGATAATTAGAATGAATGTTAAGTTTGATAGTTAGTATTGATTGCTTTCATTTATTTTGTGTTATGGATGACATGTTTAGTAAATGTATGAGTTTAAAAATATGTCATGATGTATATGCGTATGAATGATTTTTTCCTAATCTTATATATGATTACCAAATGTTTTGAGCAACCTTATTTTTTATATTATATATGACAGGATGCACCATATTATGAAATATCATGATGACTCTATTTTAATACACATATGGACTAACTCAATACAATAATAAATAAAATATAAAACATTTAAACAAATAATAAATACACAATAAGTAATAAAACACACAAAATCAAGTAAGCAAATTGTTTTTGTTTATGTCCTTTATAAAGCTAAAAAGCCTAGGTTTGAGAGGTGATGATAATAATATTAATCTCATGTTGTGCCACAAGCAATGATATATGAAAGTGGGGTAGATTTGGAATGACATATCTTGATGAATCTACAATGATGTATCTAAGGTGGGATAAAGATTTTTAGCTAGACTATGGACACAACAAAAATGGATTTTGCTTCAAGCTTTTGAAGCTTCCTATTTTTATTTTTAGATTTCATCAGTGGATTTTTTATGAATTTTTTGACTAAAAACAAAGTGATTAAACAATAAATAAAGGGGAAATAGTTATGTCACAATGGATGGATATGGTAGCCGATAGAGTGCTGAAGGGATGAAGGATGAATAGCCATGAATTGTGTTGAGTAGTAGTCATATGCAAAATATTTATTGTACCAAAATATTATGTGTTTCGATGTGAAAAAAAAGTATGTGTGCCAATATTTTTTTGAAACATTATTCAATACATATTGCACATTCTTATCAAGGTCAAAACAAGACAAAAGATGGCTACATTAAAAAGGATGGGATGACCTAAATGACCTAGATGGATATGATAGTTTCAACTTAGATGGATGGAGTTAGAATGCCACTAAGTAAAATATTACTTATATAAAATAGACATTACTCATGGTTCCATAAGTTGGTTTTCACCATGGTACTTTCCTAAAGCACCATAAGAATGGGTTTTACTTTTGGACATTTTTATTTCTCTCTTTTTTATTTATTTTTTATTTTTATTTTACTTTTTTATTTTTATTAGTCAATAGAATTATATCCTTTTATGAATATAAATTCTTGATATGCATGATGTTATTGGGATCAACAAGCTTTTCTCCATCTTCAGTAGCCAAGTTTTAGGTTCTTAGTCCATATTTTTCTATGACAATAGAAGGACATAACTATTTGGGCTCAAAATTTCCTTTTTTCCCATTATACATTGGTGTTTTTATAATTTTTATTCAAGATAATATCTCCAATTTAAAATTATATAACTTTTATCTTCTTTTTCTAATTTTGGTGAAACATGTTCTAATAAGCTTGTAGATGATTAAGTGCATTGAGCATTTTCTCATCCAAAATCTATAACTCATGTAGCCTTGCAACTCGATATTCTCATCATCAATTAGATTTTTTAAGAAAATACTAAAGGATGGTAACTCGATATTGATTGTAAAGATAGACTTAATTCCATAAACAAGTGAATATGGGGTTTCCTTCTTGTTTGACTGGTTTTGCATCCACATGAACTACTAGGTTATGTACCACAAGTGAGGGTCTAACCCTGGTAGATCTACATATGCCCAACCAAAAATATATAAAAAATTTCAAAGATAATGATGATTATTTTATGTTATTCATCACTTAGGGTAGCTACCAATTTAATGAATTTAGGGTTTTCCTATGTGACAATGTTTACATCAATGGTTTATTCAATCAGCAATATGGAACCATATTAAAATTATGTTGGTGTTGTGGAAAGGTTGAATTCCATTTATATCAATACATTGAAGAATTTTTCACCAATAGACTCATATTTTCTTTCTTTATTTTTATTTTTATTTCATTTGATAGTGTCTCAGAGAGGTTTTCATTGAGGGACTCAGATTTTTTGTTTTTTGTTTTTTGTTTTTTGTTTTTTGTTTTTTGTTTTTTGTTTTTTGTTTTTTGTTTTTTGTTTTTTGTTTTTTGTTTTTTGTTTTTTGTTTTTTGTTTTTTGTTTTTTGTTTTTTTTTTGTTTTTTTTTTATTTTCTTATTCTTTTAGACTAAGGAACTCTTCTTGTTACCAAAAGTATTTTTATGTATGTAAGTTAATCTCAAATCCCTTTTTTAGTCTCCCAAAGGAACATTGGATTTGATTCCCATGAATTCTATAAGTGCTTCTTTGTTTTGGAAGTGATCAAGTGGTATTGGATTTTGTTGGTTTCAATCTATGAGCTCAAGATATTTGAGTTCAAGGGTGAGGATGGTTGTGTTATCAAATAGGTTTGTGGATGTAAGGTCTTCGTATTGGCTATGAATGGAACTTATTTTGGTGTCATAAGAGAATTCCTTAGACATTGTGGTAGAGTCACTGATGTAATGATATGGATTGCCACCACATGATTTATATCCAATACCATGGTATGCTTTGTTTTCTTTGGAAATTATAGATTCTATGATGACTTGTTTGTGAATACCAAGACATTTACATTTATAGTTCATAATTTTACATGTGATTGTTTTATCCAATTCTTTTGGAAATAGGTTTTAAAACCATCATTTTATAGCCATGACTCATTTGAACTCTCGATATGTTCATCTAAAAGAAGTCCTCCTTTAATAAAATAAGTTTTACCTTGTTAGTGGTTTATTTGTACTTTATTATTGTAGTGGGTCTTACCATGGCTTTTGTGAGGCATGTATAATTTTCCTACATGGTAGGCATCCTAGATTTCATATTCTCTAATACCTTTGTCATTGATTTTGAACTTAGATTCAGAGAACGTGGGTTTACTTGTGGGTTTGGATGTGAGCATGGATGTGGAAGGTGAGTTGTTAGAGGTGTTTGGTTGGCCATCTAGATGGATATAATTTTCAAGATTTGATGATTATTTTGTTGTGGATTCATAGGCATCTTCAGTAATAGGTAAATATTTTTTAATATCACTTTTCCAATAATTTTTAGTATTGTAAGGGTTGTGGATCACCAAGAATGGTGACTTTCATACCATAATGGGGGAATTTAATTCATTGGTTAAGCATGGATGGGATAGCATGCATGGTGTGAATCCATGATTGGCTAATGAGGATATTGTATGGAAGTTCAATATCAATGACATGAAGTAAGTTTTGGTGTATGATAGACCCCACCATAATTAGAAGATGTATTGTACTAGTTATTTGTCATTTTGAATTTTCATATTCTTTTATGGTGATAGTATTATACTCTAATGTTGTTACCATATAACCTAGATGTTTAATCAAGGTTAAAGTGCATATATGAAGACCACACCCATTTTCTATAATTACCCTCTTTACTTTATGTTTTTAAATGATAAGTTCAATGTATAAGGGTAGGTTATGAAATGGATCCATAGGGGAGATGTCATTTTGATCAAACATGACTTGGTGGCTTCAGGAAAAGTGTCCTACAAGTGCTTGGAAGTTGTATGGGTTGATGTATTCTGGGCCTCTTGACTCTTATAAGGTTTTATAAAAGATATATTTGTAAGTAGTGGATGTTTTAAGGAGGTCTAAATTTTATGTTTGGGTTTATGTCTTCTCAAGATACTCTATGATATTGCATTTACCTTTAGAAGTGGGTATAAAAGGCCTTATTACAGTGATTTTTATGTGCCTAATGGTAACTACGTAATCTTACGATTTGATTTTGACGGTGGCTATGTGATTGTCCATAATACCATCAAATGGGTGGGTAGACATTTTATAGTTGATGTTATTCATTTTTTATAACCTTTATTCATTTATGAACAAGGTTGATCATGCTTCAAAAAGGAATCTTGGTATATCCCTAAGTTTTAATTTTTATATGTAGAGGCATTGCCTTTTATTTATATGTCTCCTCAATCGATTAGGTCTTGGATATAATTTTAAAATTTCATGTATCTATTGGTAGAGTGACCCTTAATCTTATTAAATTCATAATTTACATGTTTCATATATCAAGTTGGCTTGTGTACATTTTCATCAAATGGTTTAGTATGTGGGAACACTATCATGTTTACAGCTACTAACCTATGAAAGACCAATTCAAGAGACTCTCCCAAAGGAGTATAAGTCCTTCATTTTATCTCTTATTTTGGTTGGTCTAAATATGGTGATATTTTAGGTATGTTAAACATTTTGGACATGTTTGGAATCAATTACCCCATCACTTACGACATTCTTATTCTTCCTAAAGAATTTTGGTTTGTCCTTGGTTATCCTTATGGAATATTTTCATAAGTCCTTTGCTTATGAATTCTCTTTCAATGTGGACTCCTTTTTTGATGATTTCATCAAAGTAATTAGCACAATGGACTTGAAGGTGGAATTCCATCTCTAAATTTGGATTGGCTATGAAAATGGTAATGAGTTATTTCTCTAGGATAGTCCAAGAAAACCTACTAGCTAAGCCATGCCATCTTTGCAATAAAGAAGAGAAACTTTCTCCATTTATTTTTTTGGAATTACATAAGTCAAACATGGTGATTTCATGTTCCAAATTGTATGAAAGGTGTTTTATAGGCCTCTTGGAGAGATATACAAAGGTGGTAATATTCTTTTGATAGATGTATTAACCACTTTAAAGCTTGGTCACCTAAACTTTGTGGGAAAATCCTAAGTAAATAATTTTCACAATAAGAAACCTTTTGGAAAGACATGAAGAATTATTTGGTGTTTTCTATGGTCTCCTTTCCCTTTGTACTTGTTGAAATTTTTAGGTTCAAAGTGGGAATGAAAAGGTACTTCCATTAATTTTTTATTAAAAGGGTATGGACATGGTTCTTCAAACCTATGTTTTTTTCTTTGGGTATGACTCCTATCTTGCAAATTTTGGATAATGTCCATATATTTTCATGCTCAAAAAAATAATATGTCCTTTAATGGTGAGGATGATGATTGGTGAAGAATTGTTAATTGACTTTGGTCATGAGTGGGAGGGGTTTATTTCCTCTTACTAATAATGTGAGATAAGTTCTCAAGATTAAATTTTGAAGATAAATTAGCCTTTAATTATAAAATTTGTAATAAGACTTCATACTTATGCTAAAAATATAGTTGGTAATTTATACAAGAGTTTCTCCTAACTTAGATATATCATTAATCTCAAGGTTGTATTTGCTATAATTAGTGAGGCTATCATTATCATTTATCTATACATGGTCATGTTGATTCTCAAAATGGAAAATATCCCTAACAAAGGTTTATTCCCTATCTTGAGTTTGATTTAAAAGCATTTGGAACCTATTAGTTCAATCCATAGTGTAACTTCTTTATATGTGTTTGACTCAAGATTTTATTGTAAGAAAAGCATGGTTTTTGGATTGTTTGACAATTTGGATTTGATAAGTTTGATTTGTTTAAAAAATAAGTTTTGGTTATGATTTTGAAATAATTTTTGGTTTCTGTTTGAAAAACAAGTTTTGGCTTTGGCTTAACTTACTCAATTACTAGTTTTTCACAAAGGAAGTAAATAAAACACACAAACAAGATAATGCTAAAATAGTCAAGTAGGTGTGTAATCAATTAGTAGCCCACCAATAATACCTCTAAATCTTATAGGTGTGTGATGATTAATCTTGGGGAATGGTTTTTTTCTTGTACTAATCTTTGATTATGGTCAAAGGATCATATGCTAGGCTTTACAAGTTTAACTATGGAAGTCCTATATACCTTTTGGTGTATTTAGATTTGATTACATGTAATACATTGTGTAAACCCTAGGTATTGATGATCAAATACACCTCATGTCACATGTAGGTTAATCAGGCTTAGGTAATAAAGATAGTTGATCCTTAGATTTTTATATCACATTGGTACATGAGCTTTTGCCTACTGCTTAGTGAAAAAATTAAAGGTCAATATAGCCCTTCAAAATAAAAATAAATAAAACTCTAATTATTTATGATTTCTAGGATAGCCTATAAGGTGCGATAAAATAGAATACTCAAATCTAACACTTAGGATACACAAATTACTATGGTTTGTTTCTGATTATTTAGATCACCTTGCAATACAAGAAGACCATATGCAAAACCCTATAAATAAAAACAAGATAAAAATGTAAGGAGATAAAAGGTTTTAATAAAAAATGTTAATATGCAATTTGTTTCAATTTTTTATATCATTGGCTCATAGTGCTACATAAAATTGTTAGTATTTTATATTAGCATCTTTGACAAGTGAAGATTTGTAGGTTAGTCAAAATAGTAAGTGAAAGGGATAGTAAAAATAACAAATAAAAAATAAAAATGAATTCATTGAAACATAGAATAAATTTGAAGTTAGTCAGATCAAAATTATTATTTCTCAAAAAACACGAGATAGAAAATGATATAACGGAAAAAAAAACTTGAGAAAATTGTTGTTCCATAAAAAAATTCATCAATTTACAAGACAATTTCATTATTAGTCATTAAATAAAAAACATAAAGGCACATAAAAAATAAACGTTGATACCTGAACTATTTTTTTGATACCCAGTATAATTTTTCTAATATTTAATACATTTTCATTATTACCAAGAAAAAGATCTAAAAATAGAGAAACAGAACGTAGACTTTTCCTAAATATTTTTCCTAGTACCTAGTAAGTTTCCACTTATCTTCAGAACAATTTCATTGTTACAGAGTAATATTTCACTATTCTTCAAAATTGTACGAATCAAAATATGTAAACTAAAAAATTCGAGTTAGAATACATTCATCAATTGACAAAATGAATTTGTTGTTCTTAGGGACAAATTCATTGTTTAATTGTATAAACTTGCTGAAACATAGAAAAAAACAATAGCTAATTAAAATTTATTGAAACTAGTTATATTTCACTTGCAACATCTAACAACTTATATTGTAACAATGTCAAAATAATTTAGACAATAAAAACATAAGAAAAACACTCCAAAACTAATGAAAACATGTTATAAAAACTTGGGAATAGGTCCTACCAGGCGTGCTAGAACATAAAATAGAAGATCTAAAGATGAAAATTACCTTATATTCTAAACTCATCACAAAACTTAAATAGATTTATAAATAAATACAGAAAACATACCTTCACTTACCAATAATTAAGACACTTCTTCATTACCTTGAATGTACTCTTGATCACTCGATATGTGGTTACTCAAAATGAAACTCCTATGCAATGGATTTAAATAGCATGATAATAACTTTGATCTCAAGTGAATGATTTTTATAGCTCTTATGATGATAAATTCTATAATTTATGCAATGATCCTCATAATGGAAATAGAGATGTCAATTTATAGACTTTTTGGAGAGAAAATAAAAAGTCAGATTTAATTTAAAATTATTAAATAATTTTGAATTTGGATGGTGGACCTTCAGCCACTGGGTCAAATGCATTCAATATATTTGTTGAGAATTTATGATTTGGTTGAGAGAAGTGGTCAAGTTTATTGAATGAGTTGAATAGACATTAAATGAGATGAATGTCTTAAATAAGTTTGTTGTAATGTGCAACAATATCTTAAATACGGTTGATACAATGCGAAATGTCTTAATGAAGATTTTCTAATGCCTTTGAATATGTTAATGAGATTGAAACAAGTTGGTTGATGTTTAAATGAGGAGGTTAGAGGGATTAAATGAGTTTAGTTGAGTAGGATGATGAGGTGGCATGGGTGATTTTAATTATTTTTTTACTTTTTTGTGTGCATGATATAATCAGTGATCATAAGAGATCATCAAGTGAATTTGGTTGCAGCGTATATTGAAGATATGGGAGTTAACTCTAACCACTAGGTTGAAGCTCTTATGGATCTATTGGGGACCAAACTGGTGAAATAATTAAGAGTTCAAAAACTCATAATAGAGGGTGATTCATTTAATATTTTGAATTATTTGTCTAGAAAAAAATGTCATCATCTGGTCCATTAAACAAGTTATAAAATAAGTTATAGGTATTATGGGCTCATTGAAACAAGTGATTATTCAACACATTTATAGGGAAGGAAAATATATAGTAGATTGGTTCGCCAATAAGGGTGTGACCTCTCTCAGACAACTATCATAGATGGACTATGAAGATCTCCCTAGGGACCTTATACTAAGGATAAAAGATGAAGGCTCTTCTAATGAACAAATCCTTGGACATATTGGGGAATCCTCTATCCCCTAGAAGAAAAATATATTGGACCCTTTTCTTTAGACAGGGTCTTATATTGGCTTGGTTAATATTTTTTGGGCAGCTGGAGAAGCTTCTAAAATTTCCAAGGCATCTAATAAATGGCCCAAAAACCAAAAGTAACACGATTACCTCTCAGTTTTATTTTGTGAATTCTAAAGTCTAGAGTAGGGAAAAAAATTCACCTCTTTGTTGGTTATCCTAGGAACAGTATGGGATTACCTAATAGAATTGAACAAAAAATGTTGCAAGAAGTGAAAAATAATGAGATAATTTGGGAAGCTCTGTGAGGGCGTGGTTTTGCAAGCTTCATGGAAAATATAGAAGGGAATAATAGTCACATTTTGATCATGTTTATGAATGTTTGGGAAGATAGGACCATCACTATTAATGGAGGTACTTTATAATCACTGAGGAACTTATTTCTCACATAACTGGTTTAGCCATAGAGGTGACTAAAATATACAAATTGACCAGAGATTACAAAAGGGATAAGGATATATTCCTAGAAGAAGGGGAATAATTAGAATAACTGTAAAATGGGTTTGATCAAGAATCACTGCCTAATCCATTTATTGAGTTTGCATACCGCCTGATGGAATATGTAACCCTAGAAGGTAGGTGCAAAAATTTTAGATGGTCTATATTCATGATGTTGAATTATTTTAGGCATGGCATTCCTTTCAATCTATCTTTCTTGATTATGCATTCTCTTGAAGTCTCAATCTTAAAGTTCAAGCATGAAAATTATTTGGCCCTAAGGCATAAAGGATTGATTTACCTCATCCATAAATACTTTAAGGATATGAACCAGAATAATCTAGTTGTTTCTTAGACTCAAAATAAATATACGAAGGGTGATCTGGTTGACATAAGGAAAAACAAAAAAGTGTGGATTAAATATCCTTGGAGCTCAAGTAGAGTTACTGATTTAAATAATCCCATCACTCTTGTTGAGAAAAATTCCAATGCCTCTGAGGAGAAAACTCCTAAGATGCATGATAATATCAAAAAACACATCAGAAGTGCATCAAAGTCTGTAGTTGATATTCAGGGATATCAAGGTAAGTATGGTAAAGTTGTATGTTTGGTAGGAGTTTATATTGATGTTGAAGATGAGAGATATGTTCATGGGGAGGGGAATAAGTATGAGGGGAAAATTTATATGTCATATTAGAATGAGATTCTTGAGGTTAAGAAAGAAATGACCAATGATGTCTCCAAAGGGAAAGGTAAGAATGCAAAGGACAAGAAATAGAAAGATTTAAAAGAGAATTTCAATAACCTTGTTAGTTCCTTTAAGGGCAAGGAGAATGCTGATAAGATGGTTAAAAAATTAGATCTTCAAAAGTCTATAATGCATTGGTTTATGAGGGAGCTCACAGATCTTAAAGGGAAGGTTAATTTTCTATAACAAAAGAACATTAGATTAAACCAATACTCTTTGGCTAAGGAAAATGAGCAACAATTACAGAGCCTTTAGTTTAGGGTGGATATCTTGGAGAATGAGAATGATAATCATAAGAATAATATTAGCTTCTTAGTCAATTGTAGTAAAGCATCCATGTATAAGGGGATATAAAATGTATAGAATCTCAGAGCTCATCTCCAAGAGTTATTTGAAACTAAGATGTATGGAAAAGGTAAAGGTAAGTAGGGATAATGTATTGGATCCCAATATGTCATGGTTAAAGATAAATTTTTGTCTCAAATTGATGCTAATCTTAAAAATATGAAAACTTGTTGGGAGGATGTCTCAGGAAATTTAGACCTCCATTAGGCTCTGGTTTCTCAATAGTTATCCTTTGTTGTTGTTTATATTATATGTGGGTTATTTTTGGACTATCTCTGAACTTGTTTTATCTTAGTTTCTCTCATGGTCTATAGTAGACCTTTGTCTCTCTTTTGTTTGTATTGTTCCTAAGGTTTAAGGAACCTAGTTCAAAAAAAATCCCCCTTTAACCTCAATAAAAAATATATACATATTAATTAGTTAATCAATCAAAATAATAGTGTTAGGTAGATTAGAATAAAATCTAAATTTTTCATGATAGGTGGATTAATAAGGAGAATTATTGATGATTAATAGGTTAATTATTACACCATGGTAGCAAAATTTAGGTGTCTAAATTGGCCACTCTTTGAAATGGCATTGCGATAAGAAAAATGAATTTGCAAAGAATGAAGAAAATTAGAGATGAGATGGGTGAAAAAGATACCTCAAGTGGCTTAAGTGATTAATTTTATAAGTAGATGCCTCTCGAGAGGACTGTGAGGAGAACAAACATGAACAGGCTCTCGAAATGAAAGAGAAGGATGAGGTATGTATGTAATTAATGTTTATAAATGGGTTGAGGAAAATAGGATTAACATATTTGATTAAAATTCTTATGTTTAGATTTAGATTGGTTTGATTTAATCCTAAAAATATATATATACAAAAAGGAAGATTGGTAAAGATACATCCCAAGGAATATAATTTGATAAATTTATTGATATATGCAAACATAAAACAAGGAGTTAGATATTCAAAATAAAAAATGACCAATAGCTAAAAGGAATGTTGCTAAACTAATAATTAAAACTTAAAAAAACTAACTAATAAACTCAACAAAGATATTTACAATACTTATCCTATAACTAAAACAATGGAAAATAATATGTCACATACACAATGCCAATCATTAAAAGTTTTTAAAAAAACTATAAATAAAAATATGTTGAATATTTTAAACAATATTAAATATATTATCCTCCTCCTTACTATAACATCCTTTGTACAAATGATAATAATAAATAAATAAAAACTTCCTCTATAAAATTCTCCCTCCAAAAAAAATATCGTAAAAGAAATATCTCCCCTTAAAAACATAAAAACTAAAATCAACTATAATTTATTTTATCCTTAAATATATTTTCATCACTTTATATTTAACTAGGCCTTGCCTCTTACCTTTTATTTCCAAATAAGAAATATCCTCACATCCTTGGGCCACTTTATGCATTATGCTCAATTTTTCTTATTTTTATAATGTATTATCTCCTAATTTTTTACATATAGGAACTATAGCATTAAGATTAAAATAAGGGGTGGGACTCTATAATTTTGAACTTAAAAGATGTAGTATAAACTTCTCCACCACAAAATTTATATTTACTCAAACATTTATATTTATTCAAATAGAAAAAGTTGAAGACGAAAACTCTACACATTTAAAAAACTTAAAACAATTAAATTTAAAGTATAAAAAATTATATATAATTAATTTACATTGGAGAGAAGCCAATAAATATATTAGTGATTATTTATTTATATTAAAAAATGTGGTTACTAAGATGAATTATAAAACCCCTAATAATGAAATCTAACTCTTTTTTGTTGATATCTTTCTTCAAATTAATAAAGAGAATTTTTTTCCAATTACTATCATTATTCATAAGCTTTGTCATATTATTAGAGAATTTGAAATTAAAATTTTAGATACCAATATTTTTTAAATATGATTTTAATGTATCTTCTTCTAAGGCTTCAAATTTTTCAAACAAGATAAACTTTAAAAAATAAAGGCAATGATAGTGGATTTCTAACAAATAATGACTTTTCAAATGTAATTCATGTCACAGAGAAACTATCTTAGAATGTTATCACAATCCTAAATAAAAGAAAGAAGGCAATTCACTAGACTTAGTGAGAGTCCACAACAATTATTTTAGGAGTTAAATAAAATGTAACCATTTTACAATAAATAAGAGAACTAAATCTTCCAAGACTCCTCTTCATCAAGTAAAATGGATTGAAAAAAAGCAAACAAACAACAAGCCATTATTAAACCACCACCACATCATCTAGAGCAACATTTCTATTTAACTTTAAATTATTATTTATTAATAATAAATTTAATTAATTAATTTTAAATTTATTAAATTTAGTATTTAATTTTTTATTAATATAATTAATTAAAGGTGTATAATCTAATTAACCACATGTTTATAGTACAATCCAATTATTTGTAATAAGCCCACTTTAAATTCAATGAGTTCATTTTAAATATAATAAAATATTATTCTTTTTTGGTACCTTAGTCTAGCTTTTTTGAAATTTTCTTTCGAGAGTGAAAAAACACTCAAAAATTCAAATGGAATATTAGATGAAGGAAGAATGAGCTTTGCTATGGTTTGAAGGTTTTCAGGATTGTTTGTTTTTTCTGTATTTTGATCTAGACCATGCTCCTAGATTGTTTGGCAGATTCCAAGATGAATCCTCCAAGGGGAATTTTTACCCCCCATAAACCATCCTTTAGGAAAATGGTGGGCAAAAAAAAAGTTGTAAGAACTAGTAAATGGCACCAAGATAACATGCATGTAAGTGACAGAAGAGAACTTGATAGCCATGATTGATTTGATAGAGATCAAAAAAAACATAGCAAGGTTGCATGGTAGGAGCCTGATCTACAATTTCATGGGAGCGCAACTCACTTTGAAAGAACTGTATGCATGGACTAGGAGAAACTTGAAACCAAATGGTGAGTATGAACTCAAGGCCTATGCTAAAGTATATTTCATAGTAATATTTTCCATTGAATTGAATAGAGATAAGGTGTTCAGAGGAGGACCATACTTATTTATAAATGTGGGATCATTCATGAAGCACTAGCACATAGTCTTCAGGCTAATAGAAGAACTACCCAACATGACACTAGTCTGGATTCAAATGTATGCCTTCCATAAGATTCTAGTCTAGGTATATTTTTGAAACCATTGCTAATACTATTGATAAACCATTAGAAATATCAAAACCCCATCATGGTAAAGGCTTATCTATCTATTATCAAATCTATGTGGAGATTGATCTCACATAATCATTGCCAAAGAACATTACTCTGAAAGTAAGGGAAATGGAGTGGACTCAAGATCTAGACTATGAAAGCATTCCATTCCATTGTATAAGTTGTCATGAATATGGGCATCTGGTTAGAGATTACCCAACATTGTAGAAAATTAATACTATGGAGAAAGCTCATGTAACAACAAAGAAAGATTTAGATAAATCCATCAAGCCAAAAAAAAGACACATTTTTAAGTCTAAGGATGAAATGATCAAGAAATATATTCCAAAATAAAGTAAAAAGGAAATGATGGCAAATCTACACTAATGGACGTAATAGAATTGGTCCTAGAAACTCAACCCATGAGGAACACAAAAATATAGAGATGATGTGGAGTCCAAACTTTTGAAGGGCATAACTTTTGATTCGTAACTCCATTTGAGATCTCTTTTGCATCAAAACGACCATATCAAAAATAAAAATTTATCCATAAGGGCCCTATCTACTTAGGGACATTTTCAAAACTTTTTGAAGGCCATACATGACTATTTGAGGGTTTAAAACTAAATTTTAATTTTTTTTAGTTTTTTTCTATTTTTTAAATTAACGTATTTTATAACCGTACATGAACTTCAATTCAAATTCATTTGTTAGGTTAGTTTTAGTGTTTACGAGATATGTGGATATTTTTAGAGTTGTTCATGCTTACATGTGAAATTTACTAAAAATAATAGGTGTTAAAAATAACAAGTCGAGTTTTTTATTTATTTGAGATTTTCAAATTTTATATGTCAACTCCAATTCTAAGTTGAGGTTTGTTTATGCTCTTTTATGTAATTATTTTATTCATTCAACATGAATCACTATAATTTATTATTTTAGAAATTTTGTGTACTATGCCTATTGGTTTTTTTTTCCTTGATAGTATTTGGGTTCATTGTTTGGTATCATAGCAAGTTTGATTCTTCAAGGTGTAAGAGATGGTGAGAGGATGAGGAGGAATTGCTCAAATGAACAAGACTATGCAAGAGCTATAGAGGCAAGTGGAATAATTAAGTATAATTTTCACAAATTAAAGACAAAGGAGAGATAAAGATGATATAAAGGAAGAAACAAATCAGGAAGGTGAACTTTAGCAAGAGGAGAAACAACAAGAATATCTACCAACTATGGAAGAGAGGATGGTTAGGGATTTATAGGGAAGGAATGAAATAATCAAGGTTGACATTCTATATTACGAAGGAAGTTTATAACCAGAGGTATTGATAGACTGGATGAATAACATGGAGAAGTTTTTTGAATGAAAAAATCTTAGATAAGATAAGAAAGTAAACTTTGCATGTACGAAATTGAATGGTTATGCAAATATTTGGTGGGATCACATGAGCAAGTAAAGATAGAGAAAATTTAAAGAGAAGATAAAATCATGGATAAATATGGATAAGAAGCTAAGGGAGAAATTTATTCCTGTAGATTATGCACAAACCCTATACAAAAGATTCCAAAAGTTAAGGCAAAAGGATCACAGTATACAAGAATATATAGATGAGTTTAACAATCTTTCCATATGAGTGGAGCATGATGAAACAAAAGAACATATGGTTGCAAGATATGTAAATGGTTTAAATTTTTATATTCAATATGAATTGAACTTGCATAGAATACTTTGCATGGAGAAGGCTTATCAATTAGCTTTGAAGGCAGAAGAAAAAAAATACACAAAAATTTAGAATATCATATTGCATTGGGCCAAGAAGAGGACAATCCCCTCCAATAAGGGGATAAGATGGATTCAATACCAATAGAGGTGGGTTTAATACCACTAGAGGAGAATCATCATGTGGTGTAGAAAGGCATGAAGATAATAGACAAGGGTTTTAATACCAACAAAGAGGAAGAGGATTTTAGAGAGGATGAGGCTATGGTGGTGCTAGAGGATGGTTTCCAAATCAACACAGGTCATAAGTTTGTTACAAATGTGGAGAATATGTACATAGAGTGTTTGAGTGTTCACACTACCAATATCAAGAAAGGAGGTAAGAGGATCACCCAAGAGTGAATTTCATTGAGGATGAGATAGAAGAACAAAATATTGAAGTTACAATAATAGATATTAGAGAAAATCTCAAGATGAGGAGAATAATGATTGATCCAAAGAAATAATAGGTACATAATAAAGAAGGTAGTGATGCATGGCTATGGACAAATATCTTTCGAACAAGGTGCACTTTAGGAGGTAAGATATGTAAAAAAATTATAAATGGTGGTATTTGTGAAAATATGGTTTCTAAGGACATGATTGAGAAACTAGGTTTGCAGTGTGGAAACAACCCTAATCTTTATTGAATTTAATGGTTTAAAAAAGGGAATAAGTTATTGTAGATAAAAGGTGCTTAATCAATTTTTATATTGTAAAAAATTACAAATATGAAATATAGTGTGATGTTATACCAATGGATATATGTCATGTGTTATTGGGATGGTCATGGTAATTTTCTAGAAAGACAATTCATGATGGAGTGAAGAACACATATACTTTTTGGAAAGGTGGTATAAAGGTAGTTTTATTACCTCTTAAATAATAAGGGCAGGTAGAAAACATGTTATCTAAAAAATAATTTATCATAGACATGAAGATGATAGGTTGTTGTTATGCATTAGTAGCAAAGAAAGAAGACACATAAGTGGTGAAAATACCAATGAAAGTAGTAAAAGTGTTGAAAGACTATGCAGATGTTATACCTGATGAGTTACCAAATGGTTTAATGCTAAATAGATACATTCAGTATCATATTGATTTGATTTCAAGATTATCTCTAACCAATCAAATAGTTTATAGGATGAGTTTAATAGAATATACAAAATTAAACAAATAGGTTACTGAATTGGTGGAAAGGGTGTACTGAGGGAGAGTATGAATCCATGTACAACACCAACATTGCTAACTCAAAATAAATATGGATGGTGAAGGATGTATGTGAATAGTAGATTAATCAATAAAATTACTATCAAATATATATAGTCTATACTATGTTTAGTTGATATGATGGATGTGCTTGCAGAAGCAAAATACTTTACCAAATTTGATCGAAATAATAGATACTATCAAATTTAGATTCATGAAGGAGATGAGTGGAAGATAACATTCAAGGTGGAAGATAGCATTCAAGACTAAGGATGGATAATATGAGTGGATGGTGATGCCATTTAGGTTATTCAATACACCCAACACATTTATGAGGGTGATGAATACAGTGCTCAATATTACATTGGTAAGTTTGTGGTGTTTTATTTTGATGATGTTTTGATATTCAATAAGACTAAAAAATAGAACTTAAGGAATTTGAGAATGATATTAGAACTATTAGTAAAAGAGAATCTATATGCAAATTTAAAGAAGTGCAAGTTTATGTTGAACAGTTTGGTATTTTTGGGATTTGTAATTTCAGCAAATGGTGTCAGAATGGATGAATAAAAAGTAAAGGCAATAGTTGAGTAGCCTATTTAAAAGATCATTATAGAGGTAAGAAGTTTCTATGGTTTATCAACTTTTTACAAAATTTTCATGAAGAATTTTAGTAGTATTGTTGTACCAACAATAGATTACATGAGAGGAAAAGAATTTGTGTGGACAAGAGCAGCAATAGAAAGCTTTGATTTTTTTAAGAAGAATATTACATAAAAACATATTTTAATATTATCATATTTTAACAAAGTGTTTGAAGTGGATTATGATGCCTTGCATGTGGGAATCATTACTTTTTTGAGTCAAGAATGAAACCCAATGACATATTTTAGTGAGAAATTGAATGAGGTAAGAAAGAAGTATCCTACATATGATGTTGAATTTTATGCCATAGTAAAAAAATTAAGACGTTGGAGACATAACCTGATGCCTAAAGAGTTTGCCCTATTTAGAGATCATGAGGCTTTGAATTATGTGAACACTCAAAAGAAGTTAAATAGTAAGCCTGCAAATTGGGTGTCTTTCTTTCAAGGATATACTCTTATTTTGAAGCATAAATCAGAAAAGCATAATCAGGTAGTTGATGCTTTAAGCAGGTGAGAGGGGTTGTTAACTACTATGGTGAATGAAGTAGTTGGATTTGAAATTATTAAGGAAGTATATGATATTGATCTAGATTTTAGAAATATAATTAAGCAATGCAAAAATCTATTAAAAGGTGAGATAATTAATATTTATGATGAGTACCTTATATAGGATGGTTATCTCTTCAAGGGGAAATAATTATATATTCCAGTTGGGTCTCTAAAAGACAATATTATAAGAGAGTTGCATAGTAGTGGTTTGGTTGGAGATTTTGGTAAGACAAAGACAATAGATTTTGTGGAGAATAAGTATTTTTAGCCGAAGATGAAGAGAGATGTGACTATATATGTTTCAATGTGCAAAATATTTTAGGTGGCTAAAGGACATGCATAAAATACAGGGTTATTCATACCACTACCGATTCTAAAATGACCATGGATAGATTTGAGTATAGAATTTGTGTTGGGGTTACCAAACACATAAAGAGGTAATGATTCAATTTTGGTTGTTGTAGACAGGTTTTCTAATATGGTTTATTTTATTGCATGTAAGAAAACTAATGATGCACTAGAGTTGCATAACTATTTTTTAAAGATGTTGTGAGATTGCATGGTGTTCCAAAAACCATTATATTAGATGAGACACAAAATTTCTAAGTCATTTTTGGAATATTTTAAGGAAGAAGATGGTAACTAAGCCATAATTTATTTGTGTATACCACCCACAAACAGATGGATAGATAGAAGTTGTAAACATGAGATTAGTAAATTTGTTGAGCTGCATAGTTGGAGAGAAGCCCAAGCAATGGGACTTGGATTTACCACAAACTGAGTTTATGTATAATAGCTCAGTGAATACATCAATAGGAAAATAAAAATTCATAATATTTATAGAATAAATTCTATGGGGGTTTTTGATTTGGTGCAATTACCAATTACAGAATGAGTTAGTGATGATGCATAAGCATTTACAAAGCATATGCAACAATTGCAAGATGTGAGGAAAACGCTACAGGAAAGTAATGAAAAATATAAACTAGCAAAAAATGCTAGAAGGCGGCCAAAATTATTTAAAGGAGATTTAGTGATGGTTTACTTGAAGAAATAAATATTTCCAATGGGCACATACAAGTTGAAGTACAAGAAGATTGGTTCATATAGAATTATGAATAAAATCAATGATAATACTTATGAGACAATTTTACCATAGAATTTTGATATCTCTCCAGTATTTAATGTTTTAGATTTATATGGTTTCCATGGATAATATGGTGAAGGGGAAGAAAAATAATAATTATAATGGTAGTCGTAGATACCAAAGAAGAGGAAAGAAAAGATAGTGCAGGTTTTGGATAAGAAGATAGTGAGTACAAGTCAAGGAAGTTATTATAAGTATTTGATATAGTGGGAAGGATTACAATAGGGAGATGATTCTTTAATTTTAGAATTGAGATGAATAATATTGACAGGAATAAATGGTAAGATTACAATTAGAGCAACTCATAGGAGTTGAGTAATTTTCAACCAAAGGAGAATAATGCAAAGACTAAACTTTCAGAGGCCATAACTTTTGATCTGTGACTATGTTTAAGCTCATGTTCACGCTAAAATAACTATTTAAAAATTTTAAATTCATCCATAAGTTACCCTATTCACTTAGGTATTTTTTTAAACTTCTTGAATGCCATACATGACCATTTAAGGATCTAAAACTAAATTTTAATATTTTTTGGGGTTCTTCTATTTTGGAATTAACATATTTTTGTAACCAAACATGAAATTAAGGTCAAATTCATCCATTAGGTTAATTTTAGTTTTTATGAGATATGTGGATATTTTTAGAGTTACTCGCGCTTCCATGCAAAAGTTATTAAAAATAACAATTATTAAAAATAGCATGTTGAGTTTTTTTTTCAGATTTTCAAATTTTACATGTCAACTCCAATTCCAAGTTGAGATTTATTTATGATCTTTTATGTAATTATTTTATTAATTCAATATGAATAATTACATATTATTATTTCATAAGTTCTATGTATTGTGCTTATTAGGTTTTTGTTGCCTTGATAGTATTCGAGTTCATTAGGAGATGAAAAATGTCACATCAGACTATGGGTTCAAAGTAGATCTATAAAATCTTCTCAAGGAAACAAGTATAGGAAACCCATATAAGTAGAAGACAAAAGGGTTACAATGGAAATAGGTAAACGTAAATATCACAACAAAAGGCTTGAGACAAATAAAATTGGACAAAAACGGATGAGGAAGATGAAATAGACTCAAAAATGGATGAGGATAGTATTGGAATTGCTTAAACTCCAACTATTAACCATAAATAAAACTTTGGAAAGAGAAGGAGAGGGAGACTGAGCAAGAAAAAAAAGGCATGAAGAAGCCATGGAGGCTATTAAGGCAGGGATTCAAGCATAGGTAGACACTCTCTTGGTAAACACCAAATAAAGCAACCCTTCTTTATACAACTAATTTAATAGATTATAAAGGGTCTCAATACCCCTTCAAAAAGGAGAACATTAAGGGATATAATAAAGCAACATAACCCTGAGGTGTTAATACTCCAAAAAACCAATTTGGAAAGGCTATCATAGCATAACAAGGCCCTTACTAGAATTTTGGGAAGGGAAATAATTGGGGTGGATGTTATAGGCATGATAAGGGGCATGGCTCTCCTATGGAACCATAACTCAGTCATCCTATAGATTACTTAATCCCATAATAAATTTCTTATGTGTAAAGTTTTCTCACATAGCATAAATCTTAGTTTTTTTTTTTGTCAACATATATTGATCTCAGAACAAGGAAGAAAGAGAACTGACCTGAGAGTAGCTAGAGGATAAAATTAAAGAAAAAGAGGATATACTCTAGATATTGGTGGGGATTTTAATGTGAGAATGGAGGCCTTAGAGAAAAGTGGAGGGAAAAGGAAAGATAACAATAACCTAAATTTCTACAACTTTGTGGAAAGGGCAGAATCATGCTACCTAAAAACCAAGCAAGGGTGGTTCACTTGGGTTAATATAAGCATGGGAAAAGACCTGATCCTAAAAAATTTGAATTTTTTTTGGTTTCAATAAAGTAGATGGAACACTATCACATCATGGAAATGGAGATGCTCAAAACTCCTAGTTTAGATCATTGGCCGATAGCTCTATATTTTAGGCAAGATGAGTAGCTACATAAAACCCTTTTTTATTTAGATAAAATACGATTAGAACATCCAAAACTAGATGATTTCATGACCTAACAATGGATAGCCACAAACAATAGATATGGGACCAAGATGTACCTTTTCTCTTAGAAATTGAAAGATTACTCAAAATTGCCCTAAAAATATGGAATCAACTCATCTTCAAAAATATCTTCCAAGAGAAAATAGAGATAGAAAGAAGAAATAGAAAGATACAGGTAAAGAGGATGGAGGAACACAACTCCATATAACTTTAGAGGTAGAGGAGGAAATTATAAGAGATATGGAAGACATCTTCAAAAAGGATGAAATTTATTGGAAATAAAAATATAGGGTTAGATGAATGGAGGCAGCTAGGGACAAAAGTTATTCCATCTATCATGTAAATTTAGAAGGCATAAGAACTACATTCAGAAATTAGAAACCCTTGAAGTCACTAATTTGGAAGAACCCAAAAAAATTAAAGAATACTTAGTGAGCTACTAGGAAGACATACTAAAGAAGGAAAATGGGGAGTGATAGGAAGACCAAGAATCCTTTTGGAGGAAAATACCTTAATTGGTCACTCAATCAGATAATCAAGCCCTGATGGAGGATATCTCTTTAGAGGAAACCAATAAAGTGGTCTTTAAGATGGCAATGGATTGGGCTCTAGGCCTAGATGGTTTTCTAATTCTTTTCTTTTAACATTTTTGGGACCTTTTAGGGGAGTGGTATAATAATCAAAGGAATATCAAGGAGTTTTGAAGTCTCTAAATTCCACATTCCTTATCCTCATTCCAAAAAAATAAGAAAGCAGGACCCCTGAAGACTTTCATCCAATATATTTATGTAACACTATCAACAAGATCATCTCAAAAATCATTGTTAACCAGATAAAAAAAAATCCCAAACTTATCTTAGAGGAACAAGGAGGTTTCATCAAAGGAAGACAAATCATAAATGGATTTGTCATTAATCATGAAATAATACATTCTTTGTAGGCTAGTAAGAGACAAGGCATGTTGATTAAACTGAATATTTATAAGGCCTATGATAAATTCAAATGAACCTTTCTAGACAGAGTGCTTAGTAAGTTTAATTTTATCCTAGAATGGAGGAAATGGATCCAATGCTATTATTCCTCCTTGAACTTTTTGGTGATGATTAATGGCTTCCCAAAAGGGTATTTTTCCTCCTCTATGGGACTCTGATAAGGTGACCTTTTATCCCCATATCTCTTCATCTTAATGGTAGAGGCTCTGGGAAGATGTATAAGATATCTTAGAGATGATAATAAGATTAAATGGATTAAAGAGACAATTAAAGAATCTGCTCACTCTCATCTCCAATTTATGGATGATACTTTTATTTTCATCAAACCTACTCAAAAAGAGGTTAGAGAAGTTAGGGATTTAGTGTGCAGCTATGAAAATGCATCAAGTCAATCTATTAATAGAATTAAATCCAAGATATTTTATATCAATGTCTCCCCTAATCTTCAATATTTTATTAACATGTACTTGGGATTTGAAATACCTAGTTTCCCATATAATGATTTGGGTTTCCTACTTTTTAAAGGCAATAGAAGTAAGAAGCTCTTGGATAAAATTATGGAAAATATGAAGAGAAAGCTGAGTATTTGGAAATGTAAATATTTTACATATGCATAATGTATTATCCTCATAAATATTTTCTTGCAAGCCACAACTATATATTAGTTCTCACTCCTGAAAGCCCTAGTTGTAGTCTTGAGCGAGATGAATAAAAAATTTTAAAAACTTCCTTTATCAAGGAATAAGGGATAAGTCCAAACTCCCTTTGCTAGCTTAGGAAAAAAATTGCAAACTTATTATGTAGGGGGAGCAGGAATAAGGAACATTGATAAAGTTCACTTGGCCCTAATAGCCAAACTAGTTTGGAGAATGGGAATAAATCCAGGCACAAGATGGAGTGAATTATTGAGAGACAAATACCTTGATGATAGGAACCCAAAAAGAATATTTATGGCAAAAGAGCTCCCATTTGGATCTGTTATTTGCCATAGCATAAGGGAATACAGAGGGATTATTTTAAAAAGATTATTTCAAATGTGTGAAAAAGGGAAAATATGAACTTTTGGGATGACAGATGGATCACCCAAAAACCTCTAATATTGGACCCATATTTACATATAATAAGGTAAAAAAGTACCTACCAATGGGGCAACAAGGTAAAATATTATTGCATAGAAAACACAGAGCAAAGGCACACAAAATTTTCACCTAGAAAACTTTTCAAAATGCTAACAGTACTCAAAATGAAGCCCAAAAGATGATGAATGGCATCCTGTAAGGCTTCTAGGTTCCCTAGAGTTTAGAAAATGAATCATTGAATTGGAATCAAAAATGTACATAAGACTACTCAATTAAATAAGGATATGAAATGTGGATACAAAACCATCCCAACACCTTAGAAAAAATTGTATGGACTAAAATTTAGAGCTCCAAAGCTTGGTTGAAATCAAAATCCTTCCTCTAGT
Organism: Torreya grandis; assembly: GCA_037957365.1. Lineage (NCBI taxonomy): Eukaryota > Viridiplantae > Streptophyta > Pinopsida > Cupressales > Taxaceae > Torreya > Torreya grandis. Next base: position 962,332 of record JARHVA010004612.1, read on the forward strand.
TGGCCATACATGAAAAATTTATAACAGGGGAAAATATAAAAATTAAAGGTTTTAAAAGGTCATCGTGATGTGTGTTATGTTGTAAAAATGAAAAAAGTGTAGAGAACCTTCTTATTCACTGCAGTTATACTTTAGAGCTCTAGAATAAGTTTCTAAATAAGTTTAATCTAAGGTGGGATTTGAATAACAACCTCCCATATCACCTCAAGACTTGGTAGGTTAGCAAGAAACTAAACATATTAAAAGATATATGGGATATGGGACCAAGTCTCCTAACTTGTAAAGTCTAGATAGAATGGAATACTTGAATTTTTTAGCATAATAATAGGCATAAGACCCAAGAGAAAGTCTGGTTGGAGCTAGAGGCTAGCATTAATCAGATAGCATCTACCTCTAAATAGTTGAAAATTAAGGAGGCTAGTCTAGAGGAGTTTAAAATCCTTCCAAAATAGGGAAGGATCAAAAATATTTATGATACCATGAAGCCAAGCAACAAGCAAGTAAAGGATACAACTAGGAAAATTTTCAAATGGGTCTCATCAAAACTAGGGAGGTATAAAGTAAACTTTGATGGGGCTTCAAAGCACAATCTGGGGGAGTCAAGAGCAGGGGAAATTATAATGGATCATAAAGGACAAGTGGTGGCATATAAATTCATCTATACCATAATCAATACAAATAACATAGCAAAAGTTAAGGGCCTTATTCTTGGAATGAAGCTAGCTCTAGAGGAAAATATCAATAATGTCACGTTAGAAGGGGACTTGCTCATGATCATCACAACCATGAATAAAAATGTAAATCTCAATTGGAGAATTAAATGAATAATTCAAGAAGCAAAAAAAATTAGGGTTATGTCGAAGGAATAAATTATAACCACACCCTAAGAGAAGGAAATTGAGTGGCAAATTATAGGGTTTTATCTCACTCAAAGGACAAGAAAGGAAATATAGAGAGAATCTCCAAGGATAGGGAGATGAAGTAATTAGAAGGAATTATTAAAATGGAATGTTGGGATTGATAAACAAATTACTGGGTATCATACCCAAAAAATAGGGAGATGAAAGTTTGAAAAATAAACTTGAAAACTTTTCTTTTCTAATCATTTCCCAATTGAACTTTAGCATGCATGTAGTCATCGAAGATAATATTGCCAATTTCCTTGACATATAAGGAATGTAATTTGGGTTTCTTGGAAAAGGGTGGCATAACTATTTCCTTCCTAGATGGGTGCATTATAATCTACCCACTTTCCTATATGATGTTATTGGTAATAAAATTGCCATTACTGACAAAATGATATGTCTGACTGCACTCCCCTCCTCTACATATGTTGCACACCTCCCCTTTAATTTCCAATCTACATGGAAGCATACCTCAAGGATCTTTGGTGGTTGTTTTTATGGGCTTAGTTCACACTCAAGTGGGTTCATTGCCTTCATTTTGTGTGGTTTTTTAATGCTGGTCTGGTTTAAAATGGTACTCCTCTAGGGCCTGAGCTTTTTCTTGACCTGCTCTATCTATGTGTTGGCAAAGCTAAGGGCCTTAACAATAAACAATTTGCATAGGATAGATCATATTTGGGCATACTTCCATGATGTTTCTCAATCAAAAATAGTTGATATGGCTTATAGTTCTAATCCTTAGTAGGCCAAGAGTAGGGATGAACACTGAACTATGATAGTTGAACAAGAGATGGAGAGTAATAAAGGAGCATAAAGAATCAAAAGGATATCTAGGGGATAGGAGCTTGACGGTCAAAATGGCACCAATTAAGAAAGCAGGACAGCCACTTCTCTTCAAACTAATGATTCATCATAATCCCATCATAGAAGATGCTTTTATGCCACTTTATAGGAAAGAAGGAGGTGGATTCGAAGGAATGACCTAAAGCAAAGGTGTCAAGGTAAAAGAAAAGAGAAGGTCAAACTTGAAAGAGATAATTTTTGCCAAGATGTAAGCAAAATAAAATCTGGGTCAAAAGAGGGTGGGCCATCCAAGAAATAAATTTCCATCAAAATAGAGAGAAAATAGTGGTAGAGAATGGGAAAGGGGAGAATCGTCACTAGCAATAAATAACAATGGTGTTAATCAATAGAGCTAGATCCTGGATAACCTTAGAGAAGTGACTAGAGGCATATATGCAATAGGGGAGACTCTGGTTTGTATCAATAACCTTCTCCTCAAGTAAAATAGTGAAAATATCAAGCACCGAAAAGAGATGGAAGTCTTGTTGAGAAGATTTTGAGATTTCTTTATGGCACATTAAAATATGATAGAAGTAGTGAATCATAATTTAATTCATACTTAAAATATCATGGAAAATAATGGGAAAGAATAAAGACTACACACTCAAATGCTAACTATGATCTGAGTTAACACAAACGAGATTAAAATCATGCAAAACATCATAATCGGGATAGTGGAGGCTACAACGAACATTAAGGTGCCCCTACACCACTGACATTTCCTGTAGAACCATAGAGCCCAAAAAATCCATCAAGTGTAGGAGATTGATGAAGAATAGTAAAACTAAGGCATTTCCCCTCTATTTTGATGTCATTTATCTCTAGGCTCAAATTTAGAGTATCAGGGTAGATGTAATAAGACTCCTTGGCTCCCTGACTGGAGCTAGTTTTTGTGTTTTTGGTTTCTAGTCCTCTAGACTCTTGTCATTATACTTTTTTATTATAAAGTAATAATATTTTTAACTTATCAAAAAAAATCACTCAAAAAATCAAAAGAAATATTAATGCGTAATAATATTTTAACTTATCAAAAAAAAGCACTCAAAAAATCAAAAGAATATTAACGCAAAATGTGACAAGAAATACAAGTTCCAACTAAATTAGCTTGTGCCATTTATTATTATAATATTTTTTGGGTTGGGGGCATATCCTTTTTCAAATTTAGAAGGAAATCCTTTGTAGGACCTATTTGAAGCATAATGACTGAGAGGGGAGGAGTGAATCAGTCTTCAAAAATTTCAATCAATTATATCCACTCATCTATGAACTATGAAAGCAACACAGTGATCTAGCAATGTATTAAAAACCAAGCATATGAGCATGAAACAAGATAACACATCACATATGTGGGAAACCCTCATGGAGGATAAAACCCATTGAAAAAAAGCTTGGAAAAACTATCCTATAATAAAATGTATTGAATTTAGTTGAGCATCAACCCAACACAGAGCACCAACCCCAAATTTATCAAGCACCTACTTGACTTTAGCAAGCACCCACTTGCTAGGAGGCTAAAACATCCTTTGACTAAGCACCAAATTAGTCAAAGGAAACCTATGAAAGACCCAACCTAAAATTCATCTCCAACACCCTCTTGACCAAGCACCAACTCAATCAAGACCAATTATGCAAGCTCCAACCTGCAAGGAAGATTCAACTCCCTATTTGACCAAGCACCAACTTAGCCAATCAACCTTATTTATTATAATATTCCACTCAGATATATATCTAATATATCCACTATCATACATTAGGAAAACATATATAATGAATATTTTATAGCCTCTCAACAAGTAATGATCACTCCTTCAGCTCTACTCCACTTGATCTCTCTCAAAACTGCCTTTTATGTTTCTTCACTCAACTAACCTTCTTCAAGACTAAATAGGTCAAATATCCTTGATATTCATCTAAAAAATACCTATATGATCATAATGAAATGCTTCTATTCTCTCTCCTTAGGGTTTAAAACATGTTACCAAACCTCCTTAGGCTCACTGATTTATCAATCCATTCACTTACTCTAAGCTTATTCAAATAGGCCTAAAAGTGCCTTGTATATATACTCATCTCTTGTTTTTATACCACTTGGTCGAGCATAAATAATTAAACTCTTAGTTAATACATATAATAGGTCCTATGAAATCTCATAAACATGATTAAAAATAACATTGAGTCCCTTTTGGTTTGTCATAACTCTATTAGACCTCATTCACTTTTAGGTCTTATGGAGACCTAATTGCATTAGGTATATCTTCTTAGTGTCAAATATTGATCCTCTTGGGCCTAGATTGATTTATAAAAGAACTAAAAACCATTAAATCACTTATAATAGTAACTCTATTGACCTCATGCTTGCTTGGTTAGACCTATATCTTTCATTTATACCATCATTGAAACCTCTTTTAGGATAAATTATCTTATTAGGCCTCTGTACCTCAAAAGTCTATTTTTAAAAATGAGACTTAAAACACACTTGAGACACTCAAATATGATAAAAAAAATTACATAGATAGAGTTTAAATGTCCTTAGGGTCATTATAAAAATAATTGGACACTTTCAATCAAATCATAAAGGCTCAAGAACATCTCTGCAACTCACTCACTCAGAACTGCCAGTTTACCTTAATGACCAGTCATGGTGACTTAGACCTCCAAAATCCATATAGACACTTTCCATGACTCTTTATGAATTTAAATGGTTCTTATATATCTTCAATACATCCTAAAATGGAAAACTCATATGGTCTAATGACAAATATTGGTCTTGTAGACCAATTTCTGGACCTCATGTTTCACAGTCTTATCTGAACCAAACTAGTCATTTTTTGAGTAACTTTTTCACCACACACACGACCTCAAAAACTTCTTAAAATCATAGACATGACTTAAAATTCATAAAAAACATGTCCATTCACTTTTTTTCATCATTATACCATGAAAACACACTCCAATTCATCTTCTCATTGTTGCCTAGGTTTTGCACTATTTACACCATTAGGTCTGTGTACGACTGGCTAACTTGAATGACCAGTTTAGCATACTTTAAGTGCATAACCTATCCATAAACCATCATGTACATTTATTATTATTCTCTATATTATTTTCCCATCCATGTTTTTCTCTTGGCCAATGCAAATTTTAACTACTATAGTAAATTCTTCATAAACAAGCATGTACCTATGCATTTTCTCTCTCATTTGACTAACCACCACCACATGGAGCTACCTAGGAGAGTTTAATACATTATATAATATTTTTTATATAAATTTGAGACCATTATATGTTTTTTCAAATAATATATTCCACGTCGGGTCCTTATTAGGGTTTTAGGGAGGTTTAACACAAGTCTTGGTGTTAATGATTGTTCATAAAGGACTATCCCTTAAATCCAAAACCAATGTCTATAGATATTATATAATAACATTACCCATCTCTCCTTAATATTTTAAGTTCACATGTAGAGGTTACATGTTCCAATGAACACTTGAATGTCTTTCTCAGGTTTGCATACCTTCATTATATGCACTTGAGAGACCTCAAAACCACTTTTTATGTCATTTCCTAAAAACATGACCTCATAATTCATGATCAATCCTTAAATAACTTTAATTACCTATATCCATGCTCTCCTTCACACATTCACCTTGAAATCTAATCATCATGCCTCATTAGGCTAGGCAATGCTAGAGAATGATCTATGTGCAGACCAAGACTGAATGACCTACCTTCAAAGACTCACTTTGAAACACTTATGAGTGCATCCACACCTTATTCTCATGATCACACAACCTTCACAACCTATCACATTCCTAAGTTCACTCATCTCATCATGTCATGAACTTATACTTTCACCATGTTATGACTAGGCTCAAGCTTCCAATGCACTTGACACCTTGACATGTTCCTTCCATGTCATGACCTCAAAAAAACATCACACAAGCAGACATAAGACATCAAAAAACACTCATATCATTGTACTATTCTATTTCTGATGAAAATAAACTTCCATAGCCTCATACAAACCTAAAACCACATGACCAAACTTCATATGACTTAACATCTCTCTTCCATGCACCTGAACACCTTTGACATCAACCTTGAATTTCATGCAACCATAATACATTATTTGCCTTCAAATTTTCTCTTTCCTTCAAATTCTCTCTTACCTACATCCTTTAATGTAAACACTTCTCAATGTACACATTTATAACTAGGCTTAGTCACCTTTGATCATGCTACCAACTTAAAATACATTCTCAATAGGCTACTCATATCCACTACCATGCTCAAGTACTTGATCAAATATACCTTTGAAATCAATGACCATTATGCCTTTACATGATGCACCCTTTTGACATCAATGACAATAGCATGCCAACAAACTCTTCCTTTGTCATTGATATAAAACACACTATAATCTGAAACCACTTCAAAATGGTACTTTTGACATCTACTCCTTCTCCCCCTTTTGACATTAATAAAAAAGAGACACCTGTAACTTTCTCCCTCATGTTGTAAGTTCTTAGATCATACCTTTTACAACAAATAGGATCTTCAACATTTCTTGAGTCTATAAAGCATTCTGAACTTTTTTCCTTTTTGATCTCTCTCCCCTTTTTGGTAATAGGGCCATAGAGTCTATTAAGCATCATAGAAACATGATCCCCATAACTCTATGTGTACCTTATTCAAATGAATTTAGATACTCAGGTACACTCACCTTGTTCTTGATATGACTGATATATAGATCAAACTCTTGATCACTCACTAGGCTATCACATAAATACACAAGATCACTCACTTTCCTTTATGTACCTTGATGCCATAGAGATGGATCATATCCATTTTCATTTCCATGTTCTAGCTTCATAAACATCCATCATGCTCTCAGTCTTGGCCACATTCTTCAACCTATCTTCATGTTTTTTGTATACCTTCTTTGGCATAGACCATTTACTTATCTTCTCTTAAAGCTAATGAAACATCTGATTAGCTCCCCATTTATCCTCATAACTTGTGCTCATCATATGAGTCATCAAGACTCATAAACCATTCTCAACATCCTTCAAGCATCTTGATACCAATACCACTTCTCAACACAAATCAAGTTATCAATTGTTAGAAACATAGAACAACTTTTTGCTTACCTCTCATATACCAATCAACAACATAGGTTTTCATCATGCTTCCTGCTCTATCAAAAACATTCAACTTATCTCTATGACCATATTAGTGTAGCAGACCAATCCATATTTCATATGTCTCTAGGCACAATCCCATGCTCATACTTGCATCATATACCATGACTCCTCATGAACTAATCTCTAGAATCAATTCTCATACTAACCAAAACTCCTTTCACCTTGTCATATATATACAAGCTACAAATAAAATAACTCATACCTTGCAACATAGACGACCTGGAATCCTCTCAAGATGAATCCTTATTTGATTGCAGTCTCATGCTTCTACTAATATAAGAGTGTCTCCATGAAGCCTAATGGAGTCACCCCTTTCCATAGGGCTCTCAAAATTCCATGAACTTAGGAGATTTTTAGATCTCCAAATAACTCTGCTCAGCTATCTTGTTATCAAGAGACTGATAGTTCCTCCTTAGAATCCACTTAGGTTTCATTGAAGGATTTGACTCATCCACCTTTTCATCCTTTTTCTTTTTGAATGTCTTATCAATACATGTAGATAACAAGTGTTATTAACATTCCTTCACTTTTGAACCTTTCTCAATATTGACAAATAATCCATTTTGACTCTTAGGCTCGATATGATTAGTCATGCCTTTTTTTGGCTTCCATACCAATGTTTGACCCTTCTCATGCACTCTAAAAACTCCATCTACCTTGTTAAGTCTTGAGGACCTTCTACCTCTATTAGGGTAGAATCTTGTAATATGTCCCATATTGTAACAATTGTAGCAAACAACATTATTGTACTTATCTCTTGATTGATTACTCCTTCTCCCATGGCCCCATGATAACTCATCCCTTGAGACCATTCTACAATCACTTGCTCTATGACCAAAGTAATGATAAGAAAATAATAACCATTGAAAGAATTGGAATACCTCATTGCATTGGGATGCATGATTGGTCTTTTAATGTTGACTTTCATGTTTGTACTCTTGACTTGTTGATGATCAATTTGATTCTTAGTTTTGAGAGTTTTTGCATAGGTCTTTGAGGTCTGACCCCCCTTGTTCTCTTTTTGGTCTTCTTTGAACCCAAGACCTATTTTTTCATGTGAAGGACATTGACTACTCAAAATATCTCCAAGAACTTTAGTACTCTATTCAAATCTCTGATGTGTCTTCAACTTGAATGATGTCTAATCTAATTCTACCTTCAAGGACTCCATTTTTATTCCAAACTCGATGCATTCTTCCTCCTTGGTCTTAAGACTTGTAGTGATAATTTCAATTTGAGTTTCCAAATGTTTGATGATCTCCTTGTGTTTATTGGTGTTGATGCTTAGTCTCTCTTCAAAGAGATTGAATTGATCCTCATAAATCTTAACCAATGATCTTAGTTTCTGATTGTTCTTTATTTGAAACTTCAACTCTTCTAAAGCACTCACCAATTCTACCTTAATATTCACTTCAGCCTCTTCTTCATCTGATCGTTCATCATCCATAAGGATTTTTCCTTTTTGTTAGGAAACCGTGGAAGCACACAATTGATTACCATATACAAGCAACTTAAGATGCGGAATTAACCAAAAGTAACAAGTAACTAGAAACCAAAAACAACACAGAATATGAGAGACAATACACAACTTGTATTAATACTCATCCAAAAAAGAATACAATAAAGAGACGCCACACTCTTCCACCTTACAAAGGCTTCCCACACCTCAAGTGTATAGTACTTCTTTCCTCAAAGCTCTCTCTCTCTTACGGTCCCAACACACAACTCAAACACAGAGTTGGTGTTCACCTCTAACCAGTCAGTATCCACTACTGTCAGTACACCAGTGCTCCACGCACTCCAAGTACACAAACATACTTCAAGTAGATCTCCCCTGAACTGTAACAACCTGTAACCCAAATGATCTCACTTATGGAAGGAACTACCTTGCCTTCCTCTTAGCTCTCCAATTGAGTACACATTGTACTCCAAGTAGATCCTGCCTGATCCTACTCCCTGTTGTGTTGTTGTCCTCCCTGATCTTGCACACCTGCAAATCAATCTGGTTTTGCACACCTGCAAACCTAGATCATGCACACACATACACCTGCAGATCAATGATATTACTTACCATGCAGATCTCCTAATGTAGCCATGCACACCTGATGACCAAGATCATACATAACTGAAGAACCCTTCTGATTCTCCAAAACCAGCACCCACACTTGGTACTGCTGTGAAACTAGGAGGAACACCCTTGCTCACCTCACACACAGAAGGAGATAACTTTGCTCAACTCAAACTAGAACCCTTTTCAATATAGCCTATGAGTCTCTTAAATAGATCTTATGCAAACAATAATTAGACACCTAATTACAATAATTAGATCCACAGCTTCTAGTCTAAATTTAGCTCTTGACATGAAAACACTTGGTTCGTTAACTAACTGCCCATAAAACTTGCAGTTCTGAACCACACAGGCGACCAACATTAGTCCCTGTCTACCTGGAGGTGACTGATGTCAGCCGATCCCTGACCAATGTTGGTTGCTTCTTTTCACTAATCTGACTGACATCGGCTGATCAGACCGACGCCAGTTGCTCTACAACTCAGCAACCTTTAGCAACCTCCTCCCTTATTTACATCAGTGAAGCTTTTAGCTCCACAACCTAACAATCTCCCACTTGGAGATAAATAGCTGCATTGTACCTGTACCTGTACCCTATCTAATCTATTTTCTGGCTTGTATCCCTCTTTAAGATGAATTTTGAAGACCAACCACCACACAACCTGTGGTGCACCTCCTATCATCCAAGTAACCTACTGCATCCACATCTACAAACACATGTAGAAAAAGAACTTGACCCTACATAGCATGTTGACCTACTGTTGGTCCCTCTCAAATACCTGAGAATCCACTGAACTTCCCTCCAGTGCTTCTTTCTCGGATCGGCTCCAAACTTTTTGACAGCACCCACTGCTTGGGAAAACTTAGGTCTATACCAGACCTTGTTGGGAATAAGACCAACCCAGAAGCACACAATTGATTACCAAATTCAAGCAACTTAATATGCGGAAATAACCAGAATCAACAAGTAACTAGAATTCAGAATAACACAGAATATGAGAGATAATACACAACTTGTATTAATAACTCTTACAGAAAATAATACAATAAAGAAGATGCCACTTCTTCTCCACCACCTCTTCAGAGGTTTCCCACACCTCAAGTGAACAGTAATTCTCTCCTCAAAGCTCTCTCTACTAGGTCCCAACACCCAACTCAAACACAGAGTTGGTGTTCACCTTACACCTGTGCTCCACGCACTCTACAAGTGCTCTACGCACTCCACAAGTACTCAAAGTACTTCAAGTAGATCTCCCATGAACCTGCAACAACCTGCAATTCAACAGACCATACTTATAGAAGGAACTGCCTTGCCTTCCTCTTAGCTCTCCATGTACTCCACGTACATACCAATGAGTACACACCGTACTCCAAGTAGATCTTGCCTGATTCTACTCTTTGTTGTGTTGCTATCCTATCTGATCTCCAACCTACAGATCAATAAATGGTTCTGCACACCTGTGAACCTTGACCTTGCACACACACACACACACACACCTACAGATCAACGATCTTACTTACCATGTAGATCTCCTATAAGCCATGCTCACCTGATGACCAAGATCATACATCCATGAAGAATCCAGCTGACTCTCCAGTCCAGCACCAACACACCTGGTACTGCTGTGGAACTAGGAAGAACACCCTTGCTCACCTCACACACAAAAGGAGCTAGCTTTGCTCAACTCAAACTAGAACACTTTTACAATACAACCATGAGTCTATTATATAGAACTCATCCAAACAATAATTAGACTCCTAGTACAATAATTAGATCCGTAGCTCTTAGTCTATAATTAGCACTAAGCATGCAAACACTTGGTTCATCAACCAACTACCCGTAATAAACTCGCAGTTGAACCACACAGGCGATCGACGCCGGTCCCTGTCTACCTGGGGGTTGCCGACGCTGGCTGATTTTTGACTGACGCCGGTTGCTCTCCTGCCATATCCTACCGACGTCGGTTGGCCTGACCGACGCTGGTGTCTCTGACACTCAACAACTCTTCTGCACCCTCCTCCGTGTCTGCATCAGTGAAGTTTTTAGCTCCATAACTTAACAATCTCCCACTTAGAGATAAACAGTTGCACTGTACCTGTACATGTACTCCGTCTAATCTGTTTCTTGGTTTGTATCCCTCTTCAAGATCAATCCTGAAGACAACCCACCACACATCCCATGGTGTACCTCCTCTCATCCGAGTACCCTGCCACATTCGAACCTACAAACACATGTAGTGAAGTCCTGACCCTGCATGTATACCTGTTGTTGGTCCCTCTCAAGTCCCTGAGAACCCACTTCCCCTAATTGGCTCTTAACTCTCTGACAGCTCCCACTGCATGGGAATACTCAGGTCTATACCAGACCTCATGTGATTTCAGACACTGTACCTATCCAGCCCTTAGTGTGCTCTGGCTCTACATCCTGAACCTCACCAACACCTGATTCACATCAGCTCCCACTGGAGACAAAATCTATCTGTGATCTCCATGCCTCCCATGTCAAAGAATTCTGCTGCTCCAAACTCCTCATGACATGCCACTGAACTAATCTTACCCTTAGCTCAACAAAACCCTGTATGTACAAACCTGCTAACTAGCATACCATCCACATACAGTAACAGAATGATGTTGCAATCACCATCCCCCTGGTAAGTCAAACCACAGTAGTTACCCTGACATTGACTGAAGCCATGCTTCGTCCTCCACTTGTCAAAACCTGTACCACTGTCCTGCAGCTACCTCAAGACCATATGCCTGGTCTTCCGTCTCACGTATCCGTTCTCTCTATTCTTCAACTAAGGAATCCATTTGTCTCTATGCTTTTGCACCGACTGGCAACCCTACCAAAACTCCCGTTTGGTTCTGCATCATATCCCTGCCATGCTCCCACCTGTTTCCTGGATCCTTCCTGCTCTACAATCAGCAATGAGTATAAAGAAGAGGAACAACGAATTTGAGGGCCTACTTACGTCTTCAATCCTTCGTATGGGTGTTTGAAACTCTTTGACATCATGTTGTCCACCCAAAATCTGTTACAGTGACCGACCTCGGTCACTCCACAATCTGCATCCAACCGACGTCAATTTCCATGCGTCTATCCCTAACTACCAACCTGTCGATGTCGGTGTCCTCCTGTTGCCGACGTCGGTCCTCATGACCGACATCGGTCTTACATACTACCGACATCGGTTTTCCTGCTGACGCTGGTACCTGTGTTTCCTATGAGTGATGACTTTTTACCCGCGAGCTCCTTTGAATCAAAACCCATGTCCAAACTGCTCTGCTCAGAAGTGTCCAGCACCATCCACTGATTTCTGTCTGCCATCTCTTCCAAGAACACCAAGGCTTTCCAGTTCTTAAGCTTGTCAAATACATCTGTCTTTCGCTTAAGAACATGCATCTCCTTCCTGCTCATGTGACCAAGCCTACGAAGCCACGTCTCCGCAACAGAAGAAGAATCAGTAATATAAACAAGTAGATAAAGAATACCTATTTTCTTACCACCAGCTAATTCAAGTGCACCTGTTGTGAGAGTTCTTGTGCATCTCTCATCACCTAATCTTTTTGAAGAAATTAGCCATATCTCCAAACCTGGGACCTGCATGACCTTCATCAACACCTGTGTGTTGGCCGCCTGCAATTTCAGCTTCACTTCCCCTTTGCCAATTCTTTGGCAAGGCTCACCAGCTCCTCTACCTGGGGCTGCATGGAAAGAGGCAACCGAATCTTTTATCCAAGATTCAAATTTATTCAAGAAACCTACAAACACATCCTGTGCAACAACACCTGCTACATCTGTATCTTCAGTTTCTTCATGCTGATCTGCTACCAACCAACAATCTTCTTTTACCTGCTCTTTCTTTCCATGGGACCTTAAGTAACCATCTGTGCTTTTCAACTCCTCCATCCTTAGCTTACTTTGATCTATCGTTGCTCTACTCCCACTCAATCAGAAACTCCTGAGAGTGCCCTGTAACCGAAACACAAAACTTGCTTCCTGCAACCTTAGCTTTGATACCACTTGTTGGGAATAAGACCAACCCGGAAGCACACAATTGATTACCAAATTCAAGCAACTTAATATGCGGAAATAACCAGAATCAACAAGTAACTAGAATTTAGAATAACACAGAATATGAGAGACAATACACAACTTGTATTAATAACTCTTACAGAAAAGAATACAATAAAGAAGATGCCACTTCTTCTCCACCACCTCTTCAGAGGTTTCCCACACCTCAAGTGAACAATAATTCTCTCCTCAAAGCTCTCTCTACTAGGTCCCAACACCCAACTCAAACACAGAGTTGGTGTTCACCTTACACCTGTGCTCCACGCACTCCACAAGTGCTCTACGCACTCCACAAGTACTCAAAGTACTTCAAGTAGATCTCCCATGAACCTGTAACAACCTGCAATTCAACAGACCATACTTATGGAAGGAACTGCCTTGCCTTCCTCTTAGCTCTCCATGTACTCCACGTACATACCAATGAGTACACACCATACTCCAAGTAGATTCTGCCTGATTCTGCTCCCTGTTGTGTTGCTGTTCTATCTGATCTCCAACCTACAGATCAATAAATGGTTCTGCACACCTGTGAACCTTGACCTTGCACACACACACACACACACACCTGCAGATCAATGATCTTACTTATCATGTAGATCTCCTATAAGCCATGCTCACCTGATGACCAAGATCATACATCCATGAAGAATCCAGCTGACTCTCCAGTCCAGCACCAACACACCTGGTACTGCTGTGGAACTAGGAGGAACACCCTTGCTCACCTCACACACAGAAGGAGCTAGCTTTGCTCAACTCAAACTAGAACACTTTTACAATACAACCATGAGTCTATTATATAAAACTCATCCAAACAATAATTAGACTCCTAGTACAATAATTAGATCCGCAGCTCTTAGTCTATAATTAGCACTAAGCATGCAAACACTTGGTTCGTCAACCAACTGTCCGTAATAAACTCGCAGTTGAACCACACAGGCGACTGACGCTGGTCCCTATCCGCCTGGGGGTCACCAACGCCAGCCGATTTCTGGCCGACGCCGGTTGCTCTTCTGCCATATCCTACCGACGTCAGTTGGCCTGACCGACGCCGGTGTCTCTGACACTCAGCAACTCTTCTGCACCCTCCTCCGTGTCTGCATCAGTGAAGTTTTTAGCTCCATAACTTAACATACCTCATATGATTTCAGACACTGAACTGTCTAGCCCTTAGTGTGCTCCGGTTCTGCATCCTGAACCTCACCAACACCTGATTCACATTAGCTCCCACTGGAGACAAAATCAACCTGTTATCTTCTATGTCTCCCATGCCAAAGAATTTCGCTGCTCTAAATCTTTCATGGCAAACCACTGAACTAATCTTACAATTAGCTTAGCAAAACCCTGTATATACAAACCTGTTAGCAAACCATCGACATACAGTAACAAGATAATGTCATGACCATCATCCATCTGGTAAGACAAACACAATGGTTACACTGACACTGACTAAAGCCCTACTTTGTCATCCCCCTGTCAAACCCTGTACCACTGTCCTACAGCTTCCTCAAGACCATATGACATGGCCTTCCGTCTCATGTATCCATTCTCTCTATTCTTTAACCAAGGTATCCATTTGTCTCAGTGCTTTCATATCGGTTGGCAACTCTACCAAATCTCCCGTTTGGCCCTGCATCCTGTTCATGCCAAGCTCCCACTGTTTCTTGGATCCTTCCTGCTCTGCAGTCAGCAACTAGTATAAAGAAGAAGAACAATGAATTTGAGGCTTACTTACACTTTCAATCCTCCCCATGGGCGTTTGAGACTCTTTGACAGCTTGTTGTCCGCCCAAAATCCGTCTCAGTGACCGACCTCGGTCACCACACAATCTGCATCCAATCGACGTCAGTTCCCATGCAACTGTCCTTTCTATCGATGCTAGTTTTCTGATCGATGTTGGTCTTACCTGGTCATCGATGTTAGTTTCCTAACTGATGCTGGCAATCACTCTACCTGACACCACCATATCTGGTCTGCACATGATCGACATCGGCACCTGTTTGTTTGACGTCGGTTCCCCTTAACCAACGCTGGTAACTGTGTTCGCCTGTGAGTGATGACTTTTTACCCACAATCTCCTTTGAATCAATCCCATGTCCAAACAACCCTGCTCAGAAGTATCCAACCCCATCCACTGGTCTCTGTCCGTCATCTCCTCCAAGAACACCAAGGCTTTCCAGTTCTTAAGTTTATCAAATACATCAATCTTCCTTTTCCTGCAATAAATCCAATCCTTTCTTGTAGCATCCCACTGCTCACAAAAATCTCAGTCTATGCTCTCCAAAGCTAATCTCTTACCATCTGTCTTAATAACATCCATTCCCTTCTCCCTTATGTGACCAAGCCTACAAAGCCACACCTGTGCAACAGAAGTGGAATCAGTAATACAAGCAAGTAGATAAAGAGTACCTGCTTTCTTACCACTAGCTAATTCAAGTGCATCCGCTATGAGAGTTCTTGTGCATATCTCATCACCCAACTTTCTTGAAGAAATTAGCCACATCTTCAAGCCTGGGACCTGCATGACCTCCTTCAACACCCATGTGTTGGTCGCTTGCAATTCCAGCTTCACTTTCCCTTTGTCAATTCTTTGGCAAGGCACACCAGCCCCTAAATAAATCTTTTCAAAGTCTCTAAAGACCTTACCATGAAAAGATACTCTATTTTGGACTGCATGGAAAGAGGCAACAGAATCTATAAAACAAGATTCTACTTTATCCAAGAAACATACTAGAGCATCATGTGCCACATCACCTGCAACATTTGCTTCTTCAGTTCCTTCATGCTGATCTTCCACAAACCAACAATTTTTCTTTACCTGCTCTTTCTTTCCATAACACCATAGGTGATCATCTGTGCTTTTCAATTCCTCCATTAGTAGCTTACTTTCTTCTGTTGTTGCTATACTCCCACTCAATCAGAAACTCCTGAGAGTGCCCTGTAACCAAACACAAAACCTGCTCCTTGCAACCTTAGCTCTGATACCAATTGTTAGGAACCTGTGGAATCACACAATTGATTACCATATACAAGCAACTTAAGATGCAGAATTAACCAGAAGTAACAAGTAACTAGAAACCAAAAATAACACAGAATATGAGAGACAATACACAACTTGTATTAATACTCATCCAAAAAAGAATACAATAAAGAGACGCCACACTCTTCCACCTTACAGAGGCTTCCCACACCTCAAGTGTACAGTACTTCTTTCCTCAAAGCTCTCTCTCTTACGGTCCCAACACACAACTCAAACACAGAGTTGGTGTTCACCTCCAACTAGTCAGTATCCACTACTGCCAATACACCAGTGCTCCACACACTCCACAAGTGCTCCGTGCACTCCAAGTACACAAACGTACTTCAAGTAGATCTCCCTTGAACTACAACAACCTGTAACCCAAATGATCTCACTTATGGAAGGAACTGCCTTGCCTTCCTCTTTGCTCTCCAACTGAGTACACACTATACTCCAAGTAGATCCTCCCTGATCCTGCTCCCTGTTGTGTTACTGTCCTCCCTGATCTTGCACACCTGCAAATCAATCTGGTTCTGCACACCTGCAAACCTGGATCATGCACACACATACACTTGCAGATCAATGATCTTACTTACCATGCAAATCTCCTAATGTAGCCATGCACACCTGATGACCAAGATCATACATAACTAAAGAACCCTTCTAATTCTCCAAAACTAACACCCACACTTGGTACTACTTTGGAACTAGGAGGAACACCCTTGCTCACCTCACACACAGAAGGAGCTAACTTTGCTCAACTCAAACTAGAACCCTTTTCAATACAGCCTATGAGTCTCTTAAATAGAGCTTATGTAAACAATAATTAGACACCTAATTACAATAATTAGATCCACAGCTTCTAGTCTAAATTTGGCTCTTGACATGCAAACACTTGGTTCGTTAACTAACTGCTTGTAAAACTTGCAGTTTTGAACTACACAGGCGATCGACGTCAGTCCCTGTCTACCTGGAGGTGACCGACGTCGACCGATCCTTGACCGACGTCGGTTGCTTCTCTTCACTAATCTGACTGACATCGGCTGATCAGATCGATGCCGGTTGCTCTATAACTTAGCAACCTTCAGCAACCTCCTCCCCTGTTTACATCAGTGAAGCTTTTAGCTCCACAACCTAACACTTTTGAGTAGCCATCATTGTTTGTGTTTATAGCCATGAATAAGGTTTCATTGCTATCATGGTCATTACTATCATAATCACTATCAGATGTACTAGTGTCACTTACATCAAATGAGTTATTGTCTTTTTTGGTATAGAAACTTCTCTTGTTCTTGAATGACCTTTTCTTGTCTTCATACTTCTTAAAACCCTTTTTTATCTTGTCAATATTATAGATCTTTTTATCATCACCATGATGTTCATCATGTTATTCATCATGCTCAATATTATCCTTGTTAGGACATTTAGAGGTAAAGTGACCAATCTTACCACAATTAAAGCATTTGAATGACAACTTGCCCTTATTCTTACCTAATCCTTTCCTTAGTTTTTTGACAAATATGACTTCTATCTTATCATCATCAATATCTATGTCAACATCATCCTTGGCCTTCTTACCTTATGACTTCTCAAATTTTCATGTAGCTTCCTTCTTGGAAGTTCTTCCATCACTTGTTCTCATTTCATAAGCATTCAAGATGCCATGAAGCTCATCCATGTGTAGTGTGTCAATATCTTTGATCTCCCCTACTACAAACACTTTTGAATCAAAATTAGAATTTAGGTATATTAATACCTTGTATACTACTATTGATTCTTCTAACTTCTCTCCTACACCTCTGATGACATTTACCACTTCATATACTCTCAATAGATAAGATGAAATGTTTTCGTTCTCAAGCTTTCAAACTGCCTTTGGTGAGTTTGTAACTTTGCCAATTTAACTTTAGTGTCTCCTTCATAGATGGCATGTAAATTTTCCCAAATCCCTTTGGTTGTATCACAATGCATGACCTTAACAAATTTTACTTCTAAAAGACCACACATAATGGCATTCATTGCCTTAGAGTTGTTCTCACTTGCCTTCTTGCATGTTGCATAAGTTGGTGGTGTATAAGGTGGAGTGAATCCATCCACAAAATATTTATAAATGTCATAACCCAAGGACATTCGATAGGTCTTCATTATGATGCTCCAAAATACATAGTCAGTCCCATTGAAGAGAGGATCCTTATTGGTTGAGAAACCTCCTTGTACTTGTTTTGACTAGACATGTTTGTGCTTCAAGAATATATTTCAAGTTGTTAGGCCTACTTCAAAGGAAAAAGATTTGATACTAATTGTTGGAAGCACAATGATTGAGATGGGGGGGTGGATCAGTCTTCAAAACTTTCAATCAATTGCATCCAATCATCTATGAATTATGAAATCAACACAATGATCTAGTAATGCATTAAGAACCAATCACATGAGCATGAAACAAGATAACACATCACATATGTGTAAAACCATCATTGGGGATAAACCCCCCTAAAAAAAATCTTGGATAAATTGTCTTATAATATAATGTATCAAATTTAGTTGAGCATCAACCCAACATGGAGTACCAACCTATAATTTATCAAGCACCCACTTGCTAGGAGGCTAAAACCCCCTTTGAATAAGAACCAACTCAGTCAGAGGACACTTATTCAAGCACCAACATACAATGTAGATCCAACTCCCTCTTGACCAAGCACCAAATCAATCAAGACTAATTTTTCAAGATCCAACTTATAAGGAAACTTCAACTCCCTCTTTGACCAAGCACCAACTTAACCAATCAAACTTCTTTCTTCTAATATTCCAATCCTCTCTCTATCTAATTTATCCACTGCCATACATCAAGAACACATCTCTGATGTATCTCTAATATCCTCTTAATAAGCAATGATCACTCTTTTATCTCTACTCCACTTGATCTCTCTCAAAACTGCCATTAGGCTTCTTCGCTCAACTAGCCCTCTTTAAGACTGAATAGGTCATGTGTCCTTGATATTAATTTGTCGAATACATATATGATCATCATGAAATTATTCTCTTATCTATCCTAAGGTTTTAAAACATGTTACCTAGACTCCTTAGGCTCATTGATTTATCAATCCATTCGCTTACTCTAAGCTTATTCGAATAGGCCTAAAAAAGCCTTGTATATATACTCATTTCTTTTCATATACCACTTGGTCGAACAAACATTATTAACCTCTTAGGTCAGCCATAGAATAGGTCTAATTACATCTCATAATCATGATTCAAATGAACATTGAGTCCCTTTTGGTATGTCATAACTATTAGACCTCATTTCACTTTTAGGTCTTATGGAGACCTAATTGCATTACGTCTATCTTCTTAGCGTCAAATAATGATCTTCTTGGGCCTAGATGGATTTCTCCAAAAAATAAAAACCAAATTATCATAATACCTCTACTGACCTCATCCATGCTTTGTTAGACCTATATCTTTCATTTATACCATGAAACCTCTTTTAGAACAAACTGTCCTATTAGGCCTATGTACCTCAAAAGTATATTTTGAAAAATGAGACTTAAAACACACTTAAGCCACTCAAATATGAACAAAAAAGTACATATGCAGATTCTACATGACCTCAAGGTCATTAAAAAAATCATTGGACACTTTCACTCAGAGCATAAAGGCTCAAGAACATCTTTACAACTCACTCATTTAGAACTACGAGTTTACCTTAATGACCAATCATGGTGACTTAGAACTCCAACATATATGCAGACACTTTCCATGACTCCTTATGAATTTACGTGGTTCTTAAATATCTTCAGGACATCCTCAAATGGAAAACTCATATGGTCTAATGACAAATATTGGTCTTGCAGACCAATTTCTTGACCCTATGTTTCACAGTCTGATATGAACCAGACTAGTCATTTTTTGAGTAACTTTTTCACCACACACATGACCTCCAAAACTTATTGAAAGAATATAAATGACTTAAAATTCTTTAAAAACATCTCCATGCACTTTGTTTCATCATTCTACTATGAAAACACACTCCAATTCATCTTATCGTTGATGCCTGGGTTTTGCACTGTTTACACCATTAGGTCTATTTGTGACTAGCTAACTTGAATGACCAATTTAGCATACTTTAAGGGTGGAACCCATCCATAAACCATCATGGTCATGTATTATGAGTCCCTATATTCTTTTCCCATCCATTTGATTTTCTCGACCAATGCAACTTTTGACTACTACAGCAAATTCTTCATAAACAAGCTTGTACCTATGTATTTTCTCTCTCATTTGACTAACCACCACCACTTAGAGGTACTTGGGAAATTTTAATACATGATCCAATATTTTTTATAGACATTTGAGACCATTATTGGATGTTTTGAGTAATATCTTCCACATTGGGTCCTTATTAGGGTTATAGGGAAGTTTAACATAGGTTTTGATGTTAACGATTATTCATAAAGGATTTCCCCTTAAATCCAAAACCAATGCCTATATATCTTATCTAGGACCTTTCCCCATATCTCCTTAATAGCTCAGGTTCCCATATAGAGTTTACATGTGCCAACAAACACTTGAAAGTCCTTCTCAAGTTTGCATACCTTCATTTTGTGTGCTTGAGAGACCTCAAAACCACTTTTCATGTCATTTTCTGCAAACCATGACCTCATACTTCATGATCACTCCTAAAACAACTTGACTTACCTATATCCATCCTCTCCTTCACACATTCACCTTGAAATATGATCCTCATGCCTCATTAGGCTAGGTAGGGCTAGAGGAAGGTTTATGTGCAAACCAAGATTGAAGGACCTACCTTCAAAGACTCACTTTGAAACACTTATGAGTGCATCCACACCTTATTCTCATGCTCAAAAAACCTTAAAAACTTCTCACATGTCTGAGTTCACTCACCTCATCATGTCACTAGCTCATACCTTCACCATGTCATGACTAGGCTCAAGCTTCCAATGCACTTGACACCTTGACCTGTTCCTTCCATGTCATGACCTCAACAAAATATCACACAATCAAACATAATACATCACAACACACTCATATCATTACACCATTCTCTTTCGGATGACAACAAACTTCCACAGCCTCATACAGAGCTAAAACCACATGACCAAGCTTCATATGACTTAACATCTCTCTTTCATGCACCTGAACACCTTTGACATCATCCTTGACATCAATCTTGACTTTCATGTAGCCATAATACATTATTTACCTTCAAATTCTCTCTTGCCTACATATTTCAATGGCAACACTCTCTCAATTTACACATTTCCAACTAGGCTTAGTCACCTTTGATCATGTTGCCAACTGAGAACACATTCTCAACATGTTACTCATATCCACTACCATGCTCAAGTACTTGACCAGATAGACCTTTGACATCAATGACCATTGAGCCTTTACATGATGCACCCTTTTGACATCGATGTAACAACAACATGCCAACAGGACCCCATCAACATCGTGTATATGAATGAACTTGGCATTTTTCTATGTCAACATGCTTATCTTGGATATATGTTTGGATTTTAGCTTGTTTTGGGATTTTTCTATTTTATTCTTAGTTAAGTTGTTTCTCTCAAAGTTTTGTTTTCCTTCATTTGATTAGTCAAATTTCTCAAGTTTTTGTGGTTTCTAATTGTTACTATTTTGTCTTGTTTCATTAGGTTCATGTTCAAATAGTTTGTCTTTATCGACTTTGTGAATTTATGTGTTTGGTTTCTCTTAAAAGGTAGTTTTATTAAACATTGTGCTTTTATTCTCTTTGAGATGTCCTTTTCAGACAAGTTTTCTTCCTTTAAATTTGCAATGTTCTTCCTATTATCTCTCGTGCTTTGTTTGAGATTCAAAATTACTTATATATGATGAACAAATAAATGTGTTAATGCAGATATAGTCAAGTGTTTTGGTTGAAAAAGTGGATGATGGAGATTCTTGTTACTCTTTCACCTTTGATTGCTTTCAGTTTTAAGCATGTGTTTTCACATTCTAAGGGATAAAATGGTTAATGATCTATTTATTTCGTATTGCTAATACTCTTTCTATGATGCAAGGTGGTCACATTTAATGGATATATATTTTTCACAAGTTCACCCCAAACCTTAAAATAGGGGCATACGCTACAATTTCATTTAGCAATATTTTTTTCACTCACTCATATTTGTGCAAGACTCAACAACATAGTGTTTAGAGACTTAGATTAGTAATAGCAATTACATGTTTTTCATATGTTATGCTTACCCCACTTACCTCCTGGCTAAGCATGTATCTAAAAGTGGGGCAAAATGCACACTCAAAAATGGCCACCTGGCCTTTTTTTGGTGTTATATGTTTTGTACACATTTGATTGGTCTAAATTAGGTGTTATTGAACCATTATGACAAACTCTAATAATTAATCTCTCATATGTGCTTCCCTAAGCAATGCCCATATCCATCTCATGTTGATCTAGTCTCACAGTCAAGACCATTTGTACAATCTTATCACATTTGCTTTGGGTTGCGTTTAAATTCAAGTGCACTTATCTTACCATTCTACATTTATAGCGCCTGGTAGTTAGAGGTTGACATGCACCCCAATTTAACCAAATTTTGAAATATGCTATCTATAAATAGACTAGCAAGCTATCTCATTTAATCATCAGATACATACCTAACACATTGAACACATACTTGATGCATGTGAAGCATATTCTATTATTTTTATTTCCATGATTCTTTGTTCAATTTGAGAGGTATGGGAAATTAGAAAGGGGAGAAGGGCTAACACTAACCCTATACGCTTACATTTCATTTTTGCATGATTTGTTGATTTTAGGAGGACAAGTCAAAGTGCATAAAATTAAGGCAAGAGATGAAAATAAGAAGTAAGATAATTGTTTTACAAATTCATTTTATAAGTTGAAGGTAGCATCCAAAGGAGTCTATACGGCACTAATAATCGAATAGGACAATCTATATGGTCTTGTTATCATTCTTTGTTCCAATCCAAATTTAATTGCACCATTCCAAATAATTTAAGTTCACATGGGTATATCCCAATTGCATCAAAAAAATAAGACAACATCAAAATAGGTTAAGAGCCTTCTTTCTCCTACTCTATTTGATCATATAATTAATTCAAAAATATTTGTATCTCCACTCTTTTATGATACTTAATTTGAAGTAGGCATATTTTATCCCTACAATAATCTGTATTATAAAATTAAAATTGAACACTCAGTTAATGGATAACTTATTGACGCAATAATTATGCAATACACTCAAATCTTAAATATATCAAATTAACATTGAATCTTCAATGACAGTGACGAATATACGAATCTCGAGTATATTTCGTTGCTGAGCTTGTTTGGAAATGAATTAAATGAAATGGAGAAGACCTTAATTGTGTTGGGAATTGTTATGTCTGTGAGAGTAGCATAGGCTAGACTAAGAAAAATTGTTCCGCCGGGACTTGTAATCGGGGACTGAGATCCACACTTAAATCAGCGTTCAATGTATAAAATTAGAAGTATCCAAATAAGTCAAGTCGATTCCTAATGCATAACAAAAATAAAACTTCAGCATACCCTAACTATACTACAATTTTGCAGATCACGTGAAAGCACAACAGCAAACAAATAATGAAATGAAAACAATGGTAAGGCTTGCGTTGTGGTCTCCATGAAAAACACGGAATTCTATAAAAAGTATTTTCAGAGCTCCAAGGGAAGTGTCCCCCCTTTTTTATAAGGGTTTTCTTTTCAATCATGTTTTTGGAATTAATTTATTGTTAATCATATAATATTCAAATTTAATTATAGTTGGGTTGATATTTCCCATGCCTTATCAGTTGCCTTTCTCTACACTAGTGGGTTGTTATCCATGTAAAATATCTTCAGTGCAGCATAAAGGAAATCCCACTACCATGGATGCATCTACTACAAATTACCATGCCAAATGCAAAATAAAGAAAAATAAGACAAAGTTCCTATTTCAATTGTTATTGGGAACATTGGATAATAAATTACAAAATATTAAAAATCTAATGGTTATGTATGATATTTTTGAAGCATTTAATATACATTTTAATTATTTTTCCATATATACATATCATTATTTTATTCGATATAAAAAATTCTATTTTAAATATATTTAAAAATATTAAATATTTAATAAAATGATTAATTTTTAAATAGATAAATTAAATTATTATAATAACATATATACTTGTATTATATATGGTTATTTTATCATACAAATATATATTTTATTATATATAAAATTTCTTTAAAAATCTTGATTATTTAATAATATGAATAAATTTTAAATATATTTAAAAATCTTAATTACTTAATAATATTTATTTTTTAGTTATATTTTACTTTTTCTTTTATTTTTAATATGTCTACTATAAACTAATTAAAATTGAAAATAGATTTTTTTATTTTATCAATTTTATAAGAATTAAAAGTTGACACACTCAATCCATCACACCTCCCAGCACCCCAGCGACTGAAAGAACACATATATTTATTACCACATAATTATAAACATTTCAAAATTCCTACCTAATAATATTTGGTAACCTTCAATGATAAAAGCACCAACCACCTCCATTGGTTTTTCAACCTTCAATGGTAAAAGCACTATACTTCCCCAACAGTTAATTTTGTAGACTTCCCCAACAGTTAATTTTGTGCAGATTTATCACTGCCACTCTTTGGCTCATCTAAAGTACCTTAATCAAAAAAATTATATTGCTATCACAAAAAAATTATATTGCTATCACATCCAATGTATAACTATATATGCTTTTCCTTTAAAAAAACATAGTTTTCTATATACGTGAGGATTATAGAGTCGTAAATGCAACTCCAAGATGCAATGAATAGGCATATCCAACTTGGAGAACAAGTGCATATTAAAAAAATCCCTAGTGCATGCTCCACTAACTATAGTTTTAAGGTCATGCCCTTCAAAATAACCTTCTCCAAAATACTAAGAAAAACTTAAGTTCATTTTCCAATTTACTGATTCAAATGTTTTAAATATATCTCTCTGAAACAAAACGTCAAGATGTATCAATCTCTAGGTGCCTATCTTAGATTTGTCACATATTTTCATTCATTGAAAGGTTCCACATTGATTGACTGTTGCATCACCTTCTCCACAGATTTTCTATTAATTGGTGATAGACTGCCTCATTCTAGTTGTGCAATGGCATCATCCTTCAAAAAATCTTTTTGTGAGAAAAGCAATGAGCGCCTAAATCCACGGTATGCCTTAGAATCACATTGTGCTCTAGATATTACATTTTTTCTATCTATTTTGCCAAGCTAAAGCAAAACTGCCCTATTCTGATTTAAGGCAGAACATTTTATTGGCATCCACATAATTATACTCGACTGCTGCCTTAGGTTACACCTATCGACATAACTAGTACAAAGATCTTAAATAATTTATCTAAAAAACACCCAGAGATATCAATTTTAAGTCACCAATCTAGTTGCACATCAACTTTGTAAAAAAATCTTTGTATAAAATAAACATGCAGCACCAAACCCCACAATATGCCAAAGAAATTACAATTTTCTTTTCGCATTTACCAGGCCAAAAGCAAAAATGCCTTATGACAATCAAATGGACATCAAATTTGAAGATCATTTTTATTAGCATCTCACAATATTACCCTCAAACTACTACCATATGTTATGCCTATCAGCATAACCAAGACAGACAAATTGAATAAATATCTCACAAACATCAAGGGATATCAATTGAGTGATCTATCTTGGATTTGTCACATACAACATTGATTAACGTCTTTATTACCTTTTCCAAAAATTTCCACAAATTGGTGATAGATGACCTCAATCTATACATGCACCAATCCATTCCAGGAAAAAAGAGGCTCCAAACTCCATTGTGGATGCCCAAAATATCAAGATTTTTCCATCACTTTCTCCAAGCAAAAAAATTAAACTCCCATATGACAGTGAAATGGACATCAAATTTCAGGTGAACCTACCTTGTGACAGTCAAATTGATCAAATTTAAGGGAAAACTACCTTGTGACAATCGTTGGCATCTCACACTTTCACTCCAATCACCCCTTTGCTGCTATTGTAGGTTACACCTCTCAATGTAATTACACTTAACCTCCAATTGCAAATGCATATCATTGGAAGCTCATCCCTAATCCTACAAAGCATTTTAGAAAAGTCCCCTTTCTTGGTTGTATATTTCTAAAGGTTTTTCTATTAAAAAATAATCCCTTAAACACATCGGTGGATTCAATATCCGATCATGGATTCTATTTATGGCATTAGGTCAATTTCTAATATATATCAACTTCGTATTTTTCGCCTACTAAAAAAGAGAATGTTTACTGTCCATCTTATGTACCATTCACCTAAGTTCCAGAGATGGAGGAAAATTAACTAGTAAAATTTTATTTGAAGAGGATGTTTACTATCCATCTCATAAAACATTCAACCGTAGAAACTCAACGCACCATACCAAGCTTTCAACAATTATAAAAAATGCATAGATATATACTGATACTGTTTTGCAATGGGCGTTAAATTACGGACAGGCTAGTAAGGTAAATAGAGCAGTTATACAGTAATTAAAATAATTATATGCATTATATTGATACAGATGAAGTCACACTACAAACATCAGCTAGTTTTAAACCATGAAGCAACAACGTGTAAACGTTCCAATTCCCCACAAATATACCCATCTCTAGGAAGGTTATCAAATATCAAGCATAAAAATTGGGAAGCCCACCTTTTATGGAAGATTATGCACACAAAGAGCCTTTATAGTAATGCTTACGAAGTGTAATTAATTGAAGAGCACTGATCAAGCAAACATAGACAGCAATTAATTTACCAAAGGCGTAAGCAGCATACGAGGCAGCAAAGTACTAAACAGTCTTTTCAAGTATTGATACCATATGTATACGAGTTAGAAACTTCCAAATGTGGCACTCCCAGTATTTGCATTTCTATCCTCTTCATTTTGCATCTCCAGTGTGAAAATTCACCTCGTGCCACGTTTATCTTAATTGGCTGTTTGTCTCAGTAAAAGTATCTGATATTTGGCACTCAATTGAGGCAGCATTGCACCACTTTATCTTAACTGGCTGTTTGTGTCAGTAAACGTATCTGATACTTGCCACTCAATTGATGCAGGAAAGGTCGCACAAAACAAACTTCAGAGTTCAAATAAGAGTAGCACACTGCAATATATTATTTGCGAAGAGAGAATTGTCATCGTTTGAAGTCAATAACCATGTTGCATTGTTCCCCATAACAAAATAGGAGGTGGATAACATAAATTCATCCCATTACTTCCATAAATTCATCCCATTACTAAGTGTGTTCTCAAGATAAGAGTTTTTTGAAGCTCTCTAAAACATAATATTGCTAAATATCTATCAACTTGTGCAATTACAAGAATAGCCCAGTGAATGCCATATAATAACGTAACACTTACCTACAAATAAATAGATACTGATATTTCCAGGCCACATTACAGTGCAAAGAAATATGACAAATCCCTAGTTCTGAAAACTCCAAATGTCTTGCGCAAGTTGAAAAGACAAATAAATATATACTGATATTTCCAGACCAGATTACAGCGCAAAGAAATATGACAACTCCCTAGTTCTGAAAACTCCAAAAGTCTTGCGCAAGTTGAAAAGAGACAAAAAGGATAAAATTTTCTGACGATCTTTCTTGTAGGTTCAAATATTGCTTCACACCATGCATCAGGCGATAATTTGAGTGTTTAATCAGAAAAGTATCACATCCAACATCACCAAAATTACCACTTCCTAGTGGGGTCCAAGTTATAAACCATCCTTGCTCAGCAGATTGCTAAAGCATTAAGCATGCTACAGGGAACAAGTAAAAAAACCAAATAAAAGCATAGCTAATCTGCCAATGAAATAGACCCAAACCATGCATCTCATACTATTATTGCATACACTTTCCTATATTCCTCTTATTTAGAATACTCTCCAACGGCCAACCTGATGGACTCCTCTCAGAAGTTGAAACTAAACAATTATCCATGTCCGATTCTTTACTTTCCACCTGCTTCACAGGTTTCCTGATATGCAGGTTATCGTGTCATCAATTTGGACACAGAATGATATTCTTGAAGTCTCTCATCTACATCCCCCTTCATTTTGGAGGGTGAGATTGGATAAAGATGCAATCATATCCTAGCCATGTCGAAACTGTTGAACAACACACAGCTCTTATCAAGGGACCTTATAAACCTTTCAATTAAACCATGAGCACTATAAGAACTTGAAACAAACTGCTTATAGTAAGGTAACTTAAAATATAAAGGTAAATCCACTCTCTAATTTTGAAGATCCAGCAATGTTACCTACCTGATATCTTTCCGAGCTTGACAATTCCCTTGACTGTGGCCTGTAATTATAATCTCCATACTGACTAGAAAACGTCTGTGGTGATCCATTTTTTGTCTCATCGAGCTCCCTCCTCCATGACATAGCGGAAGATCTTGAGGTATATGAATGTGGTTGTGGACCCATGTCTCGACCACTGTGATAGTTTGGAGGCCTCATGTTGGGGGTAGAATCATGTTGAACCAGCCTGGGATTACGACCAGTTGTGATTCTACTGGATGCAAACCTATCGGTCAAATTGTCTTGTTCTTGCAAACCAAGATCTATATTGGGCGGATTATGCTCTTCTTTTAACTGTCCACTTGTCTCATAAATTACAGTATGTAGATCAACAGATTCCAAAATTGGTTCCCTGTTTATTGCTACTTCCGCAATCTCTCCTCTCATCTCTTGTTCGAGACCTTCATCCTGCATCTTTTGCAGAGAGATGCCTTTGGCAAGCTGATCCTGCTTAACAGTTTCTTTCCATGCATTTTCTATTCTCTTCTCTTCCTCTGTATAGTAATGTCTTTTATCTTCCACATAAAACTTTTGTTCAACATCTAGCCTGTGATCAGCTTTTACTACCATATCCTCATTTCCCCCACCCTTCTCCAAGGACTCCAAATTAAGCATATTATATTCCATGGAATTGTCCCAGGCCATTTTTTGATGTTCTTCATCCACATTTGGTTCCGGCTTCGGATTTTCTCGTCTTGTCCTGTATGAGTCAAACTCATTAAATGAGTCCATGGATTTGTCTAATTCCACATTAGGCACAAAGTCTAAACCCTGGACCTCAAATGCTGCGGAAAATGAACCCTCAAGGTGGTACTGATCTTGTGTTCCCCTTGAAAATTCCTTGGGGTGGTACTGATCTTGTGTTTCCCTAGAAAAATCTTCATTTTCCATTTTCTCTCGGGAAATAGGTAACCTTGGCCCATTAAAATTATTAGGTCTGCTCATCATATTATCTGAGGATGCAATGGACCTTCCAGCAGCATGACCTGTAAGAAACAAGTTCTCCATATTAGAGAAATAAGATGAATGGACTGTACATTGAAGTCAACCCTGCTGGCCCAAACACATACAATAGCTCAACACATGCAAAAATAATACTCATAGAAGTCAACAAGAAAACAGGACGATTCCATCCAAGCTGATGCAATGATATGATTCCTCAGCACCAACCAAAAAAAATCCCTCCAGCAAGCAACTAAAGTAACATATATACAGATAAATAAATAAATCATATCAATGTCCGCAATTGATCAAAATCAGTCAATGGAATGCTCTGATGATCAAGGGCGCCAATGACACATCAAAAGTTCCACATGTTGCACTAATCGAGGGGGCGGGGGTGTGAAGGCTCCAACAACCAAAGATAAAGATCTAAAACTAGGTATTTTTATCCAAAAGGGTTTATACTAGACAAAACAGAATATACAAAACTATTTGACAATTGTTAAAAACTAGCATTAAACAAATTTAACCAAATTAGAGTGGAATGATGCACAAAGTTTCTGACAAAACAGTCATACTTTTAAGTAAAATAACAAAAGATATGACAACTTCCAACATAACAGTCTTAATTGAAGAAAATTAACAACTAGTTGAGTAACATCACCTCCATAGCCACCAGATCTAGGTCTCTGATATCCAACATCTACACTCTGCATTCCATTCATCTTAGACATGGGGCCATCATATGGATATCTTCCCTGAGGACCAAAGTCCTTGTGCCCCATTTTATCCTGAGAAATAGGAGACCTACGGCCATTATAAAAATTTGACCTGCTCACCAGTAAGTCTGAAGAACCAACCGATCTTCCAGCACTGGCATTACCACCATAGCCACTAGATCTAGGCCTTGGTGAAACACCCTCGTATCCCCCAGATCTAGGCCTCTGATAACCATCACCCGCAAAACGTGCGGGATCATTGTATCGATGTCCACCAGCAACATAGGTGTCTCTCTGCATCCTGGAATATTGCCTGAAATTCCCCCCCTCTTGCTGCTCTCTTGGTTGAACAGAAAATCTGCCATTAGCATGTACTTGCCCTGCAAAGTTATCTCGGAACTGCCCCTGACCAAATCTCCCATAGGGTTGTTCCCTCCTTTGCTGCCCTCCACCATCCCTTCCAATTGCATAGCCACTGTCTCTGATCTGAAAATCTCGGTGATTCATCCCACCTGACTTCAAGTTGTTATTGTTATAACTACGCCTGTTAAAGTCTTGCCTGTGCTCATATGATTCATAGTTTGCATGCCCCTGTCCCTGTCCTTGACCCTCCCCCCAGTATGGATACGACGGTGGACTCATTATCTTCCTGTCAAAGCCCTGCCTGCCTCCATATGCAAAATCCCTATTGTTAGCACTATTGTATCGATCACTTCCTCCAGAACCGGGTCGAATGACCTCAATATCATAATTCCTTGCTTCCGGAGCAGAACGCGAGTAGGGGTAGGAGGACGAATAAGAATTCCCATCTCTGTTATAAAAGCCACCACCGCCTCCAACCCGCTGGTCGCGATCATACCTCCGCTGCTGCTGCTGCTGCTGCTGCTGCTGCTGTGGCGGCGGCGCATCCCTAGAATATCTCCCTTCCTCGTCTCTCCTACTCCTCTGCTGAAAATTATTACCACGGTGGTTGTCCCTGTCCCAGCCTCGAGCAGAATTTGAATTTGTATTTGAATCCTCCCAGGGTGACATAGGAACCGTCGAGGGTTCGACTCTCCTGGCCGCATCGCCTCTTAGCTGGGGCGGCCGGAAGGGCTCCGGCCGCGAGGGTTTCACAACATCAGCAGGAGCACGGGGTTCATCTTTTACCATTTCGACAGCCTTTTCTTCGACGGGCTCGTTCAAACCGGGGTTTGGTGCAGCGGGGGTTAGGGTTTGTAGCGGAGGCAAAATATCAATAGTTTTCTCAAGGGCATTTTGTGCCAAGGTTCGGGCCGCGGGAGGCGTGTAAATTTCAGGCCTGCGGTTCTGGTTTGGCCTCAGCGAAATATCATCGGACGGTTCCGCTTTCGGAATTTCCTGAGCGGCAACCTCCGTTGTTATTGAATTAGTTGTAATTGGTGGCGGCGCGGGATTGGAAACCGCGCTGAGCTCTGCTTTACTATAACTGTCGTTATTGTTAAAACTACTATGAGGGTTCGTCGAACATACCGGAGGGTTTTGAGGCAGCAGTGCTGGAACTACCGGCGGCGGCGGCGGTAGTGAGTCCTTTTTCAATGCAAAAATGGAGGTGGTGGTGGTTTTGAGATCCTTGAGAGGCATCGGTGGCTGTTTGACGGGCGGTCGTAGAACCAGCATCCCGCCGCCGCCACCGTGAGCGGAGCCCCCTCTATTGCGGCCTCCGGAGGCGTTGGCGCTATCGGAAGCCGCTTGGGGCTTGGGCTCCTTTTTCCCGTAGATGTCATTGAGGTTCTGAGTGGCAAACTTGTTGTTAATTCGTGCCATTCAGATCGCTCAATACAAAGTTCAACCGATCCGCAGACCCCTGGCGTCACTTCGATCTCAGCGAGGGTTTCGAATAAGAAACTGTTTTGTTTTTTTTTGATCTTCTTCTGCTTTGTTTATCGATCGGCTGTAGCAGAACAGAGCATAGAATAGAAAGAAGAAATAGTTAAAAGCCAAATGAAATAGTTCGCAGGTTCGAAGCTCTATTATGTTTAAAAAGGGAAATGTTTACTTATTTTGTGGGGCAGCATTAATGAGAATTTTGTGGGTAATGGATGACGTACGTTGGTGATGTGATTTTGTATTGGGTATGGGATTTCGGCAGTCTGGGACATATTGGAGTCACCTAGGGTGCGTAATGTTATTTCTAGGGAAGGAATGTGGAATTTGGGCACATATAAACGACCAATCGAAATATATATATTTAATTTTTTTATTTAGGAAAATGCTTTTATTTGAAAATTGTTCACATATGGGTTCAATTTAGTATTATTTTATTTTTATCTTTTTAATTATTGAAAAATATCATAATTATTAATATTAATCAAAAAATAGTAATATACAAGATGGTTACAATAATAAGGTGGTTGACTAATATTCACTGTCCACATTTTATGTTGGAAAAAGATATCGACTTAAAATTACAAAGAATACCAACAAAGCATGACTGGGAGAAATTAAGGCAACTTAAAACAACATCAAAATAAAATACAAATTATTAGGCACAAGCTGCAACCCCAAAAAGATGAGGTGGCAGATCATCTTTGGGAGGCTAGGCACTCTAATAAAAAGGCTCCGCTGAAGGAGGATCAAGTGCCACCCAACCATCTTAGATTGGGTTTGGGGGAGCCAAAGAAATAGTAATACATCAACCAAGAGGTCATTAGACAACAATGTCAACGGGACCACTTCCTTACACAAGCAGGATCCACCAAGACAAGCCATCAACAGACTTCCCTAGAGGTGGCAGTAGATTCCACCCCCTTTAATGAGGAGTGGAGAAGCGATTATGACTGCGTAAGTGGCTTTGTCGGTGTTAAGGCACTAGTGGAGTAGATCCATGTGTTAGATGGTCCGAGAGGATGTGACTCATAGTACAATGAGCATTCCCCCAATGGTTAAACAATTCTTGTAGGTGCTAAAATTCAAGAGCCACATTCTCTGGTTGAGCTTGTATCTATATAATAGATGATGAGATAACAAACACCTTGTCATTAACAGAAAAGTGACAAGATGTTTTGTCATTATTAAATAGAGATGAATTTATAGTTTTCCATAGTTGAAATAGTATTATTACCCTTAATAAATTCCATAGATAAGTTATATATACGTGCCATTGAGCATTATCCCCAAAGAAATCCATATGCCAAGAGAAGGGTTCTGGATGTGTTGTGCCCCAAAAATGTTAAGGGCAGTTTTGTCCCAAAAATCAAGATCAACATTTGAGGTTTGTATAAATCAAAATGAGTTGAAAAATTCCAAAAAAAAGGGCCTAGTATTAAAAATAAATAAAAATTGAAAGGCACTTAAAGCACGTCTTTACACCTCGCATGATGTAAGGGTCAAGCTTCCCAACCCTGGGCCTCATGAGATGTAAAGATGTACATTGTGCATCTCACCTTGCTCAAGTGCCTATGATGATGCATCGAATGCAAGCCTATGCATGTGTGCCTACTCATCGCGAGCGGACGTACATAATCAACCCATCCCCATCGACATGTTGGATGTGTGGATGTGATTGCATGAGAAGGTAAGTCCAATGCACCGACATGAATGTGTGGGTTGATTATCCATTCACCCAAGATGCATGCGCGCAACATGAGTATAATGATATTGTGTGTCAAAGGAGGCTATAATAAGGCCTCAGGGGGTTATTTTCATTATTCCAACTCAATTTTTGAGTTCTAAGAGTTTTTTCTACACCCTTATGTTCACTATAATACCAAAACTTTGCCAAATGTTTTCCAAATAACCTATGTTGGATAATTTCCTAACATTTTTAGAGTTGATTTATACCATTCTCAAAAGTTTTCTCCTTGCACCTAATCCTTGTTCTGAGAGTGTTTTCCTAGAACGAACAACATATTTCTTGACCACTACAACCTTCTCATTCCAACCTCATCAACATTTCCTCCCTCTAGATCCACTCAAACTATTTACCCTCACCTATGAAGTGACATTCGATTATATGTCACCGACAAGATGAAGTACAAGTATATGAGATATGAGCCATTATTGGTATTGGACATAAATATCCCTAAGATTGTCAAGTCTCATATTGGACATGTGGACTTGGATGAGTTCCATAAGAGGATAAATGTAGATAATTCAAGTACACTGGTCATTCGCATAACAAAAAATGGCCTTCCTCAAGTGATTTGTTTCCCCACCTCAGTGCAGTATTATGACTTAGTGTTTACCTGTGTGAGACACTATGATCCCTTGACTTGAGAAATCAAATCAAGTGGTGGGTCACTAGTGGCCAAAGTTAATGGCACAGCCATGGGCATGATAACGAGAATCTTGGTACATGAAGACTACATCGACATGAATAACTCTAAAAGACAAAGGTAATAGGATAATAACCCAAAAAAAAACCTTGACAGTGATCAACAACTCATGGTTGAAACACAAGAGGGAGCGAAATTATAAAATGTCAAAGAACTTCTTTCATTCAGACTTCAAAGAGGAGCTTTCTGACATGATCACCCTCCTAAACCATGTGGTGGGTAATGAGAATACCTAGAGCTTCTACCCATGGATGTTTATGCCAATGAATATCATCTGTAATGGCAAGCAATTCATTGATTGGGGAGAAGTGACCAGTGACTCCCTCAATCACTAGTTGTTAAATGTGCATTCAACTAAGTATTTCTTCATGACCTCCTACTAGTGTGTTCACTGACATCTCAGATGATATATTTAGGGCTATCATAATAGGAAAATATCATATCAACCACCCACGTACATGAATGCTTCCCCCACATAACTTTAAATCAAGGCAATGAACACTTCAG
This sequence comes from Torreya grandis, assembly GCA_037957365.1. NCBI lineage: Eukaryota > Viridiplantae > Streptophyta > Pinopsida > Cupressales > Taxaceae > Torreya > Torreya grandis. Next base: position 997,350 of record JARHVA010004612.1, read on the forward strand.
AAGAGTAAATGATGCATTCATGATGCGAGTTATACAATCCTTTGACGAGGATTGGGGAAGAAGAATGACTAATGAAGAAGTTGCTTTGATCAATCAGTATGTCATCTACTTATTCAATAACAAAAGTTTAACTACATAATATTTGAAGGATTTGAAGGCTATCTTATGAGGTTTTCAAGATTGGCCAATGACAAGATTATATTGATAAAATGTGCAAACAACTAGGAGCAATACACAGACATTGTAGAGATAGACACATCTTGGGTGTCTCTTTCCCAATTTCATTATGACACTTTTCATATAAAATAACAATCAATGCCTAAGACATTGAATTAGTGATATGCCAATTCACGCTCCACTCATATGCTAATAGATTTTTTGTTGACATAAAAAATTATGTAAAAAGGTGTCTTGGCATTGCCTCGACATATGAACATGTTCCTCATCTGAAAGACTATTGGGTAGATTGTTCATATGAATTTGAAGTGGTCTGAAGATATTGGTGTATAATGACTATGCACTAAATCAAGGCTTTCACAGATGAATGGGTCCCCAATGGTATGATATGATAGACCTCATCAACCATGGATATGCTAAGATAATCACCAACCCTTTTCCAAACATCAATTGGTCGACAAGGGAGATAGTAGATATACGTGGGAGGACCAAATCCATATGGGCCATAACCAAATGGTGTTTTGATAAGAAAGTGGTAGAGGTGACTAAAGCAAGTGGCTCCAAAAGGTTTAAGGCTTCAACTCCTCCAAAATAGATGCTTGTAGTAACACCAAAGAAGACCAACACCAACATGACATTTCAATCTTCTAGCTCTTGAAATTCTAAAGGTCATAATGAACAAGACCTCGAGTAGACAAAACAACCAAGGAAATCATGTGAAGAGAGCCTTATTATGGGCAGGAAAAAGAAAACAAAGAAATATGTGATGAAACTACCTTCTTTACCTCTTGGTGATCCTTCGCTCCTCATCCCCAATACAACACAACATTACCTTGCCTTTACTCAAGGGGCAACTCAATAGGTACTTGATAAGGAAATTGAGGAGGTACTTGAAAATGGAGTTGAGGTTTTAGTTCCTTCATCCTCATTAATCTCTCCTAACATTCCTTCACCTCTAAAAGCTACTCCTATGAAGTTACCTACACCTCCTCCTATTGTATACCAAATGATCACTTTCAATGATATGTCATTCCAATGGATGCAACCAATGCTCAACAAGAGGAAAATGGTGGTGGAAATTGATATTCCTAATTTTGATGTAGTAGTTGATCTTCTCAAGTTTCTCCCTCCCAAAAAGGTGAAAATCACCTCTAGATTGGTGTCAGATCCTTATAGTGTATAATTCATTGAAATTATAGAGCCTAATGTGGAGAAGGATGTAAAAATGATTGTGAGTGACTACTCTAAAGAGGATATCACTCGAAGAAGCAACTAGGGAAAGTGGCATTCACAAATTATGTGAGACCACATAAAAAATGATCAAAAGGTCAGAGCAGGATAAGCTCACATAGGAACAACTTCAAGACTAGATAAGGTAGTTGGCGAGATATGTTAACTACCTTCTTAACCTAGTTGATACACTCATAACACCTTAAGTTGTTGTTCCTTCTCAAGCATTGGGTATAAGCAAAGAAGCCATTACTACCATCAACAAGTATAATTCATATGGTAGAACTTTGAAGGCTTGGATAGATGAGTTGTTGATGAGCAAGATGAAGTTCATGGAGGAAGTGGTGAAACTATCTGGAACTATTGATACTAAAGTCATTGATTTGAATCAACATATCAAAACTCACAAGAGTGAGCTAAAGGTATGGGAAAATGTGAAAGGTGGTGTTTGTGAGATTATTGATGTTGAAGCATCAATACTAGTCAAGGCTAAAATCTTTGAGAAAGAGGAGGATGATACCTCCTACAAATGGTCTAAATGAATTCTCCAAAATATTAAAGTTCTGAACTAAGCTATAAAAGAGTTATAGGAGAAAATCAACATTGCAAAATAAAAGTAGAAATTGATCACCTCTAATATAGATGAGATACATTGTGATCTATTCAAAGAATATACAATCACCCTACATACTGTGGATGTAATAAAGACCCAGTTTGAGAAAGTGATAAAAGAGAAGGTCTTTAAGGAAAATATTTTCAGCACAACTTCCATGTCTGTAATTAGTAAAATTTATGTTTTAATTTAAGAAATGAAATATCAATTGACCAAATTGATGGAGATCCCATATGTTCTATTGCTTGTTTCTAAAATATGGTTGACACATTGAAAGCATGTACTAGTCCCTAAAGGGAATTATGCCACTGAAGCAATAAATAAATTTAGAAAATTCAAGGCTTCCCATAATAAATAATGAACCAGGATCTTCTTAGTCACCTCAGATTCTTTAGTACCAGCCACCACATTGAATAATACTTTCGAGTGAAATCTACATATTTTTTTTCCATTTTTGTCAATTTTCTATTTTAGGAAAGTCATAATTTCCTTTTTGTAAATTTGAAAATTATTGAAAGTAAAATAGGACAAAATATGGAATGCCAAGAGTCATTTTGAATGTGAAGTGTCAACCCATTCCCTCTTGCTGTAAATATGAGAAATGGCTATTGTAAAAGGGCTTTTGGATGTCCACAAGAATTTAATCTTGAAGAGGAATGAGAAATGAATTTTGTGTTTAATATTCAATTAAGAACCAAGGAATTTCATAACTTTGTGTCTTGTTTTCCTTTATGAGTATGTGTTTTTCTTATGTCAATGCATGTTTCATATTTGTAAGCAGTAATCATGTTTGATCTCAATCAAGTATATTACTTCCATTTAGTTTAATCTCATTATGTGGTTGAATACAATTTATGTTTGCTTGTTCACCCGTGACTCTTCACCTTCTATTTCTCCATTTTTTATTTTCAATTGAATGTCATAAGAACAACCCCCCACCCCACCCCCCATTTAGCTTGTAAAAATTGTAAATATGTTTATATTAGTTTATTGATTTCAATAAATGGAACTTCCCCTCTTAATAGAGGAGAGACTTTTTATCTCCTTCACTGTTGTGAAATTCCTATTTTCCTTGAGTACCAAATCTTTCAACCAACAAGATGGAAGGGATAAAAAAGGCTATGAATCTAATGCCAAACAAATTGAGCTTTGGGGCAAGTCTAAAAGAGTTGTTTGAAGGACTTTGGTCTAAAATAGGCATGACACTTTGATTGAGCAAATCCAATAGGTAAAATGCACTCCCCGAGGGGAAGACCTTGATAAACCAAATACTAAATAAAATGAATGAGTTTGGGCTCGAGCTTAGCATTCCAAAATTTGTTAACTCTGGCAAGCTAGGTTCTAGGTGAGGAAATTAGATTCCAACGCCTATTCAACTTGTCCAAAGCTGAATAAAATGGGCTCATGACTTGATAGAGGAGACCTAAAGAATCATTTTAAAAATGAATATCACAATTTCATCTCCACTATTTACACTAAGCACATGGATATCGTAACTCCATCTTGTGCAGCATGACATTGGACATCATATTTATATTTCGTAAAATGGAAGGTAAGTCATAATTAATTGACTTGTATTTATCTTTTAGTAGAATACAAGGAACCCAATCATGATAAGAAATAAAATCTTTAAAATTATGAATACCTTTTTTGAAAATCCTCAAAGCTTTTATACCTATAAATTATAATAAGAGAAGACTCGAGTTGGTCATAATAGGAGACCACCAAATATTATGGTCTTTGAAGGATAGACCACTACAAATACCATCACCCACCCATTTTAAATAGGATTTGACAATTTTAAAATCCTTTCAAATGATTTTAGCAACAAAATATCCTAAAATATTGACAGGGGTAGTGGTTATAATCAAGGTGTGGAGCTCAATTATTTTCCAATTGGATTTACCATAAGGTGAACCAGAGGCAGTGTAGTATCATAGAAGAATTTTCTAGGCTTTGTTGCCTTCAATATCCTAGACCACCCATTTTTCACATGAGTAACACTTTATCTATAAATGTCAACAATGCCCATACAACCTTTATAACAAGGAAGACAACAAATATCCCAAGAAACTTTGTGATGCCCTCAAGTTTGCTTAGCATTGGCCCATAGTAAATGTTAAAGGACCTTTGCCAACTTATCATAAGAGACTTTATAAGGGGCCCAAAATGAAGATAATATACATGAGTGGTCATAAAAATCTTAAGACATACATGAATTTTTCCACTAAAGAAAAGGGCTTTGAAATCCAATACCCCACCTTTTTGTCCTCTCAATCAATGACATATTGCCAAAGTTCAGAAGGAGAAATATCAAAGGTAAATGAGATGCAATTTTTTTGAATTTATCCTCTTTATTATCCATTTCTAGTTATATTATTTAACCCATTTTGACATATGCATCATGCTTTGTCTGTAGCATTACTTTTGGAAATGTGTTGTATATTTTCCATTATTTACACTCTACTAGATTATAAAGCTAGAATGGGGCCTTCCTGCCTTCGATCAAAATGGGGCCATGCCCCAAAAAATCAATGATCACATTGGTATGTATTTGGGTGGTTTTAGCCCATGTGTTATACAACCCATGGTTTTGGTACACATGGTATATTAAATCCACACTGGTAGTTACCTATTGATATGTGTATATACACTTGCACATGCAATAGGAAAAGTAGAACTTGGTAATACATTATTTTATTGTAAATGGTAGAGAATAAAATAAAGGAGTTATTGTGCTAGATTTTTTACCTAAAAGGGGATCCCCATGTGAAATCATGTGTACTATGTAATCTTGTGTGTATGCCTTTTTTTTATTTTCTTAGCTTAAGGATTATGTTAGTATTTCTTCCCTCATTTTAGTTTATCGTGTCTATTTTTTTATTCAATTGGGGTTTGGCCCATTGAAAACTAAACCCTGAGGCTTTGAAAAAATTGTCAAGGCAATGCAATGCCTCTTTGAAATAAGCTTCTTATTCATCGAGAGTGAGTAAAGTTTCATCTACAAAGTGACCTTTGATGAGTTGAGAGGAACGATTAGGAATAATAATGCCCTCAATGAGTTATTATTCCACTTTGTGAGCAATAAGATATCTAAATTCCTCCATGGCCAAGACATACAAAGTTGGTGCCAAAGGGTAGCCTCATATAATGGAACATAATAGGGCAAAACTTTCAAACTTGAGCCCATTGATAACGAGGTAGGCCAAATCTTTAGAAAATAAAGACTAAATTGGTGATATAAAAAATTGGCCAAAAGGTAAACCTTGAAGCATGGCAAGAATAAATGGCCACTCAATCCTATCATATGCCTTCTCAAAATAAAGTTTGATAAATATGGTTCACTGAAGAGAAGCCCAAACCCATTCCATTCCTTTCTAGATAGTAATGAGATTATACAAAATGCATCTATTTTTAATGAACCCAATTTGCTTTGGTCTAATGATTGCAGACAATATGAAACAAAGATGATTTGCAAGGGCTTTAGAAAAGATTTTATAAGACACATTAAAGAGGTTGATGGAGTGCCAACTAGTAATGAACTCCAGGTCACCAGCTTTGGAAATGAACTTGATATATTATTTGTTAATAAAATAACCTATGAATTTATTTTTTTGGGCTTCTTTATAAACTTGAAATAGTACAGGCCCTACAAAATGTCAAGTAACTTTGTAAATTTCATAAGGGAAAGCATTAGTACTAAGAGTTTTATCATCAGCCATGCATTGAAATGCATGAAAGAGTTCCTCAAGAGTTAAAGGGGAATCAAAAAGTTTATAGTTTGCAAAACTAAGTTTACAAGGCACCACATCCAACCATTCTTGTAGCACCTATGTGTGTTTCATTATCTCTCATTGGGATTAGAACACTAGCTTGTAGTGGTAAACAAAGGCTTGGGATATTTTAGGTAGATCAGTGAGATGTTTATGAGTAAGCTTGATGGATTTGATTTTATCCCTAGCTTGTTTGGCTCAGAGAGATTTGAAAAAATATTTTGAGGCTTGATTGCCATTTTGAGCCTATGTAATCAATTTTATATTTGATCCCCTCGTGCCACGTGGTTGTCTACAACTTTAAAATTATGTTTGAGATAAGCCATCATGGATTGGAACTACAAATCAAAAAGTCTATGCTCAAGAAGAGAAGAGATCCTTTGGTATTTTTTGAGCATAACAAAATTGACCCACTTTTAGATTCACACAATTTATTTGCCATAGTGGTTGATAAAGGTGGCAGTGTAAGTGATTGCCTCATTCCACCACTCAATCTAATTAACATCATAAGGAAAATGTGACACAAGGTTTCAAACTATGGCAATAAGAGAAAAGGTATGTATACACATAATATTTTCAGACTTTTATCACTTACTGACATTTATATCTTGCAAGAACTCATCGAGTCTCAATCTCTCTGAGTGCATGCCTTAAGGGGTGCACTGAGAAAGGGGTGGGCAAACTATTGGTGTTTCATAAGATTGTTGTCCCTTTTTCCACTTTCTATCTACACACTTGTATCCTAAAACCATTTACCCTAAGCTTATTCTTCTTAATTGTACCCATTTCAATCATTTATCACATCATTATCCTCTTATTTTTTGTGTCATCCCCATTTTGACAGTTGGTTGTACAAGGTCGATTGGGTTGACCTTGTATAGTTTTCAACCTCCAATTATTGTACAAGGTTGACTGGGTTGACCCTATATTATTTTGGGATTTTTTCACTTTGGAGCTTGTTATCTCTTTGGCTGACATAGCTCAGGACCTAGTGAATCATCTCTCGAAAACATACAAGGTTGACTGGGTCAACCCCATACAACTGACATGTTTAGAAGGATTTAGGGTAAGATCTACCTATATATATATAAGTTCATTTCCAACCATTTGAGGATAGAGAACCAAATAATAATAAGTTTGAATGAACATCTGCTTATTGACCATTATACTCAAAGAATAAAGGTTAAGGTTCCATAATTTTTGAAGAGATACGGATCTTATCTCGTGGATAAGTCTTTTGGATGCATAGATAGGTTGTGTAGCCTAGAGTTGATTTGTCTTTGTTATCCGTACATACCACAACAATCTATTATGAAACACCTTAGCCAAGGGGGAGATTGAGGCTCAACAGGTTCATCTTCAAAGGTAAGTATTCCTAACTTTATTTCTCCTTTATAAGAGTATATAGATAATACAGTTGTGCTTCTCTTATATGCATTAGGATTCTATATACATTGATGTGAGTATATGTCTTGTATGCATGTTTAATTTAGTTTTTTTTTTTTTTTTCTAACCCCCACTTTTGTGCCAGAAGCTTTAGTGAGCACTAGATTAGATTTACTTTATTATTATTATTATAAGTTAAATATCAAGACCTAGGACCCCCTTAGGGTTATTACATGATTGTGTTAGTCTAGAGGCTTTGGAACCCTCTTAGCATAGTGTATTATGATAAGTGATCCCCTAATTGGGTCTAGCGGATCCCCATCTTGGTCATGCTTCTACTTAACAAATGTATTCCCACTAGGAAGTGTAGGTATGCTCTATCTTCTTAGAGCCAGGATTGATTTATAGACATGATGCATTTCTGATTACATACATTCTGGTGAACCTGATGTGAACTAACCCTTGCAAGATTTGTTCACTTATTTCATTCTTTTTCATCATTATTTTTATCATATATTTTCCATACTGGGTTGACTACATCGACCCATCTCTAATTTCTATGTGTAAGTTTTCAAGTATAGGCTATTTGATCGACATAGTTGACCTAGTATAGGTTTTTAGCTTTCCAAACTTCCAGTCCAAACTATTGGATCAAACTAGTCAACCCAATATAGTTTCAAGACTTTTAGATATCCTATTCAACATACAAGGTCAACCTAATCGACTTTGTACAGTACAAGCACTTAGTAATAGGTTCCTATAGAGCTTGATCAACCCAATCGACCTAGTTAGTAGGTTTTGAAAGCATTCCACAAGGTTATCTGATAACAATCTTCTTTATTTACATCTTTGATCCAGCAAGGTTCCTTTCTATCTTTATATCTCTTTCTTTAAAGTCTTTCCTTTCATAGTTTGTAGTCTTCAAAACTGCCCTTGTATAGTCAACAAGATGAACCCTATCAACCCAGTTCTATATTTTATGTGTTATATGGATAACTAGGTAAACTCTGTCGACCCTGTTCATTTTTAGACCTTACTCCCATAGTATAGGATCAACCATGTCGACCCTATTCTATATTTTGTATATACATTATTGACTGCATCGACACTATACTTTGTTTCAAAGTTGGAATTAACCTTTATATGCTAGTAATTAGCTCACACTTTCATTTCTTGTTGATTGCATGCTTAGAATAGATCACATAGATTAATTAGGTGGTTTTTAATTAACCATTTAGTTTTAATATTTTTTATTTTATGCACACACAACCAAATCAAAAAATATAAACAAGAATTTTAACATTTGACTACCCAAGGCCAACCTACTTGGATTTCATCACCAAGGGGGATGCCAACTTAATGTTCTGGTCAAATATAAAGTGTGGTTAATGGTATATTATAGCTATGCACCCGACACCCTTATCTTTATGGTGTGTGAAGTGAGGGGGTAGGCCCCAATATCAAGCATGTATCATTACCATTATAGATCCCTTTCAACCCAAACTAACTAAAACTATCCTTAGATTTATTTCTTGTTCCTTATTTATAGCCAATTTCCCATCACATATAAAAACATATCCTAATAATCTTATAAATATTTAGGTTGAAAATTTAGCTAGTTATTTACTTTCCAAGTTGATTGCTTGCTCTTTGCTCAATTGTATTTTGTATTACACAAACTTGCATTAGACAACATTGGTGCAAGGTGTTGTATTGTGTACCTCAATTGGATTAGCTAGTGTTAATCCAATTGATTTTTTATTTCCCTTCAGTTCTTACTTTTCAAATTACTTGAAAAATTTATCTTGTTTCATTCACAATCTATTATAGGATTTCTAAATTTCCTTGTCTGCTATACTGGGTTGACCCAGTCGACCCTGCACATTTTTCTAGCCTCTGTTCACTATACTAGATTGACCCAGTCGACCTTATACTATTTATAAACCTTGTCCACTCTTTTTCTAGCCTTTGTTCACTATACTGGATCAACCTAGTCGACCTTGTATTATTTACAAACCTTGTTTTTGTGCTAGGTCAACCCAGTCAACCCTATACTATTTTTGTCATTTATTGTTTCCTTACTTTCTCATTTCTCTTTCTTTCCCTTCATCATGGACTTTATAATTTATGACAACACTAAATTACAGTCAACAGACATGATGAATTTTACCAATCCTCATAGGGTATCTCATAGATAGAGTAGGGATCCTTGCTTGAATACTAGGAATGTTCACATTACCACTCACACAATGAACTATGAGACTCCTCCTAATACCTCTTTATAGTGTAATCCTCTCTTCTCATTAGAAGAGCAACCTAAATTAGAGTATACCCCCAAAATGCTCTTATTTATCTCTGAATTTCCTCAACATTGAGTAAAAGATCCCTCTACTATTTACAATATTATGATTAGTGGTCAATCCGAAGAGCATCATTCACCTACTCCTATATTCTCAACTGGATTTGGGGGTACCACTTTCTTTGACTCTCAGCCTCTTCCTTCGATTATGACCCCTTCTCACACCATGACCTCTTCTTCTCTAATTTATTCCATGTCCATGCCTAGTATATCCACTAATATGGTAGGTTCTACATCTAGTGGGCCTCTCATAAGATCCACTATCCTTAATCCTTCCACTAGTGTTTTTTTTGCTACCCAAGGTAATCATGCTTCTAGTGCTTCTTCCTCTCAACCATTCAGTAGTCCATCTTTTACTACATAAGAAAATTTTGCCACTAGTGCCTCACAATCTCATAGTTCCTCTCAATCCCCTATCAATACTAATAGTGGTACCCAAGCCACTAAGACCAACTCTAATGCTTCTAACTATGCTAATCAAACACACCAATTATTGTTACAAACACTCAATAAAATGAATACATTTCAAGCTCATAACACAAATCAAATGATGAGAATGCAAAACCACCTTTTTCATCTTTAATCTCATCCTCAATCAATGGCTTGGGGCACACATAACCAAAATGTTCCCCCTCCTCCTCTTCGAGATTCTCAAGGCAATCTCATCCCTCAACCTCCTTTGATCAATAAAACCATTAAGCATCTTTAGAATGAGCCTCTTACTACTCAAATTGCTAACATTGATATAAGAGGTATCACACCTATAATTTCTTATAATGGATCAACCGATCTTACCCTTCATCTTAAAAAATTTGGAAATCTCTATAAAGATTGGGTCAAATTGAACACTTTTATCGCTGCCAAACTATTGGCCAAAACCCTCACAGGTGATGTTTTGGATTGGTATAATCAACATAGAAATCATTTTATTGCTAGTTTGGAAGATTTAGTGAATGCTTTAGTTCAAGAATTCCAAACTAATGATCTTCTTAAAAACACTTTGGCCCACTTCATAAATCGTAAACAACTTGAAAATGAAACTACTCAAGCCTTTGTTAAAAGGTGGAAAACTTTGTCAAACAAGTATGAACATAACATGGCCGATGATAATAGTTTCCATCTCTTTACCAATGCCCTCTTTCTTGAATAATAATATTAGGTCCACACTCTCTCTCCACACACTTTAGAGGAGGATATTGACTAAGCTAAATGTCAATATTTCCTTATGCATCAATTTGTGCCACCCCAACCTTCTGTGGGTCCTTGTCTCTTAAAAATAAAAATTACAATGTTACCAATGATGGTGTTATGAATTCTTATGACACCATTCATAATGTTCAAGTTGTCATTCCCAACCAATCTTCAAAACCAGCTCCCCCTTCTCAACAATATACAAATCTTCACTTATCATCACCTAACAATATTAACATTCACAAACCTCTACCTTCATCTAAATTACTTAAGCCTCTACCTAGGACTCTTCTAAGAGAACTTGACCCTACCCATCCTATGAAATCTTGGTATGATCCTAACAAGTTTTGTTGGTTTCGCACTAGTTGGGGTCATTCTCATGAGACCTGTAGATAACTTCATAATTTAGTTATGGATTTTCTTCTTGGTCCTAATTTTGATCACAATTCTATCATCCAAAAGTGTCAATAAGCCTATAAAATTACTTTTAAGGATTATAAAACACATGATAAATCTCAAGCCTTAAATCAAGCTAATGCTTATTTATCTATCTACAAAGACCCTCTTCCTAATCATTAACCTATTAAAGACAACCAAGACAAGCCCACCCCTTCCACCAATAATGTATAAATTCTTGTTGACCCCACTTTCAAAGAAAATGTGGTTAGCATGACTAATATGCAAAGGGTGATGGATTTCATTGATTCACAACCTATATACACTCCATCTCAAATGTATCCTGTTATCCAAGAATCTTCCCCAACTCTTTTAAATGAGTTGGGGAAAGATGACCTTATAACTTTTGATGATCCTATTTCCGATTTTCCCTTGGATAACACCTCCCATTCTATTTCAACCACCATTCCTTCATCTTCCAAAATTAGTGACAATCAAGATTATACTAACATTTCTTCTACCATTTCTAAAAATCAACCTGAACCAACTAATTCATCTTCACAACATCATTTACAACCTTGTTCTAAGACTTTTATTTATTATTAACAAAAATTCCAATGTACTTCATCTCTTCCTTTCGAGGACCTTCTCAACGACTATGCACCTATTTCTAAGAACCTTATTATGGGTTATGATGAATGGGATCCCATCATGGAGCTCGTCAATATCCCATCCCAAATTTTATTCCTTGAGCTTATGAGGACTTCTTCACGTCATAAAAATTATATTATGTAACTATTATTCGAGATGAATATCCCTCATCCTCCCCTAGTAGGATGAGAAACAACCTTATCTGGATCCAAGGATAGTATATTACAATAATGTGAAGAGATGTCTATCAACATTAATAAAACTATGGACACTTTTCTTTCCTTAAGATTTTCTATAGCCTATATGATTCCTAATGAGATTTTGCTTCATGTAGATGATCCTCCCTTAGTAATTAGTGTTCAAATAGGTGATATCCAAGTTAAGTGTACATTGATTAGCAAAGGTTATGGCACTTGTGTTACCTCTCTTGACTTTATCAAAACCCTTGGATATACATAATATAATCTCAAGTCTACACACAACACCTACCAAGGATATGATAGAAGGCAAATGCCTCCTGTAAGTTATGTGTGGCTTCCCATTACTGTCCCACCTGTCACCATTTGTGTGAAGGTGATGTTCTTTAAATTTCCCTTTTTTATAACATTTTGCTTGGTAGGCCATGAACTCATCATATGAGAGTCGTTGATTCTTCTACCTACCAATGCATTAAATTCCCTCATAATGGAGCCATTTATAAGATTCAGGGTGACACTAACCCTTAGAATTTTGAATAATTCTAAAACTATGGTGTCTTCAAAATTACTACTCTTGAACCTTTGCCTAGCATTCTATTTCATGAGTCTCAACATCTTAACTTTCCCATTAACTCAACTAGAGGTTATAATGGTCATCCTGAACTCATTGGTAACATTCCTCCTAACCTTATAGATTTTGATGATGATGAGCTCGATTAGATTAACATAAAAATTAAAACTTCTAATATCTCACCTCACCTCATCTAATAACTTCATACTTACTTATAGCCTCATTCTTGTAAACCTCCTTGTGTTGGCATTCCTATAGTCTTGACCAAGACTTGACATTCTATTCATCACACTTCCTTGAATGACAAGGTCATCCCTACTTGCATCATTAACCTTCACACCCTAGATTATGATGATGGTTATTCCTTAAATGATCCATTTTTAGGCAGTCTTGTCTAGGCCCATGATGCTGAGATTATCCATTATTGTTCTTATTTATTTGAGTCTTTTCACATATCTTCATGTTTCCCTCATTTATAGTTCCTAATTTTAGTATTTTTCCTCTTTATCATAGGGTAGAGATGACACCAACACCTCTAATTTTTGAGGATCCTCATAAGAGTATGCTCATGGATCATACTATGACTGGGCCTTACCACTTTGCTAGGTACCCTGACCACTATAGCTGGTTTACCCTTGAGATTAATGCAACTCTTGATAGACCTTCTATAGATCCCACCCCTCCCTTAGTGGAACCCATATCAAAACCCATTACTATTCTTACTATATTTGAGCCTATTCTTATTTCATTGTTGCTGAGTCTACCCCTACCTCTTATCTCATTGCTCTTTCCATTGAGCCTAGTTTAATTCTTCTTCCATCACCACCTTCCCTTGGTGATGTTTTGCTTCCTTTACCTAAGATGGCTTCATTGCCCACAAAGTGGGTTGATGAGCCTTCTTCAACTTCTTCCACTCCTATTACACCCCTTTCTATGAGTGCTTCTCCTAAGACCACTCATAAGTGTATTTTCTGCTTCCATATAATAGATAATCATTATTCTACCCATTGTCGCAATCTACAACAATATATTGATACTTTGCATCCTTCTTCTCTATCTTCAAACAAAGTGATGCCTCCTCTAAAGGTTCTATGTGAATATATACCTAAGTATGGTGAGGTATATTGTCTATGGCAGCAATGTGGCACTCATTACATTGACCATTATCACATCCTCCAATAATATCTCAAGGATTATATTCTAGCTATTCTTGGACCTTTTTCCATTCCTCTTGCAGGTTATTCCCATAATAAGTCTCCTCCTTATTCTCCCATGGATCCACCTCCTATGGTTCCATTACCTCCTGTGGTACCTTCATCATCTTATGTGCCTTCACCCATGATTCTTTCACCTATGGATCTTCCCTCACTTATGGATTCTTCCCCACTGATGATTCCTGCATCTCCTATAAAGCCCACTCCCATGTATTATCCCGAGCATCCCTTGCCTGATCTCCCTCCTCATCCTGATCCATTGAGTATTCCTACTTTTTCTATAGAGGAGATTAGAAGATAAATATTTTCTTAGTTTTCATTAAAGATTGATGAGACATTATGTTTTGGATAATGTGTGTGGGTAGATTTATCAGTATTTATGAGAACATGCATGGTGCTTTTACATTTACGCTTGGATTGGACGTGTGCTCCAATATTATATTTTATCTATCTATTATATCATTTGACATTGTGCCAAATTTATATATTTAATTGTAGTGATTTTACCTTTTGTACTATATCTTGATTAAATTGTCATTTATATTTGCATATAATTGTCTTTCTTTATCATTGCTTTCTCTTTCTTTCTTGAGTTTTTCTAAAAAATCTCATCTTGTGTCTTCATGATTGTTAACTCTCTTATCTCTATTTTCACAGATAATTATCACTGTGACTTAGTTATACCAACCTTGTTCCATTTCATCATGTTTTCTATTACCATGTGATTAGTTAATAAACAATGTATCTCATTATACTTTCCTTATACCAACCCACTTTGGATTTCCTTATTTCCATTTATTTCCTTTCTGTAAACTAAGCATATACATGGTTGAGAATTGAGATCACATGCTGGTTCATTATTAAGCCTAAGTGTCCTAGTCCATCTTTGTCTTTGGTTACTTAGCTTCCTTTAGCCTTAGCCTAAATCTCATTTCACGTGTATCACTACATCTATCATTATTGGTCATTCCAAATCCGTATGGAGGAGGAATCTTCAAAAGCCATAAAAATTTAAAATCCAAATCATTTTAAATAAAAAATAATGATATAAACGGTAAAAATATTCTTAAAATTTAAATCACACTAAAAGATGTGATTGAAAGCACATTTCCTTCTTCTAGTTGAAGCTCAAACTCCACAGTTGGCCTCATGATAGAACTGAGCTTCTTTGGGGTGCGATAGACTAGTAGATTAGAAGAGGAGAATAAAAAACAATCTTTTAGTGCTTCCTACTTTCTCATGTAAGTACCCAATCTTTATAGTAGACTGATGGCTCAGTAAGGGGTTCTAAAGAATGGGGAACATGTCATGGGAAGGTAGGTGCATTTTAATTTTCATTGTACCAATATACCTTCATGAGTTGATCTTAGTAGCACACTTATTTGCCTACAAAGATTTGTGTCTATAACGAACATGTTTCCTTTGTATATTGATGGTCACTAGTCACTTAGTATCTTTTCATGTCCTTAGTATGCCTCTTGCCTCCTAAGGTCTTCTCATAAGATGCCTTAGTCTTGATTTTTACATTCCCTATATCCCTCATATTTCCTCTTGATAAATATTGAATTGTCTACTGATTACACCCCTTGGGATCTCATTTGTGAGTTATTTTGTAAGACCATGGATAGGAATCAACATTCCTCACAAATTACCATCATAGTACTTTCTTATTACCCACATCCTTTGTCACTCAAATGTACCAATTATTCCATACTAATGGTGTCCTCTTTGTGGAGTTGTAGTGTAAGACCATAGATAGGACTTGACCCTCCTCACATAGTTTTTTGATAATATAAGTCACAAATAAAAATTACATGTGTCAAATATAGATAAGATGTTATTGACTATGAAGTTACACGTCATTGACATGATTCCTAGCTTGATTTAGTATGTTTTATGCTTACTTTATTTTTCTTTCAATTTTATCTTCTTATTTTCTCGAGTGCATGTAAGAGTCCAAACATTTATTGAATTTTTCATACTACCCAGCTTGAATTAGTATGATAAATTCTAGACCAAACCTTTTGCCAATTTTGTTTTTCTCTTATACTTCCCAATGTGATATAGTATGATTGATTGACTTAATTGATTTGTTTTTATACCATTTGTTCTCTTTTACATATCTTCCATTTTATTACATTATTTTCATATTTCCCAACATGATTTAGTGTGATTTTACTTATTTTAATTTGGTGCAAAAATCTTTCATTTATTTTAAAAACAAATTCTTTTTTACCATTTTACTTTACCATTCTTTTGGTTCTTTACACAATCATTTCTTGTTATTACACATTTCCCATCTTGAAATAGTGTGTAGTACATTTTGTATATATTATATTTTACTAAATCTTTTTTGCCTATTTCTTTTTAACCATGCATGTGTTCTACATAATGCTAGAAAAGAAACCACATCTCATATATTTCCTATACATCTAAATGCATGTGCTAGAAATAAATATATCCAAACCATCCACAACCATAACCATGATAAAAACAATATACACAATCAACATCAATATGCCAAAATGATCCTATTGCTATTCTAGATTTGCACCCTAGCTGAGAAGGGGATTGTTTAGGTCCTCTTACTCAAATCTAGTCCAACATGTGATAGATCCTAGGCTGTGGGTATCCTAATAATGGATCAAACCTCCAGAGAAGTCCAACTTCCTTTTGAATCTATCACCTATATTAAACCTAAACTATCACTTGCTTGAAAAAGGGATAGGGAGACTTTAATAATCACTTATGAAAGTATTTAATAAGAGGTGATGCACCAATGATGTGATCATTCAAAATTTCACAAGACACACTATAGGATGTATTCAATACCAAATAGAATTAGACCCACATAAATATTTGACAATAAGGCATTGATTAGTTATTAAACTAGCATGAGGGGGGGGATATCCACTTTCAAGATAAATAACAAACTATAAATTGCACTTATAATGAATTGTGAGAGCTACTAAGCACTGCATAAAGGTGAAAAAACTCAGATACAGACAAAGAACATACATTCACTTAACCACAATATATGAATTCAAAAAACACACTTCAATATAGCTTGCAAAATGATGGAATTCAATCTTTATTACATCAAAAGGTGTTACAGTATAAATATCGATAGAGTTTAGTCATACCAAAAAGAGGGATATTTTTCAAGGCTTAAAATCTTGTATTTATAAAGAAGGGAAAGAGAGAGAGAATTGTGCATTGAAAGAGGCCCCAACCACTTTTGATGGATTAGTACTAATTTGAGGATGTTGAGTCATGATCTTATCAAGAAAAAAGGTCCTCATAAAAGAATTGAATACTCCATTAATCTTTATCCAACCAACAAATGTCTTTCTTGGAACTCCATGTCATTATTTATTTGATCTACTGCTGAGGACCATGTCTTGGAATTGATATAATTATGCCACATATACTTTGGGTGGCCATCGGTACCTGTTTATCAAAAATGTGACCCTAATGATAGGCAAGACACCTCTCCATGATCATGTTTACATCTATATTTGCTCTAATATCAAACATAGGTCCATTATAGGTGAAAACCAATATAATTATTGGTTTTCACATAATCACAATATCCATAGAAACCTGCAGACTACTTAGTCCTGCTTCAACACTGTGTTAGGCCTAAAAGACCTATTTTACCTATATGAAGCTCTATTAGCAATGTTTGGTCCTGCAAGTTCAACCTGGATCATGTTCAAGCTCTGGTCTCATTATATTTACCTTGCTTGGGTTAAATAATACCCCATTAACTTCCATAAAAAATGTCTAGGCTTGCCTTTATTTGATTGGCTATCGAAAACTGATTTCACTTGTTGCCATTTTGACCCATCTCGCATCATTGATCTTGATCAGTACAATCGAGAAAAAACCATCAATCATGCCCTTAAATTATCAACTCTATTTGAGTTGGTACCACTTGTCAATCCCATGTTTGTACTCAGGATCCATTGTTAGTCTGCCTGCTTTACACACTTACACTATGTGGTGGCTTCTTGAGCTCTTTGACCTTTTGACTCATCTCAGGCCATCAATTTCTATTTATTTGGATGAATATTGATCATTGATCTTATACCAGTCTAATACATTGTTGACATTTGTCATACATGCATTTTATTTTAAGATCTACTAACTTTTTTGACCCATGCTCGTTGTTAAATTTGAATCTATGATTGAATGTGAGCCATTAGATCTATCTAGACTCACTTTATTATTAATTGTCCCTTATTGTTGGATCCTTTTTATGATTGAATGTTGATCATTGATCTTCCTTTTGAACCTAAAAAAATATTCCATGGGGTTCAAAATTAACATTCACATGCTTTTATTTGATGTCTGCATGAATGTATTTGATGTCCGCATGACCATCACTCAGATATTTGAAATTTAATGGCTATTTGTCACAGCTTGAACTTTGATGTCTATAAGCCCATCATTTGACATCCATAGGAATGTTGATGACATTTATGAGACTATTAATCTTTGGACCCCAATGGATGAATTTTGAGATTTACTTTGACATTTTCACAAACATCTTTGAGACATTCAAAATCTAATGGCTATTTGTCATGGCTTTAATTTGATAGCTGTGTGAATGTCTTATTGACTTCTTGACCTTACACAAGCCATTAGATCTTTCTCATGATTAAACATAGATCATCGATCTTAGACCCATTTGAATACAAATAGATATTTGACACAACTTGAAATTTGATGTCTGCATGCCCATCATTGACATCCTCATGACCATCACTACATATTTGAAAACCAACAATCATTTTCTATGATTGAATTTGACACTTACGCACCTGTCATCTCTTTGTTTGATCAACTTTTCCAAAATAAACAATTATGTTAGAGCTTTTTCATCAAGAATTTTATCTTGACCACTTTCCCTGAAAGAAATAATTCTTCAAGACTTTTGTTTTGGATAATTTGTCTGAAAGAATCAAGTCTATGGGGTTCCTATTTCAGACAATTTGTTTGAAAGAAATCAATACTTACCCTTTTTGCATTGGACATTTTTTCTGAAAGAATTCTGGTCTTTGAGGAAATTATTATGGAATAATTTTCCTGAAAGAAATACTTATGCCTCATCCATTTTTTTTGAAAGAATTTTGACTTAGCAAAATAAAATCCCAAACTATTTCCTAAGGACTTAACCAAAAAAGGGTTTTGCACTTCTCATTTTTTAGAGCATGTAGGATCTTATAAACTTATGATTGAACTTTGAATGCTTAAATGACTTTCCAATGCTTGTGTAACTTGTCCCTGACTTTTGATCTACTTGGTTTCACCATGAAACCTGCTCAAGAACATTCTCTTTGCTTTGCAGACCTATCCCTCAAATATTGACAAAAATATACTTTAAATAAACTTAAAGTGTTTCAAAAGCTTTAAAATCTACATGTGATCCTTAGACCACTCATTCCATCCAAAAAATCTGCTCAAGCCTTGCTCCATATTTGATCTTCAAGACACCACACTACATTCAGACAAGTTTGCTATGTAGGCCAAAAATTGGCTAACATCATTGGTGACTCATCTGGGTAACATGCCTACTATGCTTGAGAACTCAAACCATTTACATGATACATGGACCATTTATATATAATACATTTGTTCCATGATTGCAACAAAACTCTTGACTGAAAATAATTCCACCAAAATAGGGAAAGAAATAAAAGAAAAATAAGGAAACTACTTAACAAAGAAAATGTGCAAATAAAACACTTATTTAGGACAAAATAGGAATAAATTAATGTGTTAAAAAATAACACTTGGAGGAAATCAAAATAAACTATGTTCAAGTAACTTAACTTCCTCAATAATAGTGTTTTAGATGTATCCTATTGACTGGAATAGGAAGCTCTTCACCATCCATCTTTGCAAGCTAGAAGGCATTTTGAGATTTGTAGCTAGAGACTGTGTATGGACCACTTTAGAGAGAGTCAAATTTCATGTGTCTTCTTGGCTTAACTGTATCCTCATCCCACTTGAGGATAAAATCTCCTTCTTGAAAACTTCTTGAAGAAGT
Organism: Torreya grandis; assembly: GCA_037957365.1. Lineage (NCBI taxonomy): Eukaryota > Viridiplantae > Streptophyta > Pinopsida > Cupressales > Taxaceae > Torreya > Torreya grandis. Next base: position 1,017,163 of record JARHVA010004612.1, read on the forward strand.
TTTTTTTTCAAAAGGTCTCTTTACCATTGCTTGATGGGCCTCCATAGCCAACATGGACTAATGTCTTGTTTCTTCTAACTCCTTGAGCTCAAAGTATCTAATTTCCATTGGCTAATTTTACAAAATATTAAGTCGATGCATTAGTTCTAAATTAGGGAATTCAAGAGAAAAAGGCATTCTTGCTTCCTTACCATATACTAACTTGTATAGAGAATTGGCTATTGAACTTTTATAGGTGATCCTATTAGCCCACAAAGCTGACTTCAAATTGAGGTGCCATGACCTCTAATTATCTTTAATAATCCTCTTAATGATCTTAAACAAATTCTTGTTAGTGGACTTAGTAAGGCAATTGCCTTGTGGATAATAGTTTGATGAGGTACTAAGAAAAACACTATGTTGAATTGCCCACTGGCTAATTTTAGACCCTACAAAAGCCATAACATTGTCAAAAATAATGGTTGAAGGGACTCCAAATTTTTCAAGCAAACATTCATAGAAGTCAAGAACATTGGTTTCATTGGCCTCTTTCAATGCCACTTCTTCTATCCATCTAGTAAAATAATTTGTGGTAGTTAGGATCCACTTATGTCCTAAGTTTGAAGGGGGGTTAATGAGACTTATAAAGTCCAATCCCCATTAGACAAAGGGTTAATTCACTAAAATTTGTTATATAGGTAAGGCTACAAGCTTAACTTTCCCAACAAACATATCGCATTGTTTGCATTTCCTAGTCCCTGCTTGACAATCACCAAATATACTTGGCCAGTAATACCCACTTCTCATGAAATTATGGGTTGTTAACCTTGCTAAATAATGACCTCCATCATGTCCATCATGGAATTTCTCAATCAATCTATGTGTTTGACCTGACTCTTAAACCTTAGCAACATGCCATTTATATCCTTTTTGAATAACACATTATCAACAAGAAGAAAAGGAATTGACTGCAATCTAAAATATCTCCTCTTCAAAGGGGTCAAATGAGAAGGATAAAAACCATATTATAAGTATATTACCATATCTTCGAACTAGATGGAAGGTGAGGTGTGATCATTTATAATTTCTTCATCATTTAAAATTATAACCACCCCATTATCCTCTTACAAGTCTTAGGTTAGGTGTTTATAAAGTCCTTTGCCTCTAATCAGCTTTGTGACCTTGATCTCAACATCATATTCCATGACTTTGGCTATCCAACCAGCTCTTTTGTCATTTATAACTTTGTTCAAGAGAAAATATTTGACACTTGAATGTGCAACCATCAAATATATCTTAGTATTGGATAACAAGTATCTAAACTTCTTAAGAGACCTTGTAACTAAAAGCACATGCTTTTTAAAAAAAGAGTGTGTTATTTCATATTCTTCTAAGCCTTGATTAAATAAGGCTATTGACTGCTCTAAAGTCTCTTAACTCTACTACATGAGAATACTTGAAATTGTGTCAATGTTAGCATAGGTGTATAATAAGAAATCTTTTATGAAATTAGGGTTCAAGAGTGTAAGAGCATTTTATATAATTTTCTTGATCTCTTCAAAACTTCTTACTCCTTTGGACTAGCTAAAACTTTGACCCTTCTTTAGCATGGCCGTGAGTGGCCTAACTAAACTAGCAAACTCTGGAATGTATCTTATGAAATTGATCTTGCCTAAAAAGTTTTGTAAGGATTTCTTACGTTTAGGCAAGGAAAGTGCAAGAATTGAATCTATCCTATCATGATCTATACTCATACCATTATTTGAAATCATATGTCCGAGAAGCTTACCTTCATGAAGTGAAAAGACACACTTTTTGGGATTTAGAGATATCCTAAACTATCTACATTTTTTAAATACTTGCTCGAGGTGAATCATGTGCTCAACTGCACTAATAAAGAATACTATTATGTCATCTAAATAAACAAGTATGAACTTATTAAGGAGACCTTGAAATGCCATATCCATGGCTTTTTGAAAATTTGCTCCAGCATTGGACAAACCAAATGGCATATTTCTATATGCAAATGTCCCCCATTTTGTGGTGAAGGTTGTTTTGAACTGGTCTTCTTCTTTGACCAAAATATGATTATAACCACTGTATCCATCCAACAAAGAGAACCTTTCTCAACCTACAAATAACTGTAAAATTTGCTCCATTGATGACAATGGATGGTGGTCTTTAAGAGAGGCCTTGTTCAAGTCACAAAAGTCAACACAGTCTTATTTTACCACTCTTTTTCTGTACTAGATCAAGTTTTGCCACCCAAGTTGAGTGCTTAATTATAAATATTATAGCTGACTTAATGAGCTTATATAGCTCAGCTCTCATCAAAGGTTCAAACTTTGGGTTAATAGGCCTTTATCTTTATTTGACTGGCCTATTCTCATCCTCTAACTCAATGGTATGTTGATATAGAATTGGATCAAATCCTTTGACATCATTGTACTACCATGTAAAGACATCTATAAAACTTGAACATAACTTAATAAAAGTTTCCTTCTCTAAAGATGTGCAAACTTTGCCCAACTTTAAGCTCTTACTAGTTTCAATCTCCAGATTTGTATAGTATTCTTACTTGGTTGATAAATAAAACTTTTATTTTCTTAATTAATCATCTCTACTAAATATGTTTTCAAGGGTGACCAACCCTTTAGGTAACTTATTTGTCTTTAGTTTCCCAATCTGGTCACCATACTGTTGCAAGTGCTTGTCTTGGTTCATTGAGGAGAATTTAGATTCTTCTTATAAGAACCTGCCAATATGAATATCATCTTTGAATACTTGCCAATTATCATGGTTGTTTAGGACAGAAGGGCTTACAATCATCTTGATGTGTGATTAAAGTTTTTCATTTTTTATGTCATTTAGGATACTAAATTATGACCCAATGACAACCAACTTATTTTCATGGTTGTTCTTATTTCTTGATATGGCTCAAATATTAAAAGCTTTAAAGTCTTCAATTAAGCCCCATAATATATGCTTATAGGATTTAAGCATTGGGTTCTTGCATACATTAAGTCCTCTTACTTAGTGAACTACTAGTTCACTATCACCAAAAACTTGTAAGGTACTGACTTTCATCTTTCTTGCCCATTACTACCATGCACTAGTGCTTCATATTCAACAACATTACTAGAACAAAAAAATTGAAAATTGAGAGAAGAAAAATATCTTTGATTATCTAGATAAATTAACATCATTCCATCACCAATGCCATGCTTGTTCCTAGATCCATAAAATTATAGTTGACATAGGCCATCACTAGGCTGATCATCCTTCATCAAAGCTAGAATTGGTGTATCATTTTTGTGAAGGAAATAAATGCCAAGTCCTTCTTCTTCAATTAACTTGTAAGGATAATGCTCATGCAAATTAGATGCCCCCTCATCAAGGAAAAGATTTGGAACTCCATCTGGAGGTGATTCAATTTCCACCTCACTATTTTCTAGCACTTTATTTAAGATAACACAATTAGTGTTCACCATACTTGGCATATATAGCTCCAAATGAAATATTGTAATAGGTTCAGAATGTATTGTTACCTTGGTACCATACCTGGTCTTGAACATCAAATATGTCCAATCAGCTAAAAAATATCTTCCATTCTTTGAAGTAAAGTCCCTTGAAAGACACATGGAAAAATAAGGAGGCAAGTCTACTACTACTACATCTTGTTGAATGGTAACATTCAGGTAAACATGTAATGTCAAATTTAGATCCTTGATTATGCCTACTATACTTATTGGTGACCCATCCAATTATAATTCTCCTTTGGTATTTGGCTCATAGATAAGACCAAACTTGTCTGTAATTTGCTTGGGCATGACAATGTTATTAGCTCTACTATATATCATACAATTATGGACTAGGAAATCACCAACAATAAGAGAGAGATAAAAGGGAAGGGTTTTATTTGATTTGAGATTGGTTTTGTCCACCTTTGTCATGTTATGTACCTACTGATTAGTTTGCTTGGTAGGTTGGTCTATATTGGCCAAGATAGTTCCTTATTTCTCAACTAGTTCTTTAGATACCTCAAGAGCTCAAAGCTCTTGAATAAGCATGTCTTTCTACCCTAGAATAGCAATGAAATCCCACATGCTAATGCTAACATTTGATATATTATATTGAATGAGATCCAGTAGCCTTTGGTTACAACTTTTGAATCACTAGTTATTTTTGAATTAGGGGTATTTGGGGAACCTTTCCTACCTCTGCATTCTAGTTCTTCTATGCTATAGGCCTACAGATCGATCCTTGACACTTTTGGGAACAATGTTAGGAACATTATATTGCTCACATCTTGAGTTTCCTCAATCACTCTTCTTTTAGCTATAGTTAGATCTACAACTTGACCAATTGTGTTATTAGTTTCACCACCTTGATTGAATACAATATCATCATCCAATTATTAATTCAAATTGATAGTGTTAGGCTATCTTGGAAATTTTTGGGCCTGTCCTTATAATTCCATGTTCATGTCTTGGAACTAAACACTTTGAAGAGAGAACTCTTCTTGTGTCATTTGTGGTATAATAATATCTTGTGATATTAAGGCTTGGTTTTGAGTGTCATTTGGATTGAATGGTTGCCAACATGAATCTTGTATCAAGCTATTTTGAGGAATAATAACTTTTAAAATAGAAGGTATATTAGGATCAAGGATTGCATATGGCTTAGTTTGGGTTATGGCCTTGTTATAGACTTAATTTTCACCCTTGGAGAGGGTTCTTCAGGCTCTCTCCAACTAAGCTATAATATTGGGATAACCCTAAGCTATGGGTTGTTAAGCATGGCTATTACTGAGAAGGGGGTAAATAGTAATATATGTCTTTTTCATTTTTTATGTAAACAATTATTCCACTTAAGATATGAAATATAATCAAATCATAACTCACACAACACAAAGTAATAGTGACATAAGATTTATATGTGGAAATGCTTTCAAGAGAAAACTACAGAGAAATAGATCTCAATATAAAAATTCATAGGCACCAACCTACTAGAGCACCAACCCCAATACAATTTTGTAAGCACCAACTTACAAGAGCACCAACTCCTCTATCAAGCACCGACTTAGTGAAACTTCGTGAGCACCAACTCATAAGAACACCAACCCTTTTAAACAAAGGCACCAACCCTCTAGATGAAATAACACTTCTATCTCTGACTTGTTACTTACACAACAAATGATAGGACTTTTCTTCTTCACTCTTTTAGATTTGATCAATTACAATATAGCTTTTCTATTATATGCCTTTATACTTTGCTTATGCTTCTTTGTTTCAACAACCACTTTTCTTCTCAAATAGTTCTACTCTTCTTTTTTTCCTTCTGTCTCACACTTATATGATCTTCAATCAAATCTAATGCTTGTGATACTTTCACATCTCTTCTCCCTTATATAGCTATTAAAGGATGTGTCCCATCCAAGAGGTACCTCTTCACCAAGAGATGTGACCATTGACATTTCCATTGACATTTATATCAACATTTTTGTTAACATTTCGATTGACAATTCCATTTACTTTCATCGACAATTTTGTTCACTTTTGATAACATTTTTGTTCACTTTCAACAAAAATTTCAGTCACTTTTGGCAATAATTCTGATCACTTCTGGAAACAATTCCATTTGACATCAATGATAATTATTCCAACATGGGTAACTTATATTGGGGTTGAACTTTTGGAGAAGGCTGACTTCCTCTTGATGCCCACCTAAACTAAGACTAAGCTAATGCTTCATAGGGAAAAGGGTTGGGAAGATGGTTAAGGGATCCTAAGAAATCTAAAAGGGTGATACACCAAATTTAAATGAATACTCACATAAGCTTGAACATGCACTGAAGCAACAAAAGATAACTATGATTTACTCAATTCTCACAATCTCACTAGTTGCATAAATATTTCATAGAAGAGGTTCCAAGTAGAATACTAATCTAGACCTACAAGTTAGTTTGAAAACACCTTCAAAGAGGCAAGTAGAAGGACATCAAACTAGGAAGAATCTCCTTCAGAAATTTACCATACACAAACATTCTAAGCACTGATTAAAGACAAGAGATAGGCAAAGAATTGATCCTATTACTTCAAAACGTAGTTCTTACAATATTTTGATAGGGTTTAACCATATCAAACAAGCACACTTTTTTAAGACTCTCGATGAATATCCTTATCTCAAGAAAGAAAATGTTAAATTTTAAAAACTGAGAACCCCTTCAATGGGAATGAGACCAAGATATATAGGAGAAGAGAGAGAAAAAAGGATGTGGGGGCATGCCATTAGAAAAAGAACACTTATCCTGGGTCATTAATTAAACCTGAGTTGCCACCCTTTGCTCCTTAGCCAATGAAACCTTGTCACTTTTTTTTGATCAATCAGGACACTACCTGTGGCTTATTGAGTGAGAAAGTCCCCAAAGGTTTCGAGGACATATTGAATTATCCTAGTTGTAGTTCCCATCACTAGACCTTTTCTTTGATTATTCATACAATCTCAGGACAAAACCTCATACTCATGGATCTAATTGAATCATGGCTTCATGCTTTTTAAGCGGCTGCTTATCGAGACTATGTCTATGCTAAATGATGAAAACCCTTTGCATTAGTCACTTGTATGCTCCACTTTCATATCTAGATCATAGGTCTATCTTATAGATAGAAAACCAATCTAAGGTCATTGGTTTTCCTACATTTTCCACACTTTGTTCGATGCCTAGTCCTATTTAGCTATGAATTTATTGACCTCTGATCTACATTAGGTCTAAAAGACCCAATCTATCTCTATAGATCCATGTTGGTAATGCTCAGTCCTTATTGTTTATCTTGGTTGAATTTAGGTTGAGCTCAAGCTTGGTTCTATGTATGCTTGCTTGCCTTGGTAAAAAATTGACCCTTTGACCTTTGTCTAAGTTACCTAGGCTTGCTTTTATTCTAATTAACCATCAAAGTCTAATTTAGTTCATTGAAATACTAAATTATCTCACTCTATTAATTTTGATCTGCATGATCAAATACCAGCCATTGATCCTCTGCTAATTTAATGTACTGTTGACATCTATCATGCATGCATTTTATCTTGAGATTTATTGACCCCTTTGAAATTCACTGGCCATTAGATCTGAATGCTTGATAAAATGCTATTGTTGATTTGCTAGGACCCATTATTTGAAATCTAATAGCTAGTTCATGATCTTAAAATTGACATCCTCACTCCCATAAAATGATGTTCATATAACCATCAATGATGTTCATGTGATTGTCAAAATTAAGTTGTAAAGATTTGGTTTTGCCAAGTTTAAACTTGATATCAGTGTGAACATCTTATGTTGCAGGTCTAACTTTGAAGGCCTATAACTTGAAATGCAAATATCATGGAGGCACCAAAATTTTAGGAGATGATCTTAAGGACAAAATGAATGAACCCATTTGATCCACTAGTCCTATGAGTATTCTAAGTGAAGATATTATATGCACAAATTAGCTGGTTCAAATGCTTTTGCATGACATCCTGGCAACAATCGAGCTCAAATGGTTAAATATGGAAAACTTAGTGAAATCTGACTAAGGAACCAACTTTGAACATGTATAACTTCTACCGTGCTTCAGTAGATGATTCAAAACTTAGCAAATAACAACTAGGGACGAAACTAAATAAACCTATGTGACCATTTCTCTCTAACTCATCCACACATGGCAATGGTGATATCAACAAAGTGCCTACTCAAATTTTTTGTTACTAGGCCCAAGTGTCTCAATGAACATAATGAAGAACCAAATGGATCTCATGCACTTTCAAGCCATTCCAAGCATTCTTGACATCCGATGGGGCTATGCAAATCTATTCATGTCCTTATCAAATGGAAATTTACACTTTAAGTGAACCCAAAGTGTCTTAAAAAATCTTGTGAGCAAAATGAAATCCTATCCAATCCTTACTTCATACTTAATCTTTAGGAAATTACACTATATTTAGGCAAGTTTGGTATGTGGGCCAAAAATGGCCAACATCTTTGGTGACTCACATGGAAGCATGCCTACTATGCTTTAAGAACCCAGACTATTTTCCTTGTCTAGTCCATTGGGCATGGATTCATTAGCCTTTACAACTGAGATGAACCTCTCTTGAAATAACAAGGATTAAAAGAAACAAAAAAAAAATGCCCAACGCACTTTGGAAAAAGAAACCACATGATAGAAAAGAAATGTGCACAAAGCACTTAGAGGAAATCATAAAGCTATTCTAACATGTACTATATGTTATAATAAATGCAATGATATTCGATAACATGAATTTAAATGAATTCCATTGAATGGGATGGGTAATACTTCTCCATCCAGTTGGGCAAGCTAAAAAGTATTATGTTTCTTACATCCATGGCTCAAATAAGGACCACTCCACAAGCTGTCAAACTTGGTATGGTTGCTTAATTTGGCCTTATTTGAGTCCCATTTGAGGACTAAGTCCCCTTACTTAAAGATCCTTACTGTAGCTCTTTTTTCAAATTCCTTTTTGACTTGATCTTGATGTGATTCCAAAATTTTCATAGCAAGGTCCCTGGTTTCTTCCAGCTCCATGAGTTCTATCATCCTCACATTCATGGGTTCATCCTCCATCAACTCAAGCTGATGGGATAATTTCAATGTAGGTAGTTTAAAGGAGATAGGCAATTTGGATTACCTTACATACATAAGAACATATGGAGAATTTCCAATGGTAGTTTTAGGAGTCACCCTATCAACCCACAAGGTTGTCTTTAGCTTGGTGTGCCATGTTCTCTGATTCTCTTCCATGGTCCTCATGATGACCCTCAGTAAATTTTTGTTTGTGGACTCTTCTAATCCATTTCCTTAAGGATAATAGTTAGAATAGGTGATAAGGTAGATGCCCAACTTGAGATCCCACTCACTTATCTTCATACCATGGAATGCCAATCCATTATCAAAAATTATGGTGGCTAGGACACCAAACTTGGTTACAAGGCTATCATAGAAATCCAAGACTGGACCTTCACTAGCCTCCTTCAAAGAAATGGCTTCTACCCACCTGGTGAAATATTCAATTATAGTGAGTACCCATTTATTCCCTACACTTGATGGTATATTGATCATCCCTATGAAGTCTAACCCCCCTTATATGAAGTGTTGTTCCACCTGAATAGTATTGAGTGGAAGTGCTGCTAGTTTTTGCTTTCCTATAAAGAGGGCATACTTTTGACATTTTCTAATTCATGCATGATCATATTTAAAAATATTAAGCTAGTAATAACCAACCCTCATTACCTTTAACATGGTGGTTTTAAGTGTAAAATAACCTCATACAGGTCCATCATGGAGCTGCTCCAAGAGTTTAGTCACCTAGTCATCATCTATGCATCTAAGGAGCACCCCATTGAGGTCCTTTCTAAAAAGAAAACCATCAACTAATGCATAGAGTATGGATTAAACCCTGAAATACCTTATTTTTTATCTATCCAAACTGGGGGGACATTCTCCTATTACCAAGAAGTGAGCCATATCTTGAAGCTAACTCTCTTGAAGTGGACGTGCACCTGTCCTGTGAGTTATCTTGGGTCACCAAAATATCTTACTTATCTTGCTGGAGGTTATTCACCATGTTTTCACACAATCCCTTTACCCTAACCAATTTGGTGACCTTGATATAGACATAATATTTCATGACCTTCGTGATCTATCCTGCTCTCTTCTCATTCAAATCCTTGTTAAGGAAGAAATCCCTAACTTTAGGATGGGACACCATAAGATGTATCATACTATTAAAGAGCATGGGTTTGAACCTCTTGAGGCTTCTCAAGTCTACAATAAATTTATTCTCAATTAAAGTATACCTCACCTCATATCCTTCTAGCCCTTGACTAAAAAAGGTAATTGGATGCTCCATTGCTTCACTATTCTTCTGCATCAACATAGCTGATTTGTTATCAATGTTGGAAAAGGTGTATAAGATGAAGTCCTTGGATAAATTAGGTTTCTAGAGTGAGTGTGCTTGGGTAATGGTTTGCTTTATGACTTTAAAAGTTTCCTTGCCTTCATTAGACCAAGCAAACACTTGGCTCTTTTTCAACTTGGCGATGATAGGCTTGACTAGGTTTATAAAACTAGGTATGAACATTCTCACAAGGTTGATCTTCTCAAGGAAGCTCTGGAACCCATTTTTGTCCTTTGGTAAGGATAAGGCTAAGATAACACTTAATCTATTAGGGTCAATGGATAATTCCTATTTTGAAACAATGTAACCCAATAGTTTGCCTCCATATACAAAGAACACACATTTTTTAAAGTTTTAAAGAGATCCCATACTCTCTGCATCTCTGAAATATTAACATTAGATGGTTCATGTGCTCACTAGCATTATTGGAAAAGACTATGATGTCATCTAGGTAGACTAACACGATTTTATTTAGTAGTCCTTGGAAGGCCATGTTCATCACTCTTTGAAAGGTTGCCTTAGCATTGGACAATCCAAAAGGCATATTTTGATAATAAAATGTCCCCCACTTAGTGGTGAAGGCAGTCTTATACTGGTCCTCTTCCCTCATTATCACTTGATTATAACTTGAATATCCATCTAAGAGAGAGTAGCATTCTAAACCAATAACTACTTGTAAGAGTTTCTCCATGGATGGAAGAGGGTAATGATCCTTCAGAAAGACCTTATTAAGATCCCTAAAGTCCACACACAGTCTGATCTCCCCACTCTTCTTTTTGATAGGTACTAGATTAGCTACCCATGAGGAGTGCTTGATTGGGAAGATGATCATGGATTCAAAAATCTCGGTCAATTCCTTTCTCATGATCTCTTCTATCTTGGGATTTATGAGCCTCTACTTGTGCTTAATAAGCTTGGCATTAGCCTCTATCTCTATTGTGTGTTGGGCTAGATTAGGATCAAATACCCTTAGGTCACTATATTTTCAATCATATATGTCTACATATTCCTTACAAATCTCTATGAAATCATGGATTTTAGCTTTAGTGCTTACCTTTCCAAGCTTGAGGAGCTTGTTTTCAAAGATAAGAAATCTCTCATATTTTTCTTCATTAGTTGACATTATTGCTTTATCCTTCCTCATATGGTCTCCTTCATGACATAAACCTTCTAGGGTGACTATCCATTTAGGAATCTTGTTGGACCTTAATTGAAAAATCTTATCCCTATACTGATGCTACAATTTTTCTTGGTTGGGGGAGGAGAACTTTACTTCTTACTATAATAAACATACAATCTATTTATCATTTTCAAAGACCTACCAATGAGCTTCATTATCTAGCACTGATGGTCTTATTACCACTTTGACATGTGGTTAAACCTTAGTCCTTTTCAATTCATTGGGGATGTCAAAATGAGCCCCCATAGTTGTTAGTTTGTTAACATGTTGATTTTGGCCTCTCGACACTGATTAGATGTTGAAATCCTCAATATCCTCAATTAGGTCCCACACTCTATGTTTGTAGGATTTAATTAAAGGGTTCTTAGTGGTATTTTGACCTTTAACCTAGTGTACAACCAATTCACTATCCCCATAGATTTACAACTACTTGATCTTTCTCTTATTAGCCCATTAAAGGCTGTGGATGAGACCCTCATATTCTGCTACATTGTAGGAGCAACTGAATTGTAACCTATATGAAGAGAAGTAATTATCATTTGAAGGGGATATTATCATGACATCTACACCAACCCCATATTTTCTCCTTGAGCCATCAAAGAACAACTTCTATAGACCACTAGGATCTTCTTGAGGCCTCATGAGGGATGGCATAGGCTAGCTTTCTTCATGCAAATAATAGACACCCAAGTCCTTTTCTTCAACACCTTCTAAGGGGTCCACCAATTGCCTATCATTCCAAAACTCATCTAGGAACATGTCTGGTACCTCTTCTGGATGGGTATTCAAATCCTACCCCATTACAAATTCATCCTCATTAATAATGGCACAATTAATGTTGACATTATCTGGTCCATAGGACTCTATATGGAATTGTGTAATGGGCTTAGCTTTGATTGACACTTTGGCCCCACACCTTGTCCTTAATGTTATATAAGACTAGTCTACTACAAAATATCACCCTATCTTTGTTATGAACTCTCCAGACAAGCATAGTGTAAAGCAAAGAGGCACATCCAAGATCAATACATCTTGAGCCACCAAGACACTAGGACAAGCTTGTAGGGTGATATTGAGGTCCCTAATTATACTAGATGGTTTGGGAGAAAAACCATCAAGTTTCAACCCTCCTTTGTATTATGGCTCATATTTTAGACCAAGTTGATTAGCTATGGACTTTGGCATCACTGAGGTACTATCCCCAATGTCCATTAGGCAATTGTGCACTAGAAAGTTACCAATGACTACTAAAATAAAGAAGGGAGAAGGCTTGACTGATTTACCTGATTTCCCTTCATTTGGACCTTTGGCTACATTGGTAAGAACTTCATTCACCTTTCTTGGTGGCTTGTCTATAACATTAATCTTTGACAGTCCTTCTTGAAGGATTTCTACCTATCCAGGCATGGAGAGCATGTACCACATGAGCATACTCACATTTGAGTTTTTCATTTGTTCAATAATGTTGATGGGTGAACCACCAACCTTTTCTTGTGCTTTGGGAGCCACCATTGTTGTTTGTTGAACTTGTGGACTTTGGGGTAGAAAAAGATTCCCTTGGCTCTAATTTTTTGGAGGTACTAGAACCTTTGGAGTGACAACATGTTCACTTGGATTTATCAGTGAAGGAGTAATGGTGGGAAGCTCTTTGACTAATTCTTGATTACCATCCATGTTACTTATTTTAAATCTTGTGTTCACTTCCATTAAATATGGGCTTAACTAGAATTAGCTTGCTGGTTGGTTGCATAACACTCTTCTTTTTCATAGTTCATCATTGTAGCATCTAGTTGATTTGGTCCTTGATTAGACCCTTGAAGTTGTGGAGGCTCCTTTGGCTTGGTCATCATATGTACCTCTATATTTTGGGCCATAAGAGCTTGGTTGTATCCAAAATTAGCAGCTTGCTACCATTGATCATTAAAGGCTTGGTTAAGGTCAATATTTGGGATAATATGTTGACCAAAGGACTGATTCCAAGGCATGGTACCTTCTACTTCTTGGGCCACATTATTTTAAACTAGGACCAAGGAGTTGGAAGTACTATCAACATTAATATTGTAGTTATTTAACCTATTATAGCCATATTTCCCTTGTCCTTGGATTTGACCTTGGCCCTAGCTTTGGTAGTTCCCCTTATATGGTGGCATATTTGCTTATAAGGCATCTTGTTGGGGTTGATATGAACCTTGATGAGGCCTATTGAAATATTTTTGCCTTTTGACATTTATTAGTTCATTCTCCAAGGACTAAAACATGCTTTTGAGCTCTTGAAAGTTTTTTTGATCTAGTGAATCATTAGATCTATTAGTGGAAGCTTTCTCTTATTTTGGCATAGGTATTGTAATAATTGTTGGTGTAGGAGGAATGACATCTAATAGAGGGATAGAAATAGGAGGTGGTTTGATTTCAGGAAATAAGGGCATTGGTGGTCTAGGTGTAAGTTTTATAGCTTGCACCAAATAATCTTTTACTTTAATGGCTACCTCATATGCATCTAGATGTATATTCCCTCCCATAGATTAGATCATCACTGCTATGTCACTATTTAAAGCCTTTAAATAATATAAGAACACAAAGTTAGGGGTTAGTTTAACTATGACTAGGATTTTATCCTAAGTTTTTTGGAACCTTGTGTTAAATTCTTGCATGACTTCATGAGTTTCTCTTGAAATGGCAGTTAGTTGCTCTGCAAGTGATAAATGATCAATTTTGTCCTCAAATCTTTTACACAAGGCTTCCCTAGTTGGTCCTATGTTTAAATGGAATTATAAATAAGGCCTATATACCAATATAAGGCCTTTCATTTAAAAGAAGTAGCTAATAACCTAATGGCTATATTCTCCTCAGTGACATTATGGATGTTGCAAAAGTTGGCTATGTCCATGAGATGCTCAAAGGGTGTTAAAGCTTGGTCTCCAGTGTAAAGGGAACACTTTTAAGGGCTAGCACTGGGATAAGATCATAGTGAGCAAGGGCTAGAGGGATTTGGCCATTAAAAACTACAAAAGATCTAGGGGCTACCATGTCTATGGAAGGGGTTAATAAAGGGCTTCTTGTAGGGGTACACCTTGGAAATGACCTAGGAGCAAAAATTCCCTGATATGGGTGAGTATTGGCGAACCTTAATCTTTTCATTGAATTTAAAGGTAGTTCAACAAACTTAAAGGGAATACCTATTGAATCTAAGCTTGTTACTTTTGGCATGAGATGAAGCCACTATTCTACACTAGAGTGTTGATTTTTCCTTTTAGAGTTGCTAGATGCTATTGTTTAGGAGCTTAACTGCTATAAATTTGATCAAACCAGCATCAACTTTGATCAATATTCCTTTTGGTAGAAGTGGGTCCCATTGGGCATACCAAAAAATATTATATACTTAATTTGAACCATTGGAGAGGGCTATTTAGGCTTTCTCTAACTAAGCTATAATATTGGGACAACCCTAGGCTATGGGTAACCTATATTGGGTTAAACCTCTGAAGAAGGCAGACTTCCTCTTGATGCTCACCTAAACTAATGATTCACAGGGAAAATGGTTGGAAATATGGTTAAGGGATGCTAATAAATCTTAAAGGGTGATACACCAAATTCAAATGGACACTCACATAATCTTGAACATGCACTGGATTAGCAAAAGACAACTATGGCTTACTCAATCTCCCAATCTCACTAGTTGCATAAATATTTCCTAGAACAAGTTCTAAGTATAATAGTAATATAGACTTGCAAGTTAGTTTGAAAACACCTTCATAGAGACAAGTAGAAGGATGACAAACTAGGAAAAATCTCCTTCACAAATTTACCATACACAAGCATACTAAGCACTAAATAAAGACAAGAGATAGGTAAAGAGTTGATCCTATTACTTTAAAAGGTAGTTTTTACATATCAAATGAGCACACTTTTACAAGAGTCTTGATGACTATCCTTATCAGGAAAGAAAATTCAAATTTCTAAAAGTTAAGAACCCCTTTAATCAGAGTGAGACTAGGATATATAGGAAAAAAAAAGAAAAAAAGGATATGGGAGCATGCCATTAAAAAAAAAAAACTTGTCCTGGGTCATTAATTGAACCTGAGCTACCAGCCTTTACTCCTTAATTGATGAAAACTTTGCCACTTTGTTTGATCAATTAGGACACTACCTATGTCTTGTTGAGTAAGAAAGTCCCCAAAGGTTCCAAGGATGCATTGAATGATCCTACCTACATTTCCCATCACTAGAACTTTTCTTCGAGCCTTCATGACATCTCTTGCTTGAGGATAAAACCTCATACTCATGGGTCTAACCAAATCATGACTTCATGCTTCTTAGGTGGTTGCTTGTCGAGACTATGGCCATGCTGAAGGATGAAAACCCTTTACATTAGTCAGTTATCTACTCCACTTTTATATCTAGATCATAGGTCTATCTTATAAACAAAAAACCAATCAAAGGTTATTGGTTTTCCTATCATTGTCTATATTCTACTCAACACTTGGTCTTATTTATCTATTAACTTATTAGCTTCTGATCTACATTAGGTCTAAAAGACCTAATCTATCTTTGTAGAGTGCTATTGGCAATACTTGTTCCCTATTGTTTATCTTGGTTCAATTTAGGTCAAGCTCGAGCTTGGTTCTATGTATGCTTTCTTGCCTTGGTGAAAAACTGACCCTTTGACCTTTGTCTAAGTCACTTGGGCTATTCTGATTGATCATTAAAATTTGACTACGCTCATTGACATATTGATTCATTTTGATATGTTAATTTTGGTCTACATGATCAAGTGCTAGCCATTAATCCTCTACTAGTTGAATGCATTGTTGACACCTATCATGCATGTATTTTTTCTTAAGATTCATTGAAACCTTTAACCTCCACTCATCATTAGATTTGAATTCTTGAACAAATGCCAACCGTTGATCTACTGAGACCCACTATTTGAAAGCCAATGACTTGTTCATGATATTAAAATTGGTGTCCTCACTCCCATCAAATGATGTTCATATGACCATCAATTATGTTCGTGTGCCCATCAAATTTAAGCTAAAAAGAGTTATTTTTACCCGAGCTTAAACATGATGTCAACACAAACATATTATGTTACAGGTCTGATTATAAAGGCCTATAACTTGAAGCACAAAAGTCATGGAGGCACCAAACTTTTAGGAGATGATCTTAAGGCCAAAAGGAATAAACCCATTTGATCTACTAGTCCCAAAAAAATTCTAAGTAAAGATATTAAATGCAAAAATTAGCTGGTTCAAATACTTCTACATGACATCCTGGTGATGGTCGAGCTTAAATGGCTAAGTATGGAAAACTTAGCAAAATCTGATTGAGGATCCAACTTTGAACATGCATAACTTTTACCGTGCTTCGATGGATAATCTGAAACTTAGTGCGTAATAACTAGGGACCAAACTAAACAAACCCATGTGACCATTTATCTTTGACTCATCCACATGTGGTAATGGTGACATCAACAAAGTGCTTACTTAAAATTTCTACTACTTGGCCCAAGTGTCTCAATGAACATAATGAAGAACCAAATGGATCTCATGCACTTTCAAGCCATTTCAAGCATTCTTGGCATTCTATGGGGTTATGGAAATCTGGTCCTATCCTTAGCAAATGGAAATTTACACTTTAAGTGAAACCAAAGTGTCTTAAAAAATATTGTGAGCAAAATGAAATCCTATCCAAGCCTTGATCCATTCTTGATCCTCAAGAAACTACATTACATTCAGGCAAGTTTGGTATGAGGGCCAAAAATGGCCAACAAGCCCCTTGGTTTTTGTAAGGTTGCCTATTATTCTTGAAACCTTGATAAGGAGGTCTTTACTTATTGAAGGACTAATAAGTGTTCTAGTTTTACTATTGACAAGGCTTACCTTGGTACTATTGTTTATTGAGTTAAACATTCTCATTCCTAAAGGATTGTAGCATATTTTTCAGATCTTCGATCTCACTAGATTGATTATAAAGGGCTATAACTTTGGAATTTGGAGATGGAATAGGGGCTATAGATGGAATTTGAATAAATTGAAAAGGAGGAACATGTTACAATTTTGGGAATATGGGCATTAAAGGCCTTGGAGTAAGTTTACTAGATTGTATCAAGCTATTTTCTACTCCTATTATAAGTTCATAGGCATTTGGAAAAGTATTACCACCTATGGACTATACAATGACACTTATATCAAAATTGAGGGCCTTAAGATAATTAAAAAATGCATACTTTGGTGATGGTCTAACTAGCATAGGGATCCTAGTCCATATCATTTAGAATTTGAGGTTAAAATCAAACATGAACTCATGGGGGTACCTTTGTATGATAGTCAGTTGTTCAACCAATGTTAGGTGATCAGACTTGTCTTCAAATTGCCTAAATAATGCTGCACCTAACTCATCCTAAGTAACAATGGAGGTCAAAGGAAGATTCCTGTATCATTATAATGCTTTTCCCTTAAAAGAAGCAATAAGTTGTCTGATAACCACATTATCTTGAACAACATTATGAACAGAACATAGGTTGGAAACATCATGGATATGCTCAATAGTAGTAGTTTTATCTCATTCTCCTAAGAAAAAAGAGATACTCTTTAAGGAAAATATAGGGATGCCATTATATTGGGCCAAATTTAAGGGACTACCCCTATTAAATGGAATAAACACTTAATTCTTAACAACCATTTGGGTAAAAGGGATTTGGCTTATGGGGAAAATAGCTTAGACTAAAATAATAGGATGACCAAGAGGTGAAAATTTATTTTGAGGATAAGGTCTTGTACTACTAAATTTAGCTCTTGTATAAGAAGTAAAAGGTAGCCAAATGAATTCAAAGGGAATACCTTTATTTGATGACCTTGTTGTAACCTTTGGCATGAAAACACTGCCTGAAATATGCTTTGAGCTTTGCAACTTGAAATATATTTAACTTTTGATGATGATAGATGTCTCCTCTTTTTTTAATTTCTTCTTCTCAATCTTTAGACTTCAATTATGTCAAGGAAACTTTGTCGAGTATGCCAAAACTGTTGGTATTCTAGATTTGCACCCTAGTTGAGAATGGGATTGTTCAAGTCCTATTACTCAAATGTAGTCCAATATGGGACTGATCTTAGGCTGTGGGTATCCTAATTATAGATTGGACCTCCAGAGAAGGCTGACTTCTTTTTGGATATATCACCTATACTAAACCTAAACTAGCACTTACTTGGAAAAGGGAGAGGGAGACTTTGACAATAACTTATGAAAGCATTTAAAAGAGGTGATGCACCAATGATTCAATCACTCAAACTTGAAAAAGACACACTATAAAATGTATTCAAGACCAATCAATCCTACATAAATATTTCATAATAAGGTATTGATCAGTTATTATACTAGCGTGAGAGGGGGATATCCACTTTCAAGCTAAACAACAAACTGTAAATTGCATCTATAATGACTTGTGAGAGCTAATAATCACTTGATGAAGGTGAGAAAACTTAGACATAAACAAGGAACATACATTCAATTAACCACAATACATGAATTTAAAAGACACTTCAATCTAGCTTGAAAAATGATGGAATTTAGTCTTTATTTGATCAAAAGGTATTACCGTACAAATCTTGATAGAGTTTAGTCATACCAAAAAGAGGGATCATTTTTAAGGTTTAGAAGCCTATATTTATAGAAAAGGGAGAGAGAGAGATAACTATGTATTGAAAGAGGCCCCAACCACTTTCAATTGATTAACACTAATTTGAGGACACCGAGTCATGATCTTATCAGGAAAGAAGGTCCTCATAAAATAATTAAATGCTCCATTGATCTTTATCTAACCACCAAGTGTCCTTCTTAAAACACCACGTCATTATATATCTGATCTATTGATGAGGACCATGTCTTGGAATTGACATAATTATGCCACATGTACTTTGGGTGGCCATCGGTACTTATTTATAAAAAATGTAACCCTAATGATAGGTGAGACACCTCTCTATGATCATGTTTACACCTATATTTTCTCTAATATTAAAGACATGTCTATTATAGGTGAAAACTAATCCAATTATTGGTTTTCACATAGTCACAATATCCATAGAAACCTTAGACTGCTTAGTCCTACTTCAACATTGTATTAGGCCTAAAAGATCCATTTTATCTATATGAAGCTCTACTAGCAATATTTGGTCCCGTTGGTTCAACCTAGATCATGATCGAGCTTTGGTCCCTTTATATTTACCTTATTTAGATCGAAGAATTCCCTATTGACTTCCATAAAAAATATTTAGTCTTGCCTTTATTTGATTAGCTGTCAAAAACTAATTCAATGTATTGACATTTTGACCCATCTCACACCATTGATCTTGATTAGTATGATCGAGCGAGAACCATTAATCCTACCATTGAATTTTTAACTTTATCTAAGTTGGTACCACTTGGTATTCCCAAATTTGTACTCAATATCTATTATCAATCTGCCTTCTTTATGCAATTATGCCATGTGGTGGCTTCTCAAGCTCTTTGACCTTTTGACTCATCTCACATCATCGATCTCTATTTGTCTGAATGATCACTAATCATCAATATTCTACTAGTCTAACATGATGTTGACACTTGTAATGCATGGATTTTCTCTCAATATCTACTAACTTCTTTGACCCCTATTTGTCATTAGATCTGAATGTATGATTGAATGTGAGCCACTAGATCTATCTGGACCCACTCTCTTGTTAGTCATTGCTCACTATTGGATCCTTTATATGATCGAATGCTGATCATTAATATTCCTTTTAAATCTAAATGGTTATTCTATAGGGTTTAAAATTGACATCTATGTTCCAATATTTGACATCCATGTGAATGAATTTGACATCTGCATAACCATCACTTAGATATTTGAAATCAAATAGCTATTTGTTGTGGCTTGAACTTTGGCATCTATGAGTCCATCATTTGACATCCATGAGAACATTGATGATGTCTATGAGACCATAATTGTTTGGACCCTAATGGATGAATGTTGAGCTTTATTTGACATCTCTCTACTGGATTAACTTTATCAAAACAAAAAATAATTTTGTCAGAGCTTTTATGTCACGTATTTTATCTCAGCCACTTTCCTTAAAATAAATAAGTCTTCAAGACTTTTCTTTAAGATAATTGTCTAAAATAATCAAGTTTGTAGGGTTCTTGTTTCAGATAATTTATCCAAAAGAAATTAATACTTAGCCTTTTTGCATCAGACATTTTGTTTGAAAGAATTTTGGTCTTCGAGGAAATTATTGTAAAATAATTTTCCTAAAAGAAATAATTATGCCTCAGACATTTTTTTCCAAAAGAATTTATACTTAGCAAAATAAAATCCCAAAATATTTCTTAAGTAAGGACTTAGCCAAAAAAGGGTTTTGCAGTTAGATTTTTTTAAAGCTTGTGGGCTCTTCTGAACTTGTGCTTGAACTTTGAATACTCAAATGAATTTCCAATGCTTATGTAACTTGCCCCTGACTTTTGATCTACTTAGTTTCACCATGAAACCTAATCAAGAACCTTCTTTTTGCTTTACAGAGCCATCCCTCAAATATTGGCAAAAATATACTTTAAGTAAACTTAAAGTGTTTCAAAAGCTTTGAAATCTACATGTGATACTTGGACCACTCATTTCATCCAAAAAATTTATTCAAGCATTGCTCCATATTTGATCTTCAGGACACTACATTGAATTTAGTCAAGTTTGCTATGTAGGCCAAAAATTGGCTAATAGATCCATCACCCATACCCACACACACACACATACACACACGCAACCCCCCTCCCGCCACCCCCCCCCCCCCCACACACACACACACATCTCATGATTTTGATACAAAAAGTATAATCATATATAATGCTCTAGATCTACGGTTGGGCCCCATCCTATCTATCTCGTGGCCTAGCCATGCTACCTATCAATGCCTCAGTCTGACCCCTCTACACAAAATGCTATAACGAAGCTATCTAAGATTTCAATCCATCTACCTATCCCTCTAGATGTGCCACCCATATTTGTACCTATGCCAACTAGGTTAAGGTTGCCATGTGTATCACTCTCTCTTACCCTTCACCTATGTCATATGGGTCAAGGTCATTTTATGTGCCTATGTCATCTATGTCACTGTATCTAGATGTGTAACTCTCTCCTTTGTTAGGGCCTGCCATGCCCATATCTCTCATACACCCATCTATGATGGTGGATGCATCTCTCTTTATATGCTCGTATCTACCTTACTACCTCTCCAGCTAATCTAAACTAGCTTGCCTAAGTTGGGGAAAATGGTACGTTGGGGTCCTCTAATGTAGTAGGTTCATATGGCATCAACACCTCATCCAAGATGTGATGGAGTGTTCCCCCCATAAGGGATCCCCATCTCTCCTCCTCATATTATGCTATGCTTTCAAAATCACACACACACACACACACACACACACACACACACACACACACACACACACACACACACACACACACACACACACAATATATATATATATATATATATATATATATATATATATATATATATTAGATCACTATTATATCTCAAAATATCTATCTATCTCTACTATTTTTTCCATTATCATATGCTTATATTCTAATTTTTTTAAATTTTGGCTATTTTTTGCACTAAGTTCTATAGCTTCACCTTGTGTTCTTCACATTGGATGCCTTCATTTTGTCTTGTAATGTACTTATTTATCTACAACACCAAGGTAAGAAAAGGTATGTGTTTTTCAATTCTATCCTTTCCTTGATCTTGTTTACTACTTACTGCACTTTACTTAGCATCAACATTGTGTATTATAATGTTCTATTCCTGAAGCACCATCCCAAGTTACACTTATATGACACATGATGAGCTTTGAGTGGGGCATATGTATATACATAATATTTTAAAACTTTTATCACTTATTGACACTTTATATCTTGTAGGAACCCATCAAGTCTCAATCTCTCTGAGTGCATGCCTTAAGGAGAGTGCTAGGAAAGGGATGGGCAGAGTATTGGTGCTTCATAAGATTGTTGTCCCTTTTTCCACTTACCATCTACACACTTGTCTCCTAAAACCATTTACCCTAAGATTATTCTTCTCATTTATACCCATTCCAATCCATTATCACATCATTATCCTCCTTATCCTTGCCTCACCCCCTTGTGACAGTTGGTTGTACTAGGTCGATTGAGTTAACCCTGTATAATTTTTAGCCTTTGATTACTATATAGGGTCGACTAGGTTGACCCTATATTATTTTTGGGTATTTTTCACTTTGGATCTTGTTAGCCCTTTGGCCAACATAGCTCGAGACCTAGTGAATTATCTTTGAAAAACATATATTGTCAACCCCATATAACTGACATATTCAAAAGGATTTAGGGTAAGATTCACCTATATATACAAGTTCATTTCCAATTATTTGAGGATAGATAAGCAAATAAGAATAAGTGTGAATTAACATATGCTTATTGACCATTCTACTTTAGGAATAAAGCTTAGGGTTCCATACTTTCTTTGGAGATATGGATCTTATCTTATGGATAAGCTTTTGGATGCATATATAGGTTGTGTAGCCTAGAGTTGATTTGTCTTTATTATCCTTACATATGATAATAATATCTTGTGAAGCACCTTTGCCAAGGGAGAGATTGAGGCTCGATGGATTAATATTAAAAGGTAAGCATTCCTAACTTTATTTGTCTATTGTAAGAGTAGATAGATAATGTAGTTGTACTTCTCTTACATGCATTAGGATTATATATACATAGACGTGAGTATATGTCTTTTATGCATGTTCAATTTAGTTTATTTTGTTTTTAACCCCCACTTTTGTGCCACAAGCTTTGGTGAGCACTATATTATATTTACTTTCTTGTTATTAGAATAAGTGAAATATCAAAACCTAAGATCCCCTTAGGGTTATTTCATGATTGTGTTAGTCTAGAGGCTTTGTAACCCTCCTTAGCATAGTGTATTATGATAAGTGATCCCCTAATTAGGTCTAGTATATCCCCATATTGGTCATGCTCCTACTTAACAAATATATTCCCAATTAGAAGTGTAGGTATGCTCTATCTTCTCTGAGCTAGGATTTATTTATAGATATGATGCATTTCTGATTACATACAATGTACATGTATGCAATGAGCTAGGATTGAATTGCAATTATCCTATATAAATATTTCAACTCAATTAAGGTAAATCAAAGAGATCCCATTCATACTTAATGAATAATGATATGACTAAATGGTTCTATAAACCTAGCAAGAGGAACACCTACAACACGATGTAAAGACAAAGGGTTGCAAATCCTATAGACAATCAACACAATGAAATAACTCTATCTAGGTTTCTTGTTATTATAAGTAAATATCATAATCAAATAATGTAAATAATGGAAAGGGTTAAAAATATATCAAAATACATAAGGAACCATGGTAGGAAAATGGGGTCCTAGGTTACCTTAGGTGGATAAATGGAAATTTCAAACAATATTATAACTGCACTAAAGATAAGTGTAGAGGAAGTTTGAACAAGGTGATATATATTCATTAACTAAATAATTATGTAACTTTTATCTATCAAATGAAATATCTAGGGTTAGAATATACTTACATTGAACAAGACCTATCGAGCCTCAACCTCCCCCTTGGCCAATGGTGTTTTATAAGAGATTATTGTAGTTTAAAGGATATCATAGGCTAAATCTAAGATTTAGGCTAAAAGGACTCGTATTGCATCTGAACTTCCACAAGATGAGTTTTTCCTCCAAAATAAGATCTAAGTAATAAATCCTCTAAAATGTAGACTTAAGGCAAAAGTACAAGCAATAACAATTGAAAATGAATGTTCCTCTTTATTAGATTAAAATGGCAACTTTTATTTATAGTGGTGAATGATCCTAATCCATCCCAAATATTAAGTTGATGATATCAATCAACTTGGTTTAGTTCTAAATAAGCTGACTAATCTCAAACCATGTCAACCAGGCTGACCTAATTATGAAGTTTGCAACAAAATGTTTGGAACTACATCGATCTATTCATTGATGTAGTTGGGAAGGGCCAAATAATAGTTAAAACTACATCAAATAGGATGACATGGTAGGAAATTATAGGTCCTGATTAGCTAGATGATGCAATATGGAATGAGATAACTCATTGGATCAAATATAAGGAAGCTAGAATGTATGTAAGATTGATAAATAGGTAGTAATATCTCTTGCAAATCATCAAAACCCTACCCACCCATTTTATTAGTGCAATATTTAAGGCATGCCCTCTAGGAGATTGAAACTTGACAGGTTATTGCAAGATATAAAGCATCAATAAATGATAAAGTTTAATAATATTATGTATAAATATGCCCTACTTGAAACTCATTATGTGTCACTAGAGTGTACCATGGGATGGTGCTTAAATAAAGAACGGAGCAACACAATAATTGAGCTATCTAAATGTAATAAAAAGTGAAAAATGAGTGAAAGTAAATAAAATGTAAATACACACCTTCACTTACCTTGTTGTTGTTGAAAAGAGGCTGCATGTGTAACATATGTTGATGAGTGCCCAGTGTGTGGAGAAAGATAAATTTCATTTTTTTGTAAATTATTTTATTAGCACTAAAAAATTCTCTATCTTGCCAGGATTCTAATGCTTCTTTTGGTTTGTGAAAAGGACTTATAGAAACAAAGATATGAAAAAAATACATAATTTCTCAATAAATAATTAGACATTGAAAATTTTTAAAATATTGTAATAAAAGGGTAAACAACTATTCATTTGTGCAATTGTTATATTTGGAAAATAGAGTTCTATGTGTTCAAATCTAGAAAAAATTGAAATGATGGCCTATGCGTGAGGTGGAAAAATAGGAGGATGTATCAATGTTATGGTTGGTATTGTACATGTATGGGATGCATTAATTTAAACTTTTTAACATTTTGGATAAAAATGAATTAGATTAGGCAAATTAGGAATTGGGGTGAATTTGTGTAGTAGAATTTACCCTAATAAGTGTAGGATTATAGTTAAAAATAGGATGGTAAAGGGTAAGGGAATGAAAAATCAAAATTTAGGTCTGAGGCATTTATTATGGCCTATTGAAAAATCATAGTATAGTTTGAATAGTGTCATCTAAGCTGATATAGTATAAAAATAATGATGATTTAAAATTCCCAATAGCATATAAAGTGGCCAATGTAGTTGAACTAATTTTGGTCGATGTTGTGGAACATGGTCAATTAAGTAGTGAAGTAGTAAGGTGGTTTCTAGCCTATGTCATGGTCTTCAATGTTGGAATAAATCTTGGCCAATGTAGTTAAACAAATAGTTGATGGCATATGTTAGTGTTAATGAGTGCTTGATGGTGTGTATGCAGGATAAAATAGTAGAGATAAAGGCTAATACAGTAGGTCATGGATGATATAATTTTAAATTATAGATGGTTAATGTAGTAATGCACATGGATGATATATTATAGACAATAGGGTGGCCAATGTAGTAAATTGCATGGCCAATGAAGTAGTTAATTTGAAAGAAAATGTAATGTTGTTATTTTTTAGTCTATTTTATTTTAGTGTTTAGATAGAGCCTTGCTTTGTGCTCTATTATTTGACATTTTTTAGAGATGTCAAAGACTATGGATACTGTTGGATGTTATATGGTTACCATATATATTAGAGTGACTATCTATAGTTGATTGAACTCATGTGATTGCTCTTAGATTTGAAAATATCATAGAGATGCATAAGATTCCATTGAGTTGAGAGTTAGTCACCATGTTCTTAGGATTATGGGAGAGAGACTAACAAATACTCTTCAATGGGTGGTGGATGGGGATACCATTGAGGTGGATATCACCCTACAAAAATTTCATGCTATTTTCAGCCTACCTGTTATGGGCACATCAGTGGTGTGTAATACCCCATATTCTTTTGATAAGAGGAAGGACTTAGTTATGTGGGCTATAGGATCAAAGAAATATGATGAGTGAGGGTTGTACATTTTATTTGATGTATATGTATTGACCATTCCAGATATATAAAAGGCTATTATAGGACTTGTGATCATTTTTTTGATTTATCACAAGTTTGATAGGATGGAACCCTTTTGCATTATGGACCTATGTTGTTTTATGTTAGAACATGGCACATTATTTGATTTAGGTTATGTGATTTGGGTGTAGTTAGTGCATGATTTGTATGGTATTTTTTTAGAGGCCAACAAACTATGGGGCATGTTTTTATTTTAGGGAGTTGAGTTTATGAACACTTCCATATGTATAGATCAACAAGGTTACCCCATGATGTGGATGGTACCCTCCCACAAGTATGGAAATGGGCATATGATCATACTTTGGGGGAGTTTTCACATGCATCAACTATATATATAATATGGCATGAGTAGATTATCTAATAGCTATATTAGGGTATTATGGATGTTTGGCCATCATGACCATCCACTATGTAGGTATAAGGATGGGCGAGGATCAGAGGAAACTACCTATGTTGGATAGAGCCTTAGTCATGCTATCATGTACCATGTCAATTTGGGCTTCCACACCCAAAAAATCCTCTTTTGGTTCCAGCATATTGAGTTTATCATGTGAGGGAGTGACATGGTGTGGGATATGGATGGGTACCTATTGAGGTATTAGTTATATGACCTAGTCTTCCTAGGGTCGTGAGATGAAAATAAAGGTGACAACAAGGAGAGCACATTGTAGGAGGAGGAGTGGTAGTTTTTCATCACAGTAATAGGCACTAACACAACCATCGGTATGTTTTTAGAAGCATATACAAGTGTAGGCTCAACCGCAACCACAACCACACACATAGATATAATAGGGGGATCCTATAGCTCAACCAGTTCTTAGCTAGACTATAATATAATAGATACATACTAGGGCATGATATGCTCATGTTATCCAACTAGGGAATTATAGAGTCTTTTTGGCCTCCTCAGAGTCATGACACCCAAGAGATGTCAGGAAACGAAATCAATGGTACTATTGTGGGTGAGTAAAGTGTGTTTATGTTAATTTATTTCAATTTACTTGGATACATGGATATATATAAACACCCAAGAGATGTTAGGAAACTAAATCAATGGTACTATTGTGGGTGAGTAAAATGTGTTTATGTTAATTTATTTCAATTATATATATATATGTAATTGAAATAAATTAACATAAAAAAATTTTACTCACCCACAATAGTACCATTGATTTAGTTTCCTAACATCTCTTGGGTGTCACGACTCTGAAGAGGCCAAAAAGCCTCTATAATTCCCTAGTTGGATAACATGAGCATATCGTGCCCTAGTATGTATCTATTATATTATAGTCTAGTTAAGAACTGGTTGAGCTATAGGATCCCCCTATTATAGCTATGTTTGTTTATGGCTATGGTTGCAGTATGTATCAATTTACTTGGATACACACACACACACACACACACACACACACACACACACACACACACATGATATTTAGATTATATATGGGATCTAACAATATTTTGGTTTGCTTTTTGTACATGCTACAACATAGGAGGCCCAATGGAGGACCATGGTGGAGATTTCCCACCATGATATCTTGATGTCATTTTACCATAACATGATAATATGTAGTTGATTAATCTATTGGTAACTTTTTTTAGGATTTTGTAAGTTGGTTTAGGTTGGTCAGGGCAACTACCCAAGAGATACAAAGATTATCAGATGGAGCTTAGGTTGAAAATTGGGAGTGGGTCAGGGAGATCTGTAGGCATGGTAGGTATTTACTCATGAGAAAACCTCATTTGGTTATAGATGGTTAGGTTGTGAGAGTACAGGTCCATATGGCTAATTTATAGGGCTAGGTTTAAGGTCTATGATCATGAATGCAACACCTACAGTGGAGTCAATAGAGAGGGTAGTCTCAAGCCTTTATGGGTAGTATAACACATCCTCCACCAGATGGGTGGGGTGGACCTTAGCCTTAGATATATTTTTATACTATATTATATAATTTTATATTGAAATGTACAAAATTATCAACCATGTATGTGTGTGTGTGTGTGTGTTTTAGTATCACTCATGGATGTATTTTTTTTCTAGCACGTGTTTATGATTTATTATGATATGGTAAGTAAATTATGTATGATTTATTCTTTTATAGTAAATGTGAGCAAATGCATGATCAAAAAGGATGATAATAGTAATGAAAAATGACAAAAAATGAAAAAAATCATAAGTAGATGGAAAAATTAGACATCAAAAGACAAAGTAAATAGTAAATTGAATATAAAACACACCACAAAAATATGTGACATGTAAAACATTTTAAGTAAATAAATGACAAACTCAAAATAAAGATGAAAGTAAGTGAAATATCAATGAATGACAAAAAATGCAAACAAAGATATGTAAACTAGGAAATACCCAAAAATATGGATAAATGAAAACATGAAGAAGCTCTAAAAGAGTGATAACTCAAACTTAGTGCTTATGTTATCATGCCATGTAAGAAATTATGACCACATAGGGACATATTAGTGCTGGCAATAAGATGGTGTAATAAGGAAATATGGGTATTTTATAAGGAAAGACTGTTCCTATCTAAGTTTTTTCATTGTAACTCACAAAAGAGAAATCAAAAGGTGTAAATATGTGATGTGATCAAGGATATGATTAGCTAGAAGTGATATCCATTGAGGGTAATATCAAGGATAATATGATGTAAAGAATGAGTGTGAGGCATCACATGGGTGATTTAAGAAATCCTTAATAAGGATGAAACACACTAAACAAATGTGTAAGTGATAAAAAATGTTGACATCAAGGACTAAGGCATGCTAGCTAGTAAACACAAAGCTTGAGATAACAAGTGAAGTACAAAGATAATTCCATGAATGATAGATGCATGAAAATTTGAATGGTCCTACCTTCCCATAACATGTTCCCCATTCCTCAAGACCCCTTACAAAGTCATCAGTCTACTATGAAGATTGGGTACTTGTGTGAGAAAGTAGGTGGTAATATATGATATAATGAGACTTCCTATCTAGTCTACTGGCCTATCTCACCCCAATGGACCTTATTTCTATTGTGATACCAATTATGGAGTTTTAACTTCAAATAGCATAGGAGATGTGCCAAAATAAATATCACATCTTTTGGTGTGATCTACATTTTAAGATTGTTTTTCCCTTTTGTATCTTTTATGATACGGTTTTTTAATTTTTATGGTTTTTTCTATTCCTCCTTCATAAAGATTTAAAAAACCCATTATGATTAAAAAAAGTGAAGAACATAAGAAAACTTACACTTGGTCACTAGAGAGAAGTATTAAAAGACCATAGTGTTTAAAATTCTTGGAATTTTTGTAAGTGAGTTTTTAATCTCAAGATTGACCCATATGTGCCTCAAAATGAAGGGGAAATAAAGGGAATATGGGGTTCATAGAAGATTCATTTATTTAATAAGTGGTACCATGATGGGTATACTGTAACATATCACAAGGATGTAAAATAGTGTCATAAAAGTGGTATGGGCTATGTGATGATATCCAAGTCACTAGGATTTTGTAATATCCTACAAAAGATCTAGCACAAGTACTAATGAAAGTAGTGATCATCCCAAAAGAGGACAAATATAAATGGTTATCATAAAGATACAAAAATAAAAGTATAATAAATAAGACCCGAAGTTGTTACCTATGATCTAAAATTAGAACGAAGGTTGAAAGTAAGGAAATAATGGTGTAAGCAAGATAGCATACATATATAATAAATGCATAAAATTAAATTACTAAAATTAAAGAAAATTATAATATAAGCAAGATATAAACAATAAGGCATAAATTTTTTTTATAGTGAAGTGTAAATATCAAATACAATCATATGATAATGTGAATAATAATATGAACTAGCACAAAAAATGTGCTCATAAATGTTGATATATATCTCAACATACACCATCAATAACATCCATTAAGTCCTGATATAACTAAAACATATCTCTTATCATAGTCTCATCTATCTTCTCAAAGAATCATGTGAGGAATTCTTAATGCATGATATCTATAGGGAAAGTAGGTTCATGAGAAGGAGGAGGAGGGTCTAGTGCCTCATGTGAAGGATACTCAATGCGAGGAACTTGCATGCACTAGTGTGTGGTTGATATCCTCTTATCTGTGAGAAGGTGCAGGTCAAGGAGAGCATTAAGCCTTTATCTAAGAATAACCCTGATGGTTGTGATAAGAAGGTGAAGATGTAGGCCTCAAAAAATCACAAAAATGTTGTTGGAGTGCTCTACATCTATGTTTATGGTGTGTAGTAGTGTGATGCCAAAGACAATAATCTTTACCATGTGCTCAGGGATATACTCTGGAGAGATCTCAGGAGGTAGTAGGTTCTTATCACTAGATGGTTGCATTACTTTATGAAGAAGCACATCAATGTACTATCAAAGATGTCGATAATGTGTTGAGGTATGTGTAGTCATACCATGAAAACAATAAGTTCATATAGGAGTAGATAATTATGGAGGTTGACTATAGGTTGTAGGAATAAATCTCTATGGTTATTATTGTGCTAGGAATCTCTAGTATGCTTGAAAATCCTTGGCCCAATGACCAACTATTTTTTAAAACTCACAATAGATCTCATCTACCCATCATCAAGGTGGAAAGTCATGCCTGTTCATGGGTAGGACCTCATCAAGTAGATCATAATTATCCAAGAATCCAAATTAAGATTTTGAGTAGGTTATGTAGCTATAGGAGATAGCTATGATGAGGGTCAAAGTAATATGGCCGACATCTCAGGAGGAAGGATGCTCGGAGGATCAAAAATTCAATAAAAATTGTATGGTCCCATCATGGCCTAATCAAGGAGCATAATGTATAGAGATTTAGAGTTGACTAAAGTAGAATGGAAAGAAAATGATACCTGCTCCATATCATACTTACAAAAATCAATGGAAGAAGAAATAATTTTAGGTGCAATAGAAGGAGAAATAACCACACCTACTAAATAAATATTATGTAAGTGTAAAGTAGACTCATAAGAATGCTATAAGGAAGGTAGATAAGGAAGGATTTATGTATCCTTAACTTGGGCGTAGCCAGGTAAGTTTGGATCATCTAGAGAATATACATTATCATAATCAAGTGTATGAAGATCAATATCAAAAGCATCAATCACTCTATCCATTAAAAAAGCATGAGGAATTGATTATTTAAGAATTACTATTGATATAGGAATTTTGTTAATTAACCTTTGACAAGATTAAGGTCATAATTAAGGAGGTAACTAGGTGATAAAGTTAAAAGGGAGATCTAAGGTTTTGAACTTAAGATTGATCTCATCGAGCTCATCATCATCATAATCTAGTAAGTTTGGACTAGTGATAAAATTTGAAGGGCACTTTGATTGATAAGAGTAAATTAAAATATGCATCACTAAAAGTATGGACTCTAGCACTGCATGTGTAACTCTAGAGTTATTTTCATATCAACTCTAAAGCTAATTTTGTATAGACTCTAGAGTTATTTTTATTAAATTAACTTATATAACATGACGTCTTATTTGTGTCATGTTGATTTAAAATTTTGAAACCAAAACCATAATAAACTCATGGAATGATAGGGAGATTACATCCCTAGTGTGGAGTGCATCTATAAAAAATTGATGAATAGAACTTAAATAACTTATGATAGACATTCCTAGTTCCCCTTATTCTAAAAATAATTGGAGTGAATTTTTTAGTACTATTATTAATCTAATGAAAAAATAAAATTAAGAATTAACAATATTTTCTACATGAATTCATTTTTTAGCAAGGCTCAATATAAAGAAAACCACAAGTTCAAACTTCAATTTATAAGTTAATTGAAGAGATAAAATTATTATTATTTAATCTAATTTATAACATTGATATTATTATTTAATCTAATTTTACATACAATACTTTCAAAAATTAAGAAATATTGATTTTGGACAACATTCGAGATTTAAGATGCAGTTCATAACCATACAAGATAAGTTAGTTATGTAAAATAAATGACAAGTTAATTTGTGCTAGGTTTATAATTTCTAACGTTCATGGTTATACTCTAATAACCATTAATGAATTAGATTATATAGTTAAAGTATCTAGTTTTTCAAGAATAAAATTTATATAAAACACATTTTTAATGAATAGGATAAATGTTATTGACTTATTAAAATATCATAGGGGATATTGACCCCTAGGAAGAACCTATATTATTACTAAAAATAACACCCTTCAAATATTTTAAAAATTATTTGATAATTAAAAACAAGGCATAATTATGATATTTTGGATCTATGATGAGAAGGAAATTGAATTATAAATAAGATTAATATTTTATAAAGAGCAAAAAAAAACATTATCTAAAAGTCCTTTGTAAAATAAAATATTATACCATTACTTAGATACAAAAATTTAACATGGAAACCTTAATGTGGAGAAAACTAGACAGAAATAACAATATCTTGATTAATTCCTCTCCTTATTTTAACCAAATATTCACAAAAACTTTAGATAGAACATTGTAAAACATTCATTCTACTATCATACTCACTCAAACTAATCTACATTTCTCTTCCTCCTAGAACCAACTAAATTCACTAAATCTTATTCTCATATTAATGCAGTTCTAGATGGATACCCCAAGTGAATAGTGCCCCTCCAAGCAGCCAAAAATAAGTTTACATCTAACTCAAAGAAACCATATTTTATGTAGGCCAAATACAATGATACATATCACCAATAAACACTCTTAAAATTGATTTCAATAACAAGACAAACCTATCTCAATCAGGCTATAGACAAAATCAAAACAAATTAATGTTAGATTTTAAGCACATAGAGTATATTTGAAAAGAAAGGACTAAAGTGGCTTATAATAACTATCCTTTTTATGACTACAACTAAAATTAAGAAACTTTGAACTCTGTGATGCCCATAAAATATCAAAGAACCCATAGTTCACAATAAATAAGCCTAGATTGACAACAACAACAAGCCTGCTTCAATCACTCAATGACCAATCCAAATAAATGATATCATATCTTCCCCAAGACTTGAAACACCTCCCAAGCCCCCATGTTTTTATCCATTTTCAATTCCTTTAATTTTGATTATTTATTAGTTATTGTGGACCATGGTAATCAAATAATCTAGAAGTAGATGCAGATGATGTATTTTAAACTAAATTAGATTAATTTATCTTCTCCTATTGTAATAAATAAACTCTAAACTGGATCCATCATCCGGGCATCATCAAAAAATTTGGCACTTATGTAGAAAAGAGTATATACACACTAAGGAGATGAGTCAAAAATGCCATCATAATAAACATGTTATGACCTTTATCAATAATTGTGGTTGTATTATTAAGCTACAACTGTACCAATATGTAAATTTGTAAAGGGTGTATAATAATTTAAAATACCACACAAATGAATCCTCCCTAAATCCATGTCATTTGTCAATGCCATAAGTTTCATGGGCCATAAGCTAATATATTAATAATTTAAGCTTGTTCAAATGAAGAAAAGCATAGGTGTTGGTATTTTACCATGGATTCCTTGTCTTTTCCTATATTAAGTATTTTGTCCTTGATACTTGTGTCATTTAGCCCAATTATTCTTGTGATGAATATTATATTCCCCTTAAATGATAAATAACATGTTGTTATGTTTAAGTTACACCTTATGAGGTGGTGTTTCAAGCCTCCTCACCCAATCAACACAATGGGAACACTCCAAAGGTTGTGGGTCATCTATAGTTGGAGTGAACCTCCAGAGAAGGCCAACTTCCTCATGGTGAATAATCAAAACTACTACACTTGCAAGGAAAAGGGAGAGAGAATTCATAAAATAAAGAAATTAAAATCAAGGGGGGTGATACACCAAAATACAATGACATCCTTTACTTTCTTGAGTTTACACAATGGAAACCCTAGGAACTAGAACATACATGACTCAATCATGAACTTCCTAGCATCAATGTTTCATAGAGAGGTGAAAGAATCTATAAGATCATTAGAAGGAGAAACATTAATCACATAACTAACATTGAATAAAAAAATAACACACAAATTATGACCTACAAAAAAAGAGTTCACTTTCATGGAGGTGAGATGAAATTGCACACAATCAAAGGGGAAAAACAATTCACCACAATGAGAGCATCAATAAATCATAGAGTACACATAGAATGCAAGTAATTGAGAGGGGAAAAATAGTTCTTCATTGCTTCAAAGGAATAATATCCACATGAATGGATCAAGGATGGGCAAATTTCTATAGTATTTCTATGTTAAAAAGGTTCCCTTTGTAATGAAAATCTTGCCTATTTAAATAGGCCAAATATTCAAAGCTTGGGTCTAATTCAGTCTTACCCACTATTAGGGTGGTTATAAATTTCATCATGCATAGAAGGGGGTTGAGGAAGTGGGAATCTCCTTGAGATCACCATGGATACACTTACATAATCACCTACCACATTCCCTCAAGATTGTAGCTTATCTTCTATGTTGTATTCTCCACTCACCTTTATGATGAATAGGGCTAGATTCTATTATCCTCTCATCATTTTTCCAACATTTATGTTGAGTTGTGTCATGATTTGAATGCTAAGCCACTCCAAGATTGATTATATGAATTAAATGTAGTTACATAATCAATTCATGAATTTGACATTTTAACAGGTGAAATGGGCTATCAAATTTACTTCAGCTAGTGCCAATGTAGACACCAAAAAACTCCTCAGAGGTGAGTTCCATCCACATGTCAACATCAAGATCATTTTTTATGTCTATAGGTATATTCCCCCTAGGCCCTACATACTCAAAATTTTATAGAATCTCGATGTTACTTAGATCTTGCTAATTATCCTCTATGATTTGGACATAAAACCCTAGTATCTACTCGATCCACACCACTAAGTATGATTAGCTCCTAGATTTAAGTAAAACATTGACTATTATTTCTATGGTGAAGTGAGATTTCACCATGTGGAATCATCTCATGTCACCCACTTTTTTGGGGCTCTAATTTTTTTGGGCCTAAACAGACCACTATCAAGATGTAGAGAAATAATATTTCACCTTGTGGTGCCATCCCACTCACTCACTAGATTGATGGATCTAACATACTATTATATTATATGAAAATCTTTAGGAGAGTGGGGTAGTGGGATTATGTCACATGGCATCATCCCACTAACCATTTAACCTAAAGGGTTTTAAATTATATGAATAGTTTCAAGACTTTAAGTCACCAAGATTATGACATATGGAAGCATCCTACTTACCTGCTCACCTAAAAGATTGCCGACATCATTACCACATCAGGTAAATTCTTATAAACTAAGTCTTTAAAATAATTTTGAATAGGCTTGATATTATTGAGAGAGTGATGCATGGAACTAAGTGACCTTTGAAGAGAAAAGACTAAGTCCTGCTAAGTGGAAAAGTGACATGTGGCTTTGGGTGAACACAAAGAAATGACTAAGTATTTTATTGCTCAATTCTTATGGGTTTTGAGACTGCTCTATGTTAATTGAGAAGGCTAAAAAGGAGGTTGAGAAGACTGTTATGCACTTGATAAACTCCTTAAAGTATCTAAGTGTTGAAACTCATCTAGACCTAACTTTATACTTATTTGACTTCCCCCAAATTGACTAAACTTTTAGAACTTGTAGGTGATCTAAAGCCTTAAACTAAATCAGATGCGGCCTCCCTATGGTGAGAAAAAATGGTCAACATAACTCTGTTATAATTTACAACCCTCTTGGTTTTTACCTAATTCTTAGTACCAGTGATCAAAAT
The DNA here is from genome assembly GCA_037957365.1 of Torreya grandis. NCBI lineage: Eukaryota > Viridiplantae > Streptophyta > Pinopsida > Cupressales > Taxaceae > Torreya > Torreya grandis. Next base: position 1,053,136 of record JARHVA010004612.1, read on the forward strand.
TTAGTGTTCACACTTCACACACATGTTAGGTTGTCATCATGTATTAAATTTATTTTAATGTTCACATGTACAAATGATTAATTTTTTTTTTGAAATCCCCAAGTACAATGTCATCACTGTCACCAATGAATCAGATTGCCCAATACCAACCAGAAGTGTTTGATAGTGATTTGAAATACCACTTCTTTTGGTATTTATTAGAAAAATTGACATATGATTGACACTTCAATTTTGACATATGAAATTTATATTTGGATTTTTTTATGATTGAATTTTAAATTATATTTCATAGGCGAGTCTAACCCTTTAGAAGGGTTATGACATGTTCAATAACTTAAGAGGTATGTTTCCCACAAGTTTGGTGTGCTCATTTATTAAACCTCCATTAGAATTAATGGGCTAATTAAATCATTGATATTCATGAAAGGGAATGCTAGGGAAGGGTTCAAAGGTAAGGATTTTAAAGATATCACGTTCTTTATTTTTTTTCAAAATTATAAGGGTTCATATCTCCTTGAATATTATATATAACACTATTGTGGGGAGATTTTTTACACACTAGCATGTAGAAGAGGTGATAAATCTCATGTAACATATCCAGGGTCACCCAAGTATAATGTTGTTATATAGTAGGAAATTAAAAACCATGCCTTCACTCTAACTATGATGAGAGGGACTATTATGGGGAGCCAAACACAACCAAGAGGAGGCATTTGTATTTGATCGTAGCCCTAGAACATGATTAGGGTAGATTTAATATTGCATTTAGAGTATCCAAATGTCTTAACGAAGTCAAGGGAAGTGACATAACTACCTGACCATTCATTGATTAATACATGTTTGACTTGAATATCAACAACTTTGACACTAATGAATAGAGGAAGATCATCTACATAAAGTGATATTTTGTCAAAAATCATAGAAGAAATAGGAAATTTAAGTGAAAGAAGAATCCAAAGTTTCATCAACTTGTATGGACATTTCTTCACACTATTAAAGGATACCATCCTTAAAACAAGACAAAGTGGCTTCATACCTTATAGGTGGAGGTCACATGATATTTATTTCAAATAAAATTTGAATTAAACAATTAAGATGATGAGAGGAAGTCCATGAATTTGAGAGTGGAGTTGAGAGAGTTATACAATGTGATCCCACTCATCATAGCCCGAGGGGACTAGATCAGACTAAGATGAAGGTGTGTAATATTGTTTCAATTTAGTCAATAGAGGGGATGAAGTGTAATTAAATAGAGTGGAAATAGAACTATGTTATTTTAGTTTGACTAGGTTGATAAAATACATTGAGTTGTTTGATATAGTTTGTTGCATAAGAGAATTATAAACTACATGTATCAAGCTAATCAATATAGTTGCAGTAGAAATATGAATAGAAACAAATTACTTTTAGCTAGTTGATGTAGTTGGTTTAGATCTAGGAATAGTTGATTGTATCAAGTTATTCGATATAGTTGGTTTAGATCTAGCTAATTGTATCGAGTTGGCTGATGAAACAATAATAGAGGGATTAAATTAAGTAGACTGTATCAATCTGGCTAAGATAGTTAAGGAATGGATACTAGACTATATCGATGTGGTCAACATAGTTTGAATAGGTGATAATCTGGGTGATTACAACAAGCTGATCGATTAGTGACAAGAGATGAGTTAGTGTTAGCTTCTATATACTCAAAATCTATAAAATAAGATGGATATGTGCTTTAAATAGTTCGATAAGTGGGAAAGTTATTATAAATGGAATGTGGATAAATATCATAAGATACTACATGCCTCATGTTTTTCATACTGACCACATTTTCATCATTAGTTAAAGAGTTAGGGTTAATCTATGCTTCCAAAACATTGGAGGTTGAGTAGTATTAGGTTAATGATTTGGAAGTGGGTCTTTATAAATGGAAAGGTGAGCATTAAGTTTATTGAGATCATCATGCTTAACTTTGAAATCATGGATTTTATCTACATTATCATAAAACTATTTTAATTTATAGATCATGGTTTCATTATTAAAATTAGGACAAATGAAAAATTCAAGAGCAAAGTTCCTAAGTTAGCTATATGTTTCATTAGAATGTCCTTGACTTGCGTGATACTGACAAAATTTTTATGGATAACATGAATGTTTGGTAGGGCGAGTGGGGTAAATTTCTCTTGTTGAAGGTTTAGGAATATGTTTTTGGATTTATACCAAGGAAAAAGGTTTATGAATGTCAACATTGTTTACATATGATGATGAAGAGGGAGGAGGCTAGAAGGGACTTTCTGTGAAATATTGGGTAAGAGTTGCCTTATTGGAGCTACTGTGAAGAATAACGTAGATGGCATGTATAGAATCATAAGTGTTTATAACACCATCATTGATAGCATGTTTATTTTGAGATTTCACAAGCATACAAGTTCTCAGTGTAGGTTGGGAAAGCTCAAACTGTCTTATGAGGAAATATTGGTGTTTAGCTTGATCAGGGGATTCTTCCAAATATTTTGGAGAGAGATTCCTAAATTTGTATTGGAGTTTAGGATGGAGAACATTAATGAACAAATGGAAGAGGTTATGTTTTGACATGTTGTGTTTTACTTTGTTGAATAATGCTTTTTAACACTTAATGAAAGTTTGGGTAGTTTAAATTTTGCCTATTTACAATTAATGAAATGGCTAAATTATTTTTAAAAAGACCATTGGTTTCAAATTATTGAACCAAATCATTAACTAAGTATTCAAAGTTATAGATAATATTAGACTTAAGTTTATTGTATCAATCTAGGGCATCCCTTGAAAATGTTTTGTATATAAGTTTGGTAGCAGTGAATGTATTCAACTTAATGCAATCTTTGTAAAGGTTGCAAAAGATTTCAAATTGAAAGTAAGATCAATAGATCCATTATAAGTAATAGTAGGACATATACCATTGATGTCTATGTTTATAATTTTAGGAATTACTTTTTCATTTTGAATATGCTTGATGATTTTATTAAGAATTTGGGGTTGAGGAATAAGATTACCCTATGCATCTATTGGGGGGTAGGGAGCATTTGGATTTTTCAATCCCCATTGAGGGGTTTGAGGACAACTTTACAATTTCAAGAGTTGATTTTGCATTTAAATCATTTTATTAATATTGTTAGTTTGGAAAGTATCCATTTGATTTATGGCTCATAATAATATTTGATTAGTATTAAGAGCTTGTTGGCTAGTAGAGGCAACATGAGATACACTAGTGGTAATATTAATGTGCATATTAATATAGGTGGGTTTAGTTTGGCCCTCTAAAATAAAAACCTACCATGGTAGCAGATATACTAGGCATGGTAGAATAATAAGAGAAAAAGTCATTTATTAATTTGCCCTTAGTCCTATAGAAATAATATGTGTAGGTGAAGAAGGACATCCTATGTAGGGTCCCATCATGAGGTTATATATTATGGTAGGATCTTTACCTCTATGTTGAGGGCTTAACTTAACAAATAGGATCATTTAGATAGTATACTTAAGATCACTCTCATCTTTAAATAGTTTGATAGAGTTTGGTGGGAAAGTTGGAAGATAGATTAGAATAAAATGGTATTGAGTTGTTTAATATGTTCATGTAGATAGGTGATGAGATAGAAATTATATTGAGGTAGTTGATGTTATTTGATCTAGGAGATTTAATAGTATTAAAAATAGCCTACATTGATTTGTTTGATGTATTCTATAATATAAAGGTCTAGAAAAATATATTGAAAATGAATTATATCAAGTTGGTGGATATGGTTACACATGAAAAGATGAGACATAAAAAGACAGATTGTATCGAGGTGTTTAATATGGTTGGGGATACAAACACAAGAGACTATATTGAGTTAGTCAATGTAGTTTGTACACACCTGTAATTATATCAACGATCACTAATGTATTTACAACACATAACATATAATTGTATTGACATTGGCCAATACAATCTATAAATATAAGATTCAAGAGCAAACATAAGATTGAAATATGATTACTTTTTGTTTTAATGATTTTGGATTCATAATATAGACATAAATGCAATAAATTTGTTTGAATGCAATATAATAATGTTCAAATTTTGGTAATATAATATAGTAATTTGATAGTATATCTCATTTAAGCATGTGCAATGAATACACAAAGTACTAAGTAACTAAGGGATTAAAGAGAACATATTTTATTTGCTATTATGTTTTGGACAATGGAAGTGAGAAGGAATCATTATAGGATTACCATAAATATCTTGACCTTGTTTCCTTTGTATTCTAACTACTTTCATTTTCCAGATAGTTGCATCTACCAAGGATAATAACATCGATGCTAATCTATAATTTCAATGCACATGTCTAGTTAAGGATATGTAATGGAAAAGGTTCCAAATTTATATCAAGCCTATGTTATGACCTGCATAATTATTTTACATCACTAGATGTATCTTCCTATGTGTCAGATCTAGATAGTAACCAACTCTAGTCTTTTTTACATTATACTTCTTGAAACCTGGTAAAAAGGGGTTAGTAATGTGAGTCAAGCTAGCCCTAGTAACCTCATATTATTGCTAAGTGCTACATACATAGCCAATAATCCAAGGTGGGCCTCAAACTCACATGTAGTTTTCCCTCCTATGCATGTGTGTGGAATTGTAATAGTGTGACTATGTTCTCTTTCTCCTAGTAACCGTTGGTATAAGAGATGAAATAATATGTTTGACCTTTTTAATGCTTTAGATATTTGATTCAGTGCTATAGTGCAATTTAATGGCTTGAAATAAATGCTAGTTTCTAGTTAGAGAGTTGCCTTATCAAATTATTAGGCATTTTAATTATACTATAGCCTTTGTATATACAATGACCTTTTGATTTTGAATTAAACGCTGGTGACACATGAAAAGATGACCATAGGATGGGAAAAGAGGGATAAAAAAATGGTCACAAATTGAAAGATACAAAAAAGGATAAAAAGATAAGCATAGATAGTTGTGTCAAAGTTAGACACTAATGTTGATGTTAGTGTCAAAGATGGATGCAAGTGTCCAAGGGCTAAAAACATACATAAAATAGTCACAATAGGTAGGGATATTTGGTATACATTAGATGAAGATAAATAAACATAACATATAGTCCCAAGGGGTAGGTAAATCAAGTGAAATAAAGTGGAATCAAAGAGGTCCACAAGAGATTGTGTCACTAGATGTCTAATTATTAGTGAAAAGGTATATTCATATAAAGAGACTATAAATATGTGTACTTGTACAAAATGGGTGTCTACATTTACCCCCATTTAATCTAGTAATGCAAGAAAAACTAGAATTATTAGTTTAAAGGAAAATAAAATGCATACCATGGTGTGGACACCACACCTTATCTTCGCTAAATTTTTCTTCAATATTTCATTCGAAAAATACCTATAAGAAAGAATATGACATACAAATAAATTGATGTTTATAATATATATATATATATATATATATATATATATATAAGAAATAATAAAAAGTTACATAAATAAAGATCATGGATAGAATAAACTTATGTATGTGTTACGTAGTAAATGGTTATGGAGTACTAGAAACTAGAGAAGTAGATAAGGGGATTGCAGCCTCATCTATATTTTGGCCAAGAAGATGAGTGAGCCTATAAGTGGTCAAGTGTGTTGCACGATGGTGGTGTTGTACTTAGAGTAGGGAGAGTTGTGAGGTGATCATGCCCCCAACCCAAAATAAGAAGAGTGGTGCTTTGGCCATCGAGAGTTTCATTTACCGACTAGCACAACTTGACTACAAAAGATATGTATATGTGTAGCTTGGTATAGGGTGAGTGATGTAATCAAGTTCACATAAAAAATTAGTGAGACTAAATGATTTAATCCTTTGATCACACCAAATAGAATATCTAACCGCTATATATGGTAAGGCTCAATATAGTCCATGAAAGTTCGACCAAGGTATCAGTATGTGAAAGTTCATGATGTAGTAATACTCCATAAAAGAGTTTTGAAATCTAAAACTAATTTGAATTTTACAATATTAGGTACACATGGAATAGCATATTCATCTTAGATATATCTCATGTTGAAACTATGTATAATAAATAGTACCAATGTATAGAAGTTTTCCACAACTATGAATCTGAATCATAAACTGTATATTTTTGCCAATTTGGAAACTATTTAAGTGTGGAGAACATGCTTCCAAAACATGCCCCCACTATGTATAGATAAATATAAAAACTTAAATAAGTACCAATGTAGAGGAAATATTTCCAAAACATGCCTCTTCTATATTATGAAGATGCTTAACATTGAATAGATGTTGAGAACATGCTTCCAAAACATGCCCCACTGAATCTAGAGAATGTGCAAACTATAGTCAATTATGTAGAACCTGTTTATAAACATGCCACTAATAATATGACCACCTTTTGATATGAGATTATATGGTTCTTGCTAGTCATATTATTGCAAAAATAAAATGAATAATGTGTTTGATATTATTATGAAAGTAGCATGGACAAGAATTTGTAACATTATTTTTGGTAGTATTTGGAATCTAGTAGAATAACTATGTATCAAAATTTTTAGAGAATTTTGGAAAAGTTTTAAAAATCAATATAATATAGAAGAGTTAATTATCTAGATATTATTGTAACTTATGGTTTTGAATTTGGACAACTGGAGCTCAATATATGCACATTCAAAGTTTGTGTAGAAGTGGTATATTAAGTGCATTTTAATAGAAATTTGAGATCATTTGCATTTTAAAATTTTGTAGAATTTGAGATCCAAATTGGAGAAGAACCATGCCACATGAAATATCCCCTTGATTCAATTTGATGTGCTTCATAGTGCCTTGGAGAATTAAGATTTTTTTGAGTTGGTAAGTAGGTTTGAATAAAATTTCACTAGTAATTTGAGAATTTTGATTTTTTTCATTTTGTGTGTGATTTTGTGCCTTGTCTTGGGATGATGGACACTTACATCGATGTCCTAGACTCTAGCATCAGTAACATGATGCTAGTGTCTAACATTGGATGTAAGTGTATAATGTTTCCATCTGACATGGATATTAACATCTGATGCTTTTCTCTTGTGTGGACATTAGCATCCAATGCTAATGTCATATTATTTTTGTGTATAATTAACTATTATTTCTATATTTTTGTATTAAAATATAATTGATAAAGATTTTTTATTTTTATATTCTTGATTACAAAAAGATATGCATATTCAAGGGTTCTAACAAGAGCAACATTATTCTACCTTAATAGATATGGGTCTAGATATGACTGATTGGGTTGTTATTGATTAGGTGGGGTTGGGTCACGTGGCCTATTTGGAATAAATAACCTATGATATTAACTTCCTCACAACCCTAACTAAGAGGTGGAACCTAGATACATGTACATTCTAGCTTCCCATGGGTTTGATGATAATCACTTTAGAGGATATGTATCAAAACTTCTATCTTCCAATTAGAGATGAGAGAGTGCAGGTTGTTAGAGATGATAGCTCATGCTATATTCAATGTTCCCATGTATATTTAACTAGTTAGAGGGATCTTGATGCAAAGTTGAGTAGTATGATTCATTTTTATAGTATTATTAGAGGTGATTTTCCATAGTTGTGGAAGTTTATTTACTTTTTACTTGCATCATTTATGTTTTTAGAGGGTGGTACAATTGGTATTTCATATCAGATGTTCCAAGTAGTTTGGAATATTAAGCATGATTAGAATATATATTCATGGGGTCATATTGTAATATCCCACTTATACAAGGATCTATATAGGTTTTCATTGGAGAGTCATGGTAGAGGTAATGAAGGTGCGACTTTATTACATGTTTGGGCCTATGAGCATATTATAGTGGTACAACTAGTTGGTGGTCCCCTCCTTGGATGGGCTCATCCATAGATGTTTATAGAGTGGTGGGTATTTCAATGTGGGAGGCTTCATACCATGATCGAGTGTCATGTGATTTTGGGTAGGTTGTCTCCAAATCAAATTGTATGACATCTTTATAATAATTATACTAGATGGCCTAAGGACACACATGAGTTACAAAGGGTCCATATTAGTATGTGGTTGGTTGATATGTTTCATAGAGTTTATGAGTTTTTTTAGTATGACCAGTGTTATGGCCAACATGCCCCCTTTTCATGGAAGTGGGAGACCCCTCTTTAAAATTTTAAAAACCAAAACTCTCAAGTCTATTCTTTCATTCTAGCTGGGTTCGCCTGAACCAAGTCCTTGAAATATTATGCCAACCTGATTTCCACAAGAAATATCAAGCCTTGTTTATTTTATGACTAAGGTAGGATCATTATTGTAAGTATTTAGGGTGTTAACAATGCATGTCAACTATTAAAAGAAGTTCTTAGACTCTTGTTCTTTTCCTAGAGTAACAGACCTAATGCCCTTCACAAAAAATCAAAATATTAACGATAATAAGGTAAGTTATTAATGGAATGCACATATTTTAATTTTTACTTAGTATTTTTCATGGGTTTGATAGAAGAAAATGGCCAATCAGAGGAGCCCATGTCATTAGATGTCAGATCAACCAATCCCCCGAACCTATTAGAAATGTTAGAGCCCAAGAGAGCTCGACCCACTTTGAGGGTGCCACATTACAAGTTGTTAGAGTGACCAGTCTCCTAGACCTACCAAAGATGTTATATCCTAGGAGAGACCAACCCACTCAGAGGGTATTACATTGTAAGTTATCATAATGTCTAGTCCCTCAGACCTACCAGAGATGTCAGAGCCTAGAGAGCCCAACCCACTTAGAAGGTGCCATGTCATAAGTTGTCATAACAACCAATCCACTAGACCTATCATAGATGTTATATCCCAAGAGATCTTGACCCACTCAGAGGGCACCATGTCGCAAGTTTTTAGAGTAGCCAGTCCCCTAGACCTGCTAGAGATGTTTGATCCTGGGAAATCCTGACCCACTTAGAGGGAACCATGTCACAAGATGTTAGATTAGCCAGTCCCCTAGACCTGTTAAAGATGTTAGAGCCCAAGATAGCCCAACCCACTTAAAGGGCTCCACATCGTAAGTTATCAAAGTGGCCTATCACCTAGAACTGCTAGATATGTCAGATCTTGGAAGAGCTTGACCCACTCAGAGGATGCCATGTAACACAACTAGACATATGAATGGGTGGCCACTTAAGGCTTGAGAATGGTCATAATGGAGTACAGATGGAGCTTGAAGACTAATCAAAGGATGTCACATGTCCTTAAGTGACACCTGACCCTTACTAAGGATATGACATGAGGTAAAATGCTATACTCAAGTGTTGATCATTAATAAGAGGTCCAATAAGTAGATGACATGTGGTATAAGGCAAGAGTTAATAAGGAGGCCTCAAGGAGATGTGACCATGTGCCTACCATGTGTTGGGAATTAAAAAAATAGATAGTTGGTCTCGATTAGACAATTTTAAAAATGTCACATCACCATTGCTAAATGTAGTTGGTAACAGAGGATCGTGAGCTCTGAATTTAACTCCAGATTGGGATACAAAGAGAGGAGATATAGCCACCAACTCAAATTTGAATTCATAGAAAGTGAGCCACCAAATGCCATTAATATAGGGGGATGAATGTATTATTTTATAAATATCCTAAGGAAATCTTGCTAATCATTAGCACAATATACCCTCAAGTGTAAATCAAATCCTTACTTTCTAATTCTCATTGCATACACTTGCATGTTTTTTCCCTGCACTCAATACCCTTCTATTGGCCTCCATTTTGATATAATAGATGCATCCTCCTCAAACCCCATCTCTAATCTCAAGTACTATGATACCCTATTCATAGATAGTTTGACCTAGTTCAAGAACTATAATGACCTATTCAAAATAATCAAATAGGTATCCAGGGACTCAGGCTCTAAAAATGGTGAAAAATCAGAGTTTGAAGATGCCCTTCAAGCTAATAAGAAATGTAGTCTTCACAGGGTCATGACCAAACCAAAGGTTTTCATCTACATCAACTTATTTGATAACCTATTTCTCATCACCATTCAAGTGTAGAATGGAGTCCATGACTGGGTTTACTCACCTAACACTAAATACTAGATTGTCAACATCTTTAAGAATGCCTATAAGGCATATTACTCCCTCCCATATTTCACCTTCTCTTGTGATAATGTAGTAGTGAAAAATTAAACTGAAACCTTCCAAACATGACATATTATAAGATTAGGCTAAGAATTCAAATGCTAAGTGGGTCAACAAGGAGAATATCAACATAGACATAGTTCACACCTTTTGGGAGGAGGTCTGGGTGGGTATGATTCTATTGAACTAATTGTTTGAGGCTTAGGACTGTTTACAAGTTAAAAAATTATGAGTGCCCCTCCTCCATATGATCCTCACTGGTTCCAAAGTTCTAGACAAGTGATGGTTGATCAAATTAAAGTTGTTCAATGCCATAATAGATGCTTGGGTAGGAAGGAATTTCTACATGATGAGTTATCTCATAGACATAGTTTGTGGGACACTCGCTTTCAAGCCATTGGCTTTCCCTACATGGATTTTAGGGGGCTTACTATTCCATGTATTTTTTTATAAATTATATGGCTACTAGTAGTAGAACCACATCTAGGACATCTATGAGCACTTATACCTATTGGTCTACAACATAATCAACAAGGTCCCAATGCCCTATTTATCACAAGAAATTTGAGACTCCATTATAACCATTAATGACTATTTGTACTACTAGGAGGACACCATAATTCAAATTTTGAGCATCCTTAAGTAGCCCCTCCAATTGACATACTTCATCTTGGATTCCTTGGTGGAGCAAGAGATCATGTACCAGCTGATATAAGGTATTTTCAAAATTTTCATAGGATTCTATTAAAAACCATGCCCATCACTTTTGATCTCCATTAGGCACAATGTTTACAAGGCCTTCCCTCCCCTCTAGAAAATGGTAGATAAGTAAGACTCCTTCACCCTAGGGAGAGCTAAGCTCTAGCACTCAGACCCTAAAGGCATGATCGAGGCTCATCTAGTGAGGTCCTCAACATGCCTCAACATGAACTATGACCACCAATAGAAGGATGATGATGAGCTCTACCTTGATTCTATGAATGACCATGAGGTGTTATCCTAGATTGTAGCTCAGAATAAGAAGAAAGAAAAGAAGGTCTAGGTGGGTCTATCTATTCCCCCTAAAATACATACTCACTCTATGGATGATTCAACTCTAATTCCTCCCACTATTTCCAATAATATTTTATAAGGTATCCCACTATCTTCTCCTCCTCATGCTCTAACTCTAGTCACATCTCCTCCAATAGCTCCTGTGCCTCCAACTCTACCTCTTCAAGTATCTCTTGCTCTTTGTACTCTAGTTCTACCTCCTCCTTTAACAACACCCACTCCCTGTACCTCAAATCTACCTCTAAATCCTCCAATAGATTTGGTATCCCAACCCCAACCTAGCTAGACCCATGTTACTCAGTGACATGCAATCCAAACATAGGTGACTCAACCACTGACACATAGACCCTAGGCCACATAAAACCTGAGGTTTGATGTCACCAATAATCTAGAGGCAAGCCCAAAAAGTGTATACTAGCAAGCACTAGTGCAAGTTCCACCCCTTACACCTCACTTTTCCTCCATTTCCCTTCCACCCCTCCCTCCTGCTACCTTCCAGCTCCTAATCACAACACCCCCAAGTTTCAATCCCCTTCTATAAGCTCCCTAAATGGTGCCTCTTCTCTTCCCCATTTCATCCCCTTCACTTTTTACCTAGGTACCTTTGGCAGTGATCCTCTTTAGCATCCTCACTTTATTTTCCTCTGCCCCATCCTTTCCACACCTATAACCTCATTGATGCCTTCATTTAGTATGCCTTCAATCCAGGTACTTATAGGCGCATATTCATCTATGAGCACAAATAAAACCATTGGGAATATATCTAAAGTGCTTGAAAACATCCCTTAAAGCCCTTTGATCATCATAATACCTCCTTTAATGATTAATAAACTTCCACAATCAGACCTCATAGATCTTATTATCTTTCCTAGTCCTTCTACTACAACATCTGGAGCTGACCCATGAAAGAGACCTAAGAAATAATATAAAGCTACTCACCCTCAGGATTCTATTCAAATGGTTACTATAGATATAGTCATGATGAATTTTCTCATTTCTCTTGAACCCCTTCTTTTCATTACCCTAAGTGCCCAAGGATTTGACTTCAACCAGCCAATCTTTTCTCTTATGTTAAACGCCCCTCTCTCAGGAGTCATTACCCCTCAGGTGGGCATGACCCAAGAGTAGTGGTGAGTACAAATGTTCTCATGGGCCTCCCATTTTGTCATTCCTCCCTTCACTTCCATTTCCCCTCCTCCTCCAATTCTTTCCTCTTTCACCCCTTTTACATCTTCCATCTCCCTTATGCCTTATTCTTCACCCTTCAACACCATCTCTATCACCCTTGTAACACCTCCCACAACTTAGGTAATGGTCCAAAGGGTACAAGCACTGGAGATGATAGTCCAAGGAGACTTAGACATATAATGGAGCTTCAACTGAGCCACACAAAGTATGAAAAGGATCCTAATGCATAAATCCATCTAAGAGGGGAACTAAGTGGTATGATAAACCCAATAGGATTTTTTCTCCCTAACCAAGGTGAGGAATTACATTAGGGAGGAAAGGATCAAATCTTCATTCTCTGGGCAACCCAATATATGTTATAAAAGCTCCTCAAAGATATGCAAAGCTAGGTTTAGACACTAAAATCCTAGGTGAAAAGCTCCTTCCCCACTAGGCTAATTGGGTAGGTCAAGGATTCTCTCTTACTACTATTCTCAATTATGAGGAAGGTGGCGGAGACTATAGAATAGGCCAATATGCTTATCCACCAGAATTAGGCTTATATGAAGAAGATCATAGAGATTGTTAAGAAGTGTAAGAAGCTACCAGTGGCGATCAACAAAGTCATGTTCTTAGAATTGAAACTAATGCTCACATCAAAGTTAGGGTTATACCAAACATACATTGGAAACATGAAAATGGTTAGGGAGGAATGGTTGATTGTGGCTTAAAATGTAATAGGACCCTTGGAAAATGGTAAGAAAAAGATATTGGACTACTTCAAGGAGGTCAATATCTCTGTGTTATTCCACCTAGATGGCACCTTGTTATATAGGGGAGAATTTGGAGTCCACTTGGGTCACTTTGACCAATGTATAAGGGAGAAGGTCACCAAATCAAATAAAAAAGGGTCCTAGGTAGTTATTAAGCTATCAACATAATTTATGGTAAGAATCAACCAAGTGTCTAGGGTCTAAGTGTCATGGAAGCTCCCTTTCAGGTATACTAGAGGTTGGCAACTCAAGTCAAGGTGATATTTAGGGAAACTTGATGAACCTTACTATGATGGACTGAGAGTTCAACTTCATGATAGCCATGTTGGAAGCTAGGGATGTAAGATCAAAATAGTTAGGAACCAAATCTTCATAGCTGCCTTTGTGTATCAATTGAGTGGTCCCCTATGGATCTTTTTTTGGGTTTGGAAATATTTTTTTTTGAATTTTGAATTATGTTTGTAACTAAAATGAGTGGCCATCATGGCCCAAGATGATAATCTCATGCTATTCGGAGGTGAATCCCATCCTTATCTATACAAGGAAAAGTCATATTGTAATTTAAGGGTTAACAAAAATTTGCTCAAAAGTGTTATCATATTACAGCTAGGATTTCACCTAATTTTACCTTTACTTTTTGGATAGTAGAGTTATCCCTGATCAATTGGTTTAATAACACTTTATTTTTATGAATACAATTCTAGTTTTTTACAAAGGGCTTATTTTTCATCTCAATTATCTTTCATCTCCATTATGAATGTTTACTAATACTAGATTAATCAGACTAAAACCTTGCTATTAAATGTATGATATGGTTATGATGTGCTTGTCTATTATAATCACTTTGTGAAATCTCTAATTTATCTTTTGATAAGTATTGTTAATTTGTGTGTTAATCTATAAATTATCATTAGACATTTATGTGTAAATTACTATAAACTTCTATTACTTATATTTAGTGAGGGATCATATTTGAAGCATGATCCCCTATTTCCTCAGACTCTTCCCATTATGTGATCCTAGAGGTAGAAATTTTGGTGGAACTCAATCCATAGTGGTATAACTATGCAAGGGTATTTGGTTTAATGGTTGAAGCATTAAGTTTAATTTAGATCTAGAAGATCTATTTTTTACCTTACTCTCCCCTCTCCTTTTGTGTTTGTTTTCAAAGACTGAACTACCCTTTCCCCTTGTGTCTAGAAAGTAAAGGAACACAATACATGAACTTCAATAATAACTTTTAAGAATTAGATCTATATGCAATAATCCCATATTGAAATTTTAGTGGTGGCATGACATCTCTTGGAGATTATTCATGTAAAATTTATAATGAAGTCAAATACCCACAACCATGCCCTAGGCTGATCCAAAATTAGTCTTAAAATGGAGGACAAAAGTCCATCATTATTTCCATCTTCCTCTTTGAGGAATACACAATCTTATGCATATTTCATGAATGAGACATTAGAGTGAATAATAGTTGGTGTTAGAAGAAGAGTTAGTTTTATGTATTGCAAACTTTCATTGGCTTAGTAGTGTGTTGAAATTATTCTTATTGATAACAATGTATTAACCACTATTTGATTTTGAAGCATCCTAGAGACTAGTTCACTTGTTATCAGGGCTAGGTCCCACCACATCTGATTGGTAATCTCCCCTTACTTTTCCATAGAAACCCAGGCTCAAGAAACCTAGAGAAACCATGATTCCAACCCATTTTTTGCCATAACCTCTTTCAAATTTATAGCCTAAGATGGCCTGGTTAGCTAGCTCTATCATTAACATCCTAGGGGTTATCCATAATTTACTTAAAAACCTTGAGAGAAATCTCTCCCATTTCACTCTTGGTGTGGGATAGATTGCTAAAGATCACATAACTTACTATAAAACCACCCTAAGGGTTTTAAATGTATAGAACAAGTATGTGGCATATAAGTTTTTACCCTTCATATTGATGGACTCAACATATAATTGGTTCCTCAACCTCGCTGAAGACTCTATCCTTAGTTGGGACCATTTTAGTACTACCTTCCTCACCCAATTTTAGGCAAGTGATAAACCCTAGTGTCTTATACCAATAATTTACTTAAATTTAAAGGAAGACCAATGAGCCTATCAGGAACCTCAATGTTAGGTTTCAAAATATATACAACTGAGTCACCATGATTCATCAACCTAACCCCCAACTAACACTTAAAATATATAAGAATGCCTTAGACCCTTAGATGACCATGTTTATGATGAGAGACCTGACCATAACAGACCTATCCCTAACTTATGTAGGAACCATCAAGGTAGATAGTCAACTAAACCCCTAAAGCCACATGATGGCCAACATTCTTATTATGTTATCATAGATGCTCATGTTGAGATTCTTGCCCAATGTTAATTAGAATACCCAAATGCTTCAAACACTCCCTATAATGTAGCAAATCCCACTAGGTCATCCTAGTTTAAACCAAAAATTGGGTTTTCTTAACCCAAGGGGCTAGGAATTGATTCCTTGAGTACCACATCAGGGAATATTGGAAATAATTAACAATACCCAAACTATACCCCAAGAGTCCACAAATAATGAGTTGGATTCCATTCAATAAATGGTATAAAAACTTAACAATGATTTCCTTGGGCTATAAACGTAGGTGAGTAACTCTAATGTAAAAAGTTTTAAAAAAAATTCACATATCAAAGATCGAACATGAACTATAACTATCCTCATAATCCCCCAAAACCCTCACCAAATAGGTTGCTCAAAATCAATATCTTTGAGATAGCTTACCTAAATAGTATCAGGTGCATAACACAATAGCCCATAGGGAAATAGATTGCATAGAGTTTGGTTCTACTTTTGAGATATTCCAAAAGGAAATGAAATAATATGAAGTGGTCCCTAATCACCTTAAATCATCCAACATGGGTAAATCCCCTAACATTTTTATGGTGTTAGAGATCCTAGATTTCCCTAGCAGGAATAAAATGATCCAGAGGAGGGTATTAGTGAGGTGTAGGAATTTAAAAAATTCTAGAGGACCATTTATTCCCTTAGGAATAGGCAACTATAACAACCCCTCACTACCTTAACTCCCCCTAACAATGGTGCAACCCTTCTTGACCAAAATGCTAGGAATAATGTCCCCCACCTCTGAGACGTCAATAACCTAAGGCACCCATAGAAACCCCATCAATCCAAATAAAATTGGGTTATAACATAGTAGAGGATATGAAAAATATCAAATCCAAAATCACACTTCATGAACTTTCTCAAATCACTAAGCAATGTGATCTCTTGTTGAAATCCTTGACTTAGAAGCCAACCTCATCAACCCAACCAAAACCAAGAGAAGCACACACTAATATGCTCATTCAAAAAAATAATATGGAGGTTCCCCCTTTCCTCTTAACCATTCAATTATTTGGAAATAATATACATAACTTCTTATAATATTCAGGAGCCTCAGCCAATGTAATGTTAGTAGGCATATGTGAGAAGCTCAATTTGGTCCCTATAAAGTTACACAAGGTAGTGTTCCAGCTCAAAAATTTAAACATGAAAGTGATAGGGGAAATAATGAATTCAACACTTTATAGACATAAAACCAGTGGAGTTTCTTGAAGCTTATAACATGTTCCTCAATAGAGACTGGTCCAAATCCCTAAATGGGTACATGGCCACAGATTTCTCCCATATGTGGTTGCCATGGAGGGGAGTAGCCAAAAAAATATATGTAGATAGATAATATCACATGAAACACATGATAACCAAGTATAATTCCATTAATGAGAAAGTAAACCTAGTACCCTTAGACCTAAGGATCTACACGCTGAGCACAAAGCCACTGTAATGTCCCCTTTTTTTGAGTGATCATTCAGTAATGCCAACTAGCCTATTTTATTCCCATAGGATATAATTGTGCACTATAAGGGAATACAATAAAATAAATTATTTATAAATTTGAATAAAAAAATTAAATCATAGGGATAACTTTGTTTTAATTAATTTAATTAAAGTGGGGCATGTTTGGAGGCACAATTGGTGGAGTTAATGTTTAGTTTCAAGGGAAAATTTCAAATGGAGTGTGGATTTATTGGTGGATTTAATGAGGAATGTATAATTAAAATTTCTAAAGGGGACGTTAACTTCTAAGAGAAGATATGGATGGGAGTTCCAGGGAAACATTCCATTTCATAAGTGGGTCAAGTTTGGGAAAGTTGGAAGTAGAAATAAAGAAGACAAAACAAGATATAAGTGGATTATGGAAAGTAGATAAAAGAGGGAATTTGGTTTATTTTTATTCTCATGTTCCCTAAATTAATAAATTCTAATCTAGGTGCCACTCTTGGACATCTGGGGTATTAATATGCCCTACTTTGAATTTTGGGGATCTTTTACCAAATTAACAAATTTCTTATGCATGTTGCACTTGTGCTATAGTAACAAGATTCAAGGATGAAACCCCTTGGGTTATTGGAAATAATAAGATGAAATCCATCTGACTTCATGTGGGTAATATCATACAATTATTGTAGTGGAGCTTCATAGAGTTGTAAATTCAGTTATCTCAATTTTGGGTATGTTTGCAAGATTTTTGGGTGAGGAGTTTGATAGTGTCTTTCCAGAATTTATTGCTGACATATATGATATTATTATGGTTTTAGATAGCCCCAATTTTATATAATTTTTTCATAAAATATAAACCTATAATCTCAGGTTCTTATTTTACATTTTCTAGGCAATTTAGAGAAATCGGGTGTAAGGGTTGGAAGTTATATTTCCTAAAATTCATATTTATTGTAAAAAAAATTATATTATGATATATATCAGAAATAGGATATTAAATTAATGTTATTAATGAGTATTTATCATTCCCTTAAGTTTTGATAAGTTTCCCTTTGGATTAATTAACAAACTATCAAATTCAGGGTCCATTAGTGAGGAGAAAATTGGGTATTTTGAGAGTTGTTTAATAAATCACTTCAGATCTAGTTATGTTTCATTAATTTATGGGTTGTGGGATATTAAATTTGTATATAAAGTGTGTTAATGTGCCATGTATGTGTGTTTATGGGTAAAATTAGTTTAGATATCCTTCATTTTTGGATAAATTTTTTGCAAGGTATTATAGTGGTATTAGAGCCTAGTATCCTACTAACATGAAGGGTGAAAAATAGTTGATTCCATGCACACAAGTGATAGGAAAACAAAAAATTAAAAATGAAATGATGAAATTGCAACAAAAAATGATGATATTTCTTGGACAAATGACTCAAAACATGGGAAACTTTAGAGTTAACCAAACACATACAGGTGAAGGAAGTAATGTAGGTACACCCAATATTGGTAGAACTCATGTTAGCACAAAAGATAGGCATTTTCATCCCAAATTCCTACCAAGAGAGGTATAAGAGAAGAATATTTAGTAGATTAAGAAGAGCTAGCTTTTGCTGATGAGTTTATTTCCATTCATGATGAATATAATTCTCTTCCACCACGTATTAGAGATGATTTATCCTTCAACCAATTCATAAGTCAATGAAAGGATATAAGGGGAACAAGGGTTAAGAAAATGCCTAGGAGTCAACATAAATATTTCAAGCAAGCTATAGGCAAACTAACTCTTCCAAAGTTTGATGGTAGTGGTGATACTAGTACAAGGGCTTGGATTCACAAGCTAGATACCTTCTTAACTCTCAAGCCTATGTAAGAAGATGAAGCCATTAAATTTGTGACCATGCATATGATTGGTGGAATCATGGGTTGGTAACTTAAAATCATGTAATGATACATTCCTATGAATAATTTAGGAGCAAACTCATTGCTAGATTTGATAGTAAAGATACAAAGGTCTGTTATAAAGAGTTGGCTCAAATGAAACAAATTGGGCATGTTGATTCTTACATTAATTATTTCCAAAAGGTCACTATTATGGTTCCTGATATGACTAAAAATAGAGTGGAAATGCTGTTCATAGAAGGTTTGAGTGATATATTAAAGGGCTTGGTTAAGGCTTTCAATCTTAGCAATATATAGGAAGCAATTCAACTAGCTCTTGATCTTGAGACATATCCTACTACATATCAGCCAGAAAAGAAAAGTTTAAAGGAAATAAACCATATTAGAAAAATTATAACTAGCCTAAGTTCACACCTCATAAGATGGACTTTGAGATAAAGAATGAACTAAGGAGGAAGAAACTTTACTTTTCTTGCAAAGAACCATGTGGACTAGGACTTGGGTGTCTTGAGAAAGGCAAGGTTCATTATATATAGTTCACTTCCAATGTGGAGAATGAATTAGTATAGGATACAATTTCAAATAGTGATAGTGATCATGAGGGACAAACCCCCATTTAGAGATTGAACCTAATCCGATAAATGATACAACATATGTGACCATTGATACACTTTTAGGAGTGCTTAGGTATCATCCCTTTTGGTTGAAGGGAGTCCTTAATAGACAATGAGTCAATTTTTTGGTTGAAAGTGGAGCTACTCACAAATTCATTGAAGAGGGTTTAGTTGTGAATAGGGGATTATAGGAAAGAGTTTTTAGGGTTTAATATGATAGTTGTAGATGGTTTTTCTATAACTTGCACTAGAAAGGTTTCATAGCTCAACGTTTAGATGAGTGATTATACTTTGACTAATGAATTCTATGTGGTTGGAATTAGAGAGATTGATATTTTTTTGGGGATCCAGTGGTTAAAGTCACTTGGTAGATATATCCAATATTTTTAGAAGATGGAGTTGGAATTCATCTCAGATGGGAAGAAGATTATACTAAGAGCATTATCAGTAAAGAGGATGGAGGCATTATTTAGGCATGGTGATGTTGTATGGGCATCCTAGTTATTTATATATTCCAAATATTCTTCTTGTAATGATAAACAATATCATGTAGATATTTAGTCAGTGTTTGATAAACACAACTTGGTGTTTGGAGACATTCTCCTAATAGATTCCCTGATCATGTAATTGAGTTAGAAGAGGGATCCAAACCCATCATTACTACACCTTATCATCATCTAAGACATTTCAAACAAGAGATTGAAAAGATGATAAGAGAGTTGTTGGACATGGGACACATTTGACCTAGTTCTAGTCCCTTTGCTTCTTCAATTATTTTTGTAAGGAAGATGGATGGAACCATGAGGATGTGCATTGACTATAGAGCCTTAAATAATAAGATGATCAAGAATAGGTATCCCATACCTAGGATAGATGAGTTAATTGATGAGTTATATGGATTAATTTAATTTTCCAAGATAAATCTTCATTCAGGGTATCATTAGATTTGTAAACATGAAGAGGATATTCATAAGATAGCAATCAAATGTCATTACATGTATTATGAGTTCTTGGTTATGCTATTTAGTATTAATAATGATCCAAATAAATTTAAATCATGCATGAATCACATATTTAATAAGTAGTTGCATAAGTTTGTATTGGTATTCTTTTATGACATTTTGATATACAGTAAGACATGGGATGACCACTTTAGGCACCTTGATGAGGTTTTGGGTATTATGGAGGCACAATACCTTTTTTCTAAGGCATCCAAATGTGAGTTTAGGTTTTAAGATATTTTTTACTTGGGTAATGTGATTGGTGCCAATGGAGTTAAGGTCCATCAAGGGAAGATTAGAGCCATTTTAGATTGGCCACCGTTAAGGAACATTTGTAACTTGGGAGGTTTCTTGGGTTTGTGCAACTATTACATGAGGTTTGTTAAGGGGTTTTCATAGCTAGCATCCCCACTTACAGATCTCACTAAGAAAGGGAAATTCACATGGTTAGAAGAGGCCCAAGTTGATTTTGATCAGCTTAATGATATAATGAGTTCGTATCCTATTTTGGCATTACCATATTTCACACATCCATTTATGTTAGAGTGTAATGCATCAAGAGAGGGCATTAGAGCCATGTTGATGTAGAATAGACATCTCATAGTATATAAGAGAAGAAAATTAAGGGATGTAGAGAGACTTTACTCCAATTATGATAAGGAGATGCTTGTCATCAACATGCATTGGAAAAGTTTAGATAGTACTTGGTGGGTGGGAAATTTATGGTGAGAATGGACCACAACAACTTTAAATACTTTCTAGAGAAAAAGGATCTTAATGAGAGGAAACAAAAAAGGGTCAACAAAATTTAGGCCTATGATTTTGTTATTGAGTACATCAAGGGTAATAAGAATATTGTTACTGATGCACTTTTTAGGAAACCTATACTTTGCTCTATGTCAGAGATTTTTATTGATTGGAAAGATCAACTTTTGGTTGAGTATTCCAAAAATACATTTGCATGTGAGCTCATGGATGGTAATATTTAGGATGATCGATATAAGGTAATTGATGATGTGATATATTATAAGGATATAATCTATTTGGTACCTAAATATAAAATGAAGATTAAGACCATGAGAGTTGTCTATGATACACCCTTAGTAGGACATCCAAGGTTATTTAAGACCTATAGGTAGATTACAGAGAGATTCTCATGGAAGGGTCTCAAGGATGATGTCTGACATTATGTTAGAGAGTACATGAGTTATTAGTAGAATAAGTTAGAGAATACTTTCCAAACCAATTCTAGAACATAAGTGGGAGAGTATTTATATGAATTTTATCATAGGTCTTTTGAGAGTCCAAGGTAGGCATTGCATATTTGTAGTAGTTGATAGGTTGACAAAATATGCACATTTATTTGCTATTTAATCAGACTACATGACACCCTAGGTTGTAGAGTTATTATTAGAGAGTTTTTTACACTTCATAGGCTTCTAAGGACCATTATCAGTGATTGTGATAACAATTTTCTTAGTGTGTTTTAGCAGGAGCTATTTAGATTGGCTAAAATTGAGTTGACCTCGAGCACTAGCTACCACTCATAGACAGATGGATAGACAAAGATTTTAAATAAATGGGTGGAAGGGTATTTACGTAATTATGTTATGGCATAAGAAAAGGCTTAGATCAAGTGGTTGTATTTGGGAGATCATTGTTATAATACCACCTATCACATGTTGATAGGCATGTCACCATTTAGAGCCTTGTATGGGTATGAAATTATGTCTTTTGTAGACCTATCATTTGATGATAGTCTAGCTCTTAAGGTGAGAGAGTTGATGTAGGATATCTAGGATATTCTTAAGGTCCTTAAGGAGAATATTTATCATGTGTAGAATCAAGAAAAGGTATATGCTGATAAGCATAAGGTTGAGAGGACATTCAAGGTTGGTGATTTGGTTTTTTTACAATTAAAACCATACAAACAGTCTACATTGAAGAAGAGTGGGGAAAAAAAAGTTGAAGCCTTAGTTTTATGGCCCCTACAGAATCATAAGGAGAGTTGGAGAGGCTGCGTATGAGATAGGATTGCTTTAAGATATCAAAATTCATAATTTGTTTCATGTATCTTGCCTCAAAAGGGCACTGGGGAAACATATTATACCTTCTCCAAAGCTTCCACCTTTAGATGAGGAGGGCAAGTTAATTTTGGTACCTGATGCTATCTTAGATATGAGGGAGCATAGATTGAGGAATATGATGATCAAAGAGTATTTGATTAGATGAACTTGCATATCAAGGATGTTATGTGGGAAGGTGAATAGATTCTACAACATCTAGATTTGCAATTTCTTGAGGGCAAACAATTCTGAGAAGGGAGGACTGTAATGTCCCCTTTTTTTGAGTGATCATCCAACAGGGCCAACTAGCCTATTTTATTCCCATAGGATATAATTAAGAATTACAAGGGAATAAAATAAAACAAATTATTTATAAATTTTTCTAAATAAATTAAATCATATAAAGATATCTTTATTTTAATCAATTTAATTGAAGTGGGGCATGTTTAGAAGCATAATTGGTGGAGTTAATATTTAGTTTCAAGGGAAAATTGCCCAATGGAGCATGGATTTATTAGTGGAGTTAATGAGGAGTGTATAAGGAGAATTTACAAAGGGGACACTAAATTATAAGAGAATATATGGATGGGAGTTCCATGAAAACTTTCCATTTCATAATTGGATCAAGTTTGGGAAAGTTGGAAGTAGAAACAAAGAAGGAAAAAACAAGATCTAAGTGGATTATGAAAAGTAGATAAAAGAGGGAAGTTGGTTGATTTTTATAACTCATGCCTCATAAAGCAATAAATTCTAATCTTGGCACCACTCTTAGACCTCTTGGGTATTAATACATCCTACATTGAATTTTGGGGATCTTTTGCCAAATTAACAAATTTCTTATGCATGTTGCACTTGTGCTATAGTAACAAGATTCAGGGAAGAAACCCATTGGTTTATTGAAAATAATAAAATTAAACCCATATAATTTCATGTGGGTAATATCATACAAAGATTGTAGTAGAGCTTCACAGAGTTGTAGATTTAATTATCTCAAAATTGGGTATGTTTACAAGATTTTTGGGTGAGGAGTTTGATAATGTGTTTATAGATATTATTTTTGCTGTAGATGCTATTACTGTGGTTTTAGATAAGCTCAAATTTCTTTAATTTCATCATAAAATAAAATATTATAATCTTGGGTTCTTATTTTACATTTTTCTAGGTAGTTTAGAGAAATTAGGTGTAAGGGTTTGAAGTTATATTTCTTAAAATTAATGTTTATTGTAAAAATATGTTATCTTATGATATGTATCAGAAATAGACTATGAAATTAATATTATTCATGAGTATTTATTAATCCCTTAAGTCTGGATAAGTTTCCCTTTGGATTGGTTAACAAAATATCAAATTCAGGGTCCATTAGTGAGGAGAAAATTGGGTATTTTGAGAGTTGTTTAACAAATCATTTCAGATCTGGTTATGTTTCATTAATATATGATTCTAGGGATATTAAATTGGTATATAAAATGTGTGCATGTTCCATGCATGTGTGTTCATGGGTAAAATTAGTTTAGATATCCTTCATTTTTGGATTGAATTTTAGAAAGTTTAGTACAACTACCTAAAAACCAAGCTAGCCATCACCTAAACCTACCCAACCTATAGTCTCTCTATATAGATAGAGCTCTTTATAAAAAAGGTATTGGGGCTAGTGTTCTACTTATAAAACCCCTAGGGCAAAAACATTTAGCACCATATAGGTTGGAGTTTCCTTGCACAAATAATTTGGAGTATGTAGAACTAATCCTAGGATTGTAATTTGCATTAACATATAAGTAAAATTAATTGAGAGCATTTAATGACTTTGAGTTGGTGGTTAACTAGATCAAAACTAAATTTCAATGTAAGCTATAATACCATAAAAGGTATAAGCATAGGGATTATGAACTAATCAAGATGTTTAATACATTTAATATCATGCCTATCCCCTGAGAGGAAAACCAAGTAGCCGACTCATTAATATTTGTGACAACAAACCTAACTCCCCTAGATGAGACTGAGCTATAAGTAGAGTTAATTATAAGAGCCCTTATAGAAAACCCTCTTAGAATTATTTGGTGAATATTTGGAAAAATATTGTGTAGACATGGAAAAAACTATATGAGTGATGGTGAATCCATCAAGATTCAACAGGAGTGCAAGGAAATATAAGATTCATTATTATTTTTGTACTACCTTTCGATTGCACCAAATCAGGATGCCAAACAGAACTACCAAACAATGTTTTCAAATGACTGGATCAAACAATTAAATTGAATGGATTTAAATCTTACCTATAATAAATGAAGAATAGAAAACTTCCCAAAATCAAAATATTATTTCATATTTGGATTCCTCTTGAAGAGTTATGTAATTTAAAAAAAATCATCATAATTTGAGTCTGTATGCAAAAGTTACAGCTTCCAAAAGTTGGCATTTAGTTATAGTATTTGGTTATGTCATTTAATCTTTTTCATTCATTTATGTCCTTTAGTTGCAACCAAATAGAAGCATCAAATGGTTGTAATCGAATGATGTAATCAATTACCAACTTATGGAGGCTGTAACTTTTGCATATAGACTCATATCATGATGATTTTTTTAAAAATTACATAGCTCTTCAAGAGGAATACAAATATGCAATAATATTTAGGTTTTTTAATGTTTTTAATTCCATATTTTCATTTATCCCACAACCTATCTATTTTATCTCTTCAATGCACATAATGACTTCCCAAATTATACTAATATCATGGGGTGATTATGTCATTCGGTTATTTCCCATGGTAGCCTATGTACTATATATATGTGGTGAATTGAATGATAAACTAATAAATTATTGTAAATTTTTGGCGAGTTGATCCCCAAAATAATTTACATTCCTATATTTTAGGTGATCTGAACCTATGTAGCGACCCTAAAAAAATGCCAAAAATAAATTTTAAAAAATGGAATATTTGTAAATTTACAAATATTCACCACTAAAATTTACCTTGGCTACAATATTTATCTATGGAATTTGTCCCATGCCCCTCTATCCCTAACAACATGATAAACTATTAGGTCTTTGAGGATGACCAATAGATCATCCAATTTCTTAGAAATGAGGGAAGATTTGAGACCTAAGTTATAGACAAGAAAGACAGAGACAACCTAGGGAATATGATAGATAAATATGGGATCTTGAATATTCATGTGAATTGTATCCTAAAGGGAATGATCTTGTTGAAATAAAATTTAATGATTTAGATGTCACCTTATACGTAAAAAAACCTCAGTTTGAGGATCAAAAGTACTAACTCATCAACCTTGATCCTATAGAAAATCCCCAAATAGTCAATATAGGTCCTGATTAGATAAACTATGAATTGGATCAATTATGAAGATTACTATTAAGATATAAATATGTAATCAACTAGGCATATGGATACCTTAAGGTCTTTGAACCAAGAGTGATCACTCATAATATCCCCCTCAAACCTAGGTAGAAACCATTTATAAAAAGACAAACACTGGTAAACCCAATTATAGAGCCCTTAATACACAAACAAGTCCATTAATTTTCCTAGTTTTCCACTCCACTTATGTGGCCAACCTGGTGACTGTGTGAAATAAAAATAGAGAATTCCACCTATGTGTGGACTTTTAGAACTTAAATGAGCCTTGGATAAAGATAATTAATCATTGCCTTCCCTTGACAAGGTAATCCAAATGGTGAGTAGATCTAAAATGATGTATTTTTTGGGTAGCTTCTCCAGATACAACCAGGTCTTGGTCAATTTTGAAGATAGGATTAAGACTACCTTCACCACAAAGTGGAGCACATTTGATTATAAACAAATGCCCTTCAAGTTGATCAATATTGGTGCCACTTTCCAAAGAGTGATGGATTTTACTTTTGAGGGACTAATTGGTAAGTGCATAATAATCTACATGGATGACCTAACTATGTTTTTAAAATACATGTCAAATTATTTGTGACATTTGGAAAAAGTATTTAAAATATGTAGAAGGTATGGTGTTTCTCTAAACCCAAAGAATAGTGTGTTCAATGCAATTAAAGGTAAGATTTTTGGTCACATTATCAAAAAATAAGGTATTGCTATCGATCCCAAGAGGGTGGATGTAAATTTTAAACTACCTTTACCTAAAAATAATAAAGAACTAAAATATTTATTTGGGAAAATTAAATTTATGTGTAAGTTCATTTTAGGATTTGTTGAAATAGTAAAACCCTTGAATGGTATGTTGAAATAGGATACAAAAGTATAATGGCATGTTGAATCAAAGAGATATTTTTAGGATAACAAATACAT
Source organism: Torreya grandis (assembly GCA_037957365.1). Taxonomy (NCBI): domain Eukaryota; kingdom Viridiplantae; phylum Streptophyta; class Pinopsida; order Cupressales; family Taxaceae; genus Torreya; species Torreya grandis. The sequence continues at coordinate 1,079,976 of JARHVA010004612.1, forward strand.
CATTATGCAAGCCCCAGTTCTCATTAGCCTCAGACTATACACAATATTTCTATACCTACCACTTTGCTTCTGAACACACCATTATTGCTTGCCTCACCCAAAGGTTAAAGGGAGAAGAACACCCCATTGATTTTATGATGACCAATCTCAAGGATGCTAAGCTAAGATATTATACCTTTGACAAACATGCCTATGCTCTGGTCAAGGCAATGGAGAAATCCAAACACTACATCCTCAAGAATAGAGTGCATGTAATTGTCTAGGACCTAGCTATAAGCAGATGCTAGGGTAGAATTAGTTGGGTGAATGCAAAGGCTGATGAATGACAAAATTGTAAGAGTATGATTTAAAAATCAAAACAAAAAAGCTATTTAGAGGATATGAGTCACCCAGATAATAACTAAAATAGATCCAAGAATAATTGTGAACCAAGTGGACTGAGGGAGAGTGTTATAATCAGAATGGTATGCCCTAGTTATGCATTTACTACTTTATGGAAACACAACCTCTGGGACTCAAGCATACATAGGAGAGGGCCCTCTGGTTAAAGGCTATACAATATATGCTGAAGAAGGGAGTTATCTTCAGAAGGAACCATGAAGGAATATAACTTCGGTGTGTGTCACAAGAGGATGCCAAAGAAATAATGGGAAGTTTCCATGAAAAACTAAGAGCTAGTCACCCTGTAGCAAATGTCATGGCCCACAAAGTTCTTTAGGTAGGATACTAATGGCCCACACTAATCAAAGATGTTTATGACCATATTCACTTTTTCAATTAGTGATAGACCTTTGATAAAATGGAAAATCATGTGTTAATGCCACTGTAGCCCATTGTGGAGTCTACACTATTTTCCCAATGGGGACTAGATTTTGTTGGCGTCATCAAACCCAATTCATTAGTGGACCATAAGTTTATCCTCACAGGCAAAAACTATTTCACAAGTTGGTTTGAGGTAGTTACAACTAAAAGAAGCACTACTACTAAAGTCATCAAGTTTTTGGAAATACCATAACTACCAATTTTGGGATCCCTATCTCTTTGGTGTGTGATAATGGTCCTACCTTCCAATCCCTAAAATTAATAGAGTGGTCCTATGACAATGGAATCAAACTAAGGTTATCATCTAATCACTACCCATAAGGGAACATATTGGTAAAGTCCACTAATAAGAATTTTATAGATGCAATCAATAAGTCAGCTGAAGATAAGCCCCAAGAATGGAACTCATTGCTAAAGTTTTCTCTATGGGAAAATTACATAAGGTATAAATGATCCCTTAAAATATTTCCTTTCCTTATATTTTATGGATTGGAGCTGATCATATTGATCATGCTTAGGCTAACAACTTATAAATTCATGCAATAATTCATGAAACTAGATGAGAAAGTGAATTAAAAACTCCTAGACATAATTCAGTTAGAGGAAGCCTAGGATGAAGCTATGTTTTAGATTAAGGTAAAAACAGGTTTTGAAGGGATCCCAAAAACCTATACAAATCAAGAAAGATATTACAATACAAATCGCCAGGGTAGGCCAACTCACAGAAAAATAGTAACAAAAACCAAGTTTTACCAGGACCTAAAATCTCAACAAAACCAGGGTAAACACCCTGAAACCATGCTAAAAAATATAACATTAGCAACAAGCATAAATCATGATAAAAAACCCTATAATACCATAGGATTCTCTAGGATGAAGCTATGTTAAGATTTAACAAACATTAAGATACATTGAAAAGGTGGTTTGATAAAGAGCTAAGATCAAGACCTTAAAAATCTTTGACCTACTCCTAATGTGGGACAAGGATCATGAGATAAAGGCTAAAATTCAAATTTTGATCCCCTATGGATTGGTCCATAATAAATAATTAAAATCCTAGGTTAGAACACCTTTCATCTCAAGGATCTTGAGGGTAAGGAGACGCCACTTCCAATAAAGGGATAATTACTGAAGCATTATTTCTTGGCTGCCCCATCTAGCATAATTTATGAGTAATCTAAGCAAGTGTTGGTAATGTATATAATAGATAGGTTTGATTTTATTATGTGTTTTCTTTTAATATGTGTTTGATTTTTTTTGTGTTTTATCCTTTTAGTTTGAATCTTATTTTGTGGTGTCCCTCTAATGCCTATCCTTATTAGTAGCCACTTTAGGCGATGGCCGAATCCCATGAATAATTATTGAGTAACAGGAAGACCTAGGTTAAATATTTGATCCACACAAGTCAGGGATGGCAATTGAACTTTTTTTATTTTTTAAAATTTAAGAGCCCAATGATTCTAAGAGAAACAAGTTGATTTTAGAACAACCCACATCTTAATAGAGCCACTAAGTTACACTTAATGTAACATCTCAAGAAAATATAAAAGTATTCAAGATAATCAAAGACTGGATGGGTATTCAAGGCTTCATATTCATCCTTTCACCTTTGTCTTGGTCCCAAACCCTCAATGGATGAGAGCAAATTAAAAAAACCTTTCACAAGGAAGTTGGTAAAAAGACAAAAAAAGCATGTAGAATCTAAATTCTGAGTCTTCCTCAAAAGGGCCACACAAATATCCTCCATTACAATTTTTTTAGCTTGGTTGGGAGTGGAGTAAGGCCATGAATGGGACTATAGGTATCTATATTAGGGTTATGGACAACCCTCTAGTAGTAAAGTAATGCCCAAGCCATCACCTCCAAGCCATTTATCCTTTAACACCCTTAAAGGAGCTTGATACCCATTCTAACCTCTTTTGATCAATAAGAATATGAAATTGAAAGGAAAATAAATAATCACTTATTACACACACTAGTGGTTATCTATAGGATGATATCTCAGTATTCCACTTATTATTATTATGAGACTTAATAAATTATCTTCTCTGATATGTATAAAGATCTCTCTTACAATCTATGTTTTGTATAAGGGGATACAAATTAATTGTTTGGGTTCTAAGTGATTATCATCACTTTCCCCATGGAAGTCACCATTTATTGTGGCCAACATGACCCATTTTCATGGAAATGGGGGACCCCTCTTTAAAATTGTCAAAAACAAAACTCTTGGGTCCATTCTTTCATTCTAGCTAGCTTCACCTAAACTAGGTCCTTGAAATATTGTGTTGCCTTGATTTCCCCAAGTCAAGCTTTGTTTGTTTTATGATTAAGGTAGGCTCATTATTGTAAGGATTTAGGGTGATAACATTGTAGGTCAATTATTAAAAGAATTTCTCAGAGTCTTGTTCCTTTCTCAAAGAAATAAACCTAATGCCCTTCACGACAAATCAAAATCTTAATGATAGTTGGGTAAATTATTAATGGATTATGCATCTTTTCATATTTACTTAGTATTTTTGGTGAGTTTCATAGAAGAAAATGGCCAATTAGAGGAGGCAACATCATAATATGTCAAAGTGATTAGTCCCTTAGACCTATTAGAGATGTCAAATCATGGGAGAGATTGACAAACTTAGAGGTACCCACATCGTAAGTTGTCATAATAGCTAGTCCCTCAAACCTACTAGAGATGTTAGATCCTAGGAGAGTCTTACCCAATTATAGGGTACCAAATCACAAGTTGTTAGAATGGATAGCCTCATGGTCCTATTAGAAATGTCAGAGCTTGGGAGAGTCTGATCCACTCAAAAGGTGCCATATCATAAGTTGTTAGAGCATCTATTTCTATGGATATGCTATATATGTCAGAGCCTGAGAGAGCCCAAACCACTAAGAGGGCACCATATAACAAGTTGTTAGAGTGACTAGTCCCTCAAACCTACTAGAGATGTCAGATCTTGGGAGAGCTTGGCCCATTCAAAAGGCACCACATCACAAGATGTCATAGTAGTTAGTCCCTCTGACCTATCAAAATTATCAAAGGCCAAGAGAGCCTGTCCCACTCAAAGGGTGCCAAATTGAAAATTCTTAGAGAAACTAGTCCCCTAGACCTTTCAAAGATGTTAGAGCCCATGAGAGCCCAACCCACTTAGAGGATACCATGTAACACAACTAGGCATATGAATGGGTGGCCACCTAAGCCCCCAAAATGGTTAGAATGGAGTATAGATAGAATGTAAAGACTAATCAAAGGATGCCACATGTCCCTAAGTGACACCTCATCCTTCCTAAGGGTATGGAATGAGGTACAAAGATATGCTTAGTTATTGACTACTAACATGAAGACCAATAAGTACATGACATATGGCATAAGGTTAGAGTTAACTAGGAGGCCTCAAGGAGATGTGACCACATACCTACCAAGCACTAGGTATTAATAAAATAAAAATTTGGGCCTAATTGGATAGTTTTAAATAAATTACATCATCATCACTAGATTTTGTGGGTGATAGAGGATTGTGATCTCTATATTTAACTCTAGATTGGGGAATATAGAAAAGATATATAGCCACCAACTCAAATTTGAATTCACAGTATGTAAGGTTTTAAGTGCCATTAATATAGGGGGATGAATGTAGTATTTTACAAATATCCTAAGGAAAACTTGATAACATTTATCATAGTATACTTATAAGAGCAAATCAACTCCAAGCTTTCTAATTCCTATCACACACACCTACATTTTTTATTGCATTTAATACCCTTCTATTGGCCTCCATCTTAATAAAATGGCTTCATCCTCCTTGAACCCCAAGGCCAAGCTTGAGTACCAAGATACCCTATTCTAAGAAAACTTTACCCAGTTCAAGCACTATAATGACCTATTCAAAATAATGAAATAGGTACCTAGGGACTCGAGCTATAATAATGATGAATAAGTGGAGTTTGAAGATGCCCTTTAAGCTTATAATAAATATGGTCTTCATAGGGATATGACCAAATTAAATGTTTTCCCTTGCATTGAATTATTTGACAACCTACTTCTCACTACCATTTAAGTACAAAATAGAGTCCATGATTGGGTTTGCTCACCCAAATCTTGGCACTATATCATCTACATATCTAAGAATGCCTATAAGGTGTATTACTCCCTCTAAAATTTCACCTTCTCTTATGAAGTTGCAGTGATAATAACTTGGACTAAATCATTCCAAATATACAACATCCTACAAGATTGGGATGAGAACCTAGATGCCAATTGGGTCAGTAATGAGGTCATCAATGCATACATAGTCCAATCCTTCCAAGAGGATATCTAAGTGGGTATGATTATGATAAATTGATTGTTCAAGGCCTAAGATTTATTATTTGTTAACAAATTATGGGTGCCCCTCTTCCATATGATCCTTACTAGCTCCAAAGTTCTAGACATGGGGTAATAATCAACTTCAAGTTGGTCAATGCCATAGTGGATGCTCAGGTAGGAGAGAATTTATACATGATGAGCTATCTTGTAGATGTGGTCTATAGGACACTTGTTTTTGAGACATTGGCTTTCCCTACATGGATTTTTGGGGGCTCACTAGTCCATGTAGTATTTTATAAACTATATGGGCACTAGTACCAGAACCACATTTGGGACATCTACAAGCACTTCTACTTGATGGTCTACAATGCAATCAATGAGGCCCCAATTCCCCATTTATTATAGTAAATTTGGGACTCCATTACAGCCATTAGTGATTATTAGTACTACCAAGAGGACACCATGGTTTGAATCACAAGCATCCTTAAGTAGCCCTTTTACTTGCCATACTTCATCCTAGATCACCTAATAGAGCAAGAGATCACATACCAACTAGTAGACAGTATTTTCAACTTTTGCATAGGCTAATAACAAAAGGAATGATCTCCACTATTGATGTCCATTAGGCACCATGTTTAAAAGGCCTTCTCTCCCCTATAGAAAATGGTAGCTGGGTGGGACTCCTTCACCCTAAGCAAGAACCAAGATTTGGAATTAAGACCCTAAGGGCATGATCAGGGTTCATCTAGAGAGGTACGCAACATGCCTTAACATAAACTATGACCACAAATCATAGGATGACAATGATCTCTACCTTAATGTTATAAATGACTAGGAGGTGTTATCCTAGATTATGCCTCAAAAAATAAGAAAAGAATGAAGGTCCAAGTGGTCTCATTTGCTCCCCTTCTAGCTCCTACTCATTCCATAGAGGATCTAAATCTAAATCTTCATGTTATTTCCAAGAGGATATTATAGGGTATCTCACCACCTTATACTAATCATGCTCTAGCTCTAGCCCTATCTTCTCTAAAATCTCCTATGCCTTCACCCATGCCTCTTCAAATAGTTCTTTCTCTTCATGCTCTAGTTCTGGCTCCTTCTCTAGTAACACCTCCTCTTCATGCCATAGCTTTACCTCTACTTCTTCTAATATCTTTGGTAGCCTAGCCCTAATTGATCTAGCCCTGTGTTACTTAGAATTAGCCAATGTAAGTATAGGTAACTCAACCATCAAGACCTCAACCTTAGGTTGTATAGAACTTGAGGTTTGATGTCACCAATAATTTGGAGGTAATCTTAGAAAGGGGATGCTAGAAAGCACTAGTATAGGTTCCATCCCTTACACCTCCATTTACTCCATCTCCCTTCCACCCCTCCCTCTTACTGCCTTTTAGCTCCTATTCATGACACCCCTGAGTTCCATTCCCCTTCGACAAACTCCCCAAGTGGTGCATCCTCTCTTCCCAATTATACCCCCTATATTATTCAACTAGGTACCTTTGGCCTCAGTCCTCCTAAGCATCCTCTTTTCATCATTTTCCTCTATCCCATTCTTTTTATAACCTAAAACCTCCCTAATGCCTTCATTGGGCATGACTTTAGTCTAGGTACCTATAGGCACATCCTCATTAGTAAGTGAGGTTTCAACCATTAGGAATATATCTCAAGTCTATGAAACCATCCTAATACCCCATTTAATCACTATGACACCTCTTTCAGTGTTTTAAAAACTTCCATAGTTTCCCTACATCTCCTACTATACCTTCTAGTCAACTACTATAACATCTGTGGTTGACTAGGGAAAGAGACTAAAGAAAAAACATAATGATACTCACCCTTGGACTTTCATTTAGAGACTTTATGCTCTATTCTAGCCTCCTCTACCAACCTCAATAGTTCCTCTAGATCCAGTCTCGATGCCTTTATGAGTTGATCCTTGGCCCCCTCTTTCCATCACCCTTGGTGCCTAAGGATTTGGATTCAACCAACTAATCTTTTCCCTTTTATTGAACACCCCTCTCTCTAGAGTCATTTTTGCTTAGGTGGGTATGACCTAAGAGTAGTGGTATGAATAAATGTTCACATGAGCCTCCCATTCCATCTTTCTTCCCTTCACTCCCATACCCCCTCCTCTTCCATTACTTTCCTCTTTCACCCCTTCTATGTCTTCCATCTCCCCTTCACCTTGTACTTTACCCTTTATCACCATCTCTATCACCCCTCCAACACCTCCCAAAACCTAGGGAATGGTCCTAAGGTCACAAGTGCTAGAGATGACATTCTAAAGAGACCTAGACACACAATGGGGCTTTGATTGAGCCATTGAAAACATGGAAAGGACCCTAATGTATAAATTCATCTAGGAGGGGAACCTAGTGGTATTACAAACCCAGTAGGATTTTTTCTCCCCCACCAAGGTGAGGACTTCCACTAGGGAAGAAAATATGGTTGAAGATCCACTCTCTTTTCTTCAATAAACTCATGATATGTTGAAGAAGCTCTTCAAAGATATGGAAAACTAGGTTTAAACACTAGAATCCTAGGTGAAAATATCCTTCCCCACCAGGCTCATTGGGTACGCTAAAGATGCCCTCTTACTACTCTTCTTAGTTCTGGGGAATGTGGTGGAGACTATAATAGAGTCCAATGTGCTTATTTAATAGACTTATGCTTACATAGAGAGGATCACAGATATTAATGAGAAGTGTAGGGAGCTACCAGTGGTGATCAACAAAGGCATGTTACCATAATTGAAACTAGTGCCCACTTTAGTCTTGGGGTTGTACCAAATGTACATTGGGAACATGAAAATTACTATGGAGGAATGGTTAGTTATGGCTCAGACTATAATAGGACCCTTAAAAGAGGCTAGGAAAAAGATATTGGCATACTATTGGGAATTTAAGAAGCCAACACATAAATTTAACTCATGCACTGATTAATAGAGCTGAATACAAAGAGATAAATTTTTAACACACCAAATTATATTTTGCATACTCTTTGATTAATTAAATCATTCTAAGTTATTACATAAATATATAAGAACATTATTCCTATATTTATGGAGAATATCTCTACACTAACTTCTCCCCCAAATCCCTCTAATTAAACAAACTCCTATTTATGATATATTATTATAACTCACTAACAATATATCTCAACAACTATAATATTCTAATCTAATATCATAATATTATTTATAATAATATTCTTACCAAATATTAACTAACCTATTAATATTTAGTTCTCAGTAAATACCTAAATTTACACAATGTGAAAACTAATCCCTAACATCCCCCCTATAGTTTTTACATGGTACAATATATCTCTTTTTCTGATTGTAGCATGCCACCTCCGTCTGCTCATGATCTTATTTATATACATGTGCCATCACACATCTCTTCCTTCACACTCATCTGAAATTGGTTTTTCAGGTTTAACAATAACCTTCTAAAATGGTTTTCACAGGTTCACCAATAACCTTAAAAAATGGTTTTCTCAGGTTCACCACTAACCTTACAACATGGTTTTCTCAAGTTCACCACTAACCTTACAAAATGGTTTTCTCAAGTTCACCACTAACCTTACAAAATGGTTTTCACAGGTTTACCACTAACCTTTCATCATGATTTCTATAATTCTTTTTAGATCAACATTATCTAATGTAAATATACAAAATGGATTGCATGGGAATATCATTCACAAGTGAATAGGTACAACTGTTCTTATTTTTCACACATGCTAAAAAATAAATGTAACTATCACACCACACTAAAAAACTAAAATCCACACAACTGAAAATAACACACCACATAAAATGTCACCACATAATTGGTGTAGCCCCATTATTGGCAACTGATGAGAGGTCATTAAAAGACCTCCATCCTCTGTGTATCCTCCAGACTCTAGTATGTTATACTAATTACTCAAACAAATTATCTTTGAGATGTTTTGATGGTTTTGACAAGTTATCTATTGGTTGTTTCCTTAGAAATTGGAACCCCCTCATTTTTCAAATGTTGTATATAAGTGAAAATACATCTGTGACTCTAAGCCTAAACAACTTTGACATAACTCTATTAACTACTGACATTTGACTCATTATGAAGATAATGACTTTTACATGCATTTTTGAATAAATGATATTTTTATATTTTGATAATGACTCTAGATGACCTTTAAAAAATTGGACTCTTTGGATATTGGAAAATTTTGACCAAAAATAACTAAATACATAGAAAAACAAATGGACCCCATTAAAACTTTAAGACTCTTAATAAGGAAACTATTAATTATAATAGAAATGTGACTCAACATAAAATAAATAAACTTATATTACCTAAATACATAAATCAAAATAATAAATTCTCTTATTATTTTAAGAAATTTCATACTATAAAAACTTACCTATTTGAATAGATCAATAACATAAATAAAAAAATAAATACTTGTTGATTTTTTTTTAAATTGTACCACCACATGCACAATGTGAAAGGTGATCTGGGTATGATAGGTGATAAATGGATGGATTAAATGGCATAAAATGGTAGAGAATGTAGAAACCAATTATAAATAGCTTAGCATGATGTAACTGGATTAGACTTGCATAGAATATAATTACATGGAGTCGTGTGGACACATAACTCATTGTAGAAGACTTTATATATGTACAAATATTTGACCATGCCAGAATAAAAATATGGATTGAAACCATTATTAAAACACTACACCATCAAACTATCTTAAATGGAAGGAATTGAGGTCATCTACAAGTTTGGTGGATAAGACAACTAATTTATATGGTGTGGAAGAATCTCCAATGATATGACAATTGCATGATAAGAAGGGGGAATGGTAATTCAGAGGAAGCTCGAGATTGATAAGTTGTGGATAGAATGTGACAATAGGATCCAAGCAAACATCAGTGAACTCAATTGGTTATAACACATGTCAGATCTATATATTTTGGAGCCTAACATAAACTTACTTTATTAGAAGGTTGACTAATCTACTAGATTGTGCAAATATCACTTCATTTCCACTTGAGTCTATGAGATACCTTAATGCAAATTAAGCTCAATGTAATATTTTCCACAGAGATTACTTTAGACCTATTTAAAAAAAATGTGGGCTCTTCACTAAATAAAATAACTGAGTATAGTTTGTATGGAAAGAGCATGACGTTTCTCAAGTTTGCTAAAGACAAAACTTTAATACTTATAAAACTATTATACAAACATTTTTATCAAAAAAATGAAATCATAGATTCAAGGCAATAACCCAAATTAAGGCATTGTCTCTTCTCAATCTATTTATTCATTACAAGGCAAGATTTTGGATATTCTGATACCACTATTGGGAATTTAAGGAGCCAATACATAGATTTAACTCATGCACTGATCAATAGAGCTGAATACACAGAGACAAATTTTGAACACACCATAATTATATTCTGCATACTCTTTGATTAATTAAATCATTTTGGGACATTACATAAATATATAAGAACATTATTTCTATATTTATGGAGAACATCTCTCCACTAACTTCTCACCCAAATCCCTCTATTTAAGTAAAATCTTATATACGATATATTACTATAACTCATTAACAATATATCTCAACAACTATAATATTCTAACCTAATATCATAAAATTGTTTATAACAATATTCCTACCAAATATTAACTAACCTATTACTATTTACCTCTTGGTAAATACCCAAATTTACACAATGTGAAAACTAATCCCTAATACATACTTTAATGTTATTACACCCAAATGGCACCCTACTAGATAGAGGAGAATTTGGAGTCCACTCGGGTCACTTTGACCAGGTCATGAGGGAGAAGGTCACCAAAGTAAACAAGGGGACTAGGTGGTTCTTGGGCTATCGATGTAGTCCACATCAAGTATAAACCAAGTGTTCAAGGTATAACTGTATATAGAATCTCCCTTTTAGGTGTACTAGAGGTTGGCAACTCAAATTGAGGTGATATTTAGGGAACCCTCAATGAATCTTGCTAAGATAGACTGAGAGATTGACCTCATGGTAGCCACATTAGAAGCCAAGGATGCAAGATCAAAATAATTGGGAGCTGAATATTCATAGTTGACTAGTGTATCAATTAAGTAGTCCCCCATAGATATTATTTTTTGGGCTTGGAGAGGAATTTGTTTTGAATTTTGAATTACATTTGTAACTAACATGTGTGGCCATCATGGCCTAAGATGAGAATCTCACACTATTTAGAGGTGAATCCCATCCTTATCTATATAAGGCAAAGCCATATTTTAATTTAAGGGTCAAATAAAATTTTCTCAAAAGTTCTATCAGATTATGGTGAAGATTTCACCTACTTTTTCCTTCATCTCTTTAGACTATGAGTTGGACATGATAGATTGTTGTAACACTTGATTTTTTTTATGAATACAATTACAGTTTTCTAAAAAGGGTTTGTTCTATGTCTCAATTATCTTTAAATGTATGCTATGGTTATGATGTGATTTTCTATTATAATCACTATGTGAAATCTCTCATTTATATTTTCACAAGTACTATTAAATTGTTTTAATCTAAAAATTATCATTGAAGGTTTATGTATAAATTACTATAAACTTATATTACTTATATTTTATGAGGGATCATATTTGAAGTATGCTCCCCTGCTTCCTCAAACTCTTCCCATTGTGTGTTCTTGGATGTAGAAATTTTGGTGAAACCCAATCCATAGTGGTATAACTATGGCAAGGGTATTTGGTTTAATGGTTGAAGCATTGAGTTTATTTTAGATCTAGAGGATCTATTTTAGAATACCTAAATTAGTCTTCAAATGGAGGATGCAAGTCCATCATTATTATCATCTTCCTCTTTGGGGAGTACCCAATCTCATGGGTATTTCATGAACTAGACATTGGAGCAAACAAAAATTAGGTTTTACAATAATTTGGTATAGATAAGGGAGTTACCTCATCACCCAACCCATGGAATTGAAAAAAATAGAGTGGGTGTAGGCCCCATGATAGGCTGACACTTATAACTATACATCCATCTTCACATCCAATTGACAAATAAGGTCTCATGGTTTTCCTAGCTGTAGGAGATGATGTGGGATGTACAAATGATTATCTATAGTGGTGGGACAAATACTAGTGGCCACTATTGTTTTTTATTGTAGTTTACCCCCAAGTACCATTCCCATAACATAGGGGTGCATGAGGAGAGATAGGGGTGAGGTAGGTAATAATGTTCCTACAGGATCAACATCGATGGATGAGGTGGCCATTATGAACATAATGAGTATAATAATTTTCAAGTTTTAGTTTTTATTTGGTTATAATAGTAGGTAATGTATTTGATTTAATAGATGTAGTTAATTGGTATTGTATATCTAACGTTTATAGGTAATTAGGAGTGGGTGATGATGGTAGATAAAGTGATATAGGCCCTCACACATAGCATGCTGATGGATGTATCTAAAGATGGATTTATTTAGAGGGTCATTGAAATTATATTTTTCCATGCTCTGTTACTTGATCCTATGATGAGAGTTATGGTAGCATACTATACTATAGCCATTGAGTGCAATGAGTTACATGCTAAGATGGATAGGAATGACATCCCATAGCAAAGTGCCACTAAGATTATGTAGAATATGATTGACCATTATGACATTTTATGATGGGTTAAAAAGGATACAATGAAAAATTTAGGTGATTTTGAGGAGAGAGTACATGTATTATCATGTACATGCAGGCCTTAATTAAATCCTAGTGCATCTACATTGGGAGGTGCTAGATTTGTGGATTTTGATAATGATGAGGAATAAACATGTAGGGATATTACCTCAACATATAATTGATGTAATTATTTATATAAACACTATATTAACTTATATATATGACATTTCTCATATTATTTTATTTAGTTTCAAATGGATTTTCACTATTTAATTATTTGTTGGTCATTATATAGTTGTCAATTACATTTATTTCTATTGTGTATGTTAGTAATTTGGAAATTATGTAACAAATATGTTCATTTTTAAAATTCATGTTTTATATTAGCAATAAAAAAATCATTGTATACAATGAATTTTGGATGGAAATAAGGAAGTTTTACAATAATGATCATGTTATAATGGGACTGCAGATTATGCTTCTGTAATTGTCTATGAGGTATTTATAAAAATGTCTTATGAATATGTATGTATTTATTTAGATATCCATATATGTTGTGTATTTTTACCTTCTCCCTATGTATCTTTATGATTGATCTAATTGATTAATGGTTCCTTAGTAGGATCAATGTGGGAGAGATCAGTCCTAGTAGAGAGTACATTAGGAGAAGGAATTCTACTAGTGATCATCTTTTGTGAAGGTCAATGGACCATGGGTTCCTCCCAAGGAGTATAATGGGATGTCTTGACCCTCTTAGATGAGCCTCTAAGAGAAATATGTGGAAAAGGGCTATATTTTTTTTTTTCAATATGCAATGATTTCATGATCAATTAACTATATAAGATTTTGCTCAAGAGAAAAACACTCATTATCTCAATGTCCATTAATACCATGATAAGTGAAAAAGTTTTGTCCTTTTGCCTTCTCAAATATGTGAAGTGGGTAATGTGAATCAAGATGAAGTGTGATCATTAGTATATCCAATAAAGTTCGTAATATGTCATGTGGTCTATCTTGGTAGCAATTAAACTAAAGAGGCTGCCATTTGGTAGAGGTATATGGTGTAAATGTGGGAGATACTTTGTAAGCATGATCCTTCCCTTTATTTAACACCTTTATTAGTTATATTTTTACATATGTTATTGGATCTATATAATGTGTTTGAATTAGTTTATAATCTTTTGAGACTTGGATATTTGTCTTAAAAACATGGATTTTATTATGCATTATTTTTGGTGAGGAGACTAGTAACTTAATTTAAGTATTCATGAGAGTACATGCATATTTGTGCACATTCAAATATAATGTTTCAAATGAATCAAAAGGCTTATGAAATGCTCTTTCTATGAGTGGAGAAAGAATAATTCTACTAAATATAAATTTTACTTATAAATATGAGGGTATATAATTTAAAGAATATAAAGCATCCTTAAATCGAATGACATAGTCCTATAGAGATTCATTTTCTATTTGTGTTAATATTTTAAATTGTTCTAATGGTAATTTAGATAATTTTGGGCTCATAAATTATTAGTTTAAGTATTCATGCCAACATGAAATCTACCTAGGTATGAGAAGATAATTTTGTCAAGTGATTAGCCTAGGATTTTTGTAGCTAGATGGAAGATATGACACAATTATTGCACTAGTTGGTAGGTAACTAACCATCTCCTAGTTTTTTAAGGCATCATCAAGGATTTGGAGAAATGTGGAAAGTGCAGTGCAGGGATCATAGAGTCACATCGTTGATAGTTATGATGATGGAGTTCTATCTCAACACTCAACATGCAACTTCCACCTTGGCAAAGATGTTCTTGAAGGCTCATATAAGGAGCTTGAGCCAGAAGAGGAAAAGAGAGAAAATAACTATAACAAACCTTTGGTAGAATTAATTTTCTCTATAAACATTGATACAATAGGCATTAAGTCTTTGAAATTGAATGGATGCCACTCTAGCTCTAATTGTATGTGCCAAAGCTCATCTGTGAGCCTCTAGGTTATTAATATCATGATATGAATATAAACTTAGTTATGGACTTTGAATAATAATGAATGTTATTAAATTCAAATGTACTATGTCTAGTTTACATGTCTTTTTATATTACTAATGGGATGAAATTTTTTGTGACATCATACTCTAGATTAGTTAGGTGAATTGGTTTTCATAAGTTTTGCTAGTTTTTATAATTAGATGGAGTCCTTGTGATAGTTGTGATGTCATCATCATATTGTATGGAGGATGCGTATATATCTATTATAGTAACTCAATACTTGTTTAAATTGCATGTCTAGTATGCATAAATTGAGTAAAAATAGCCTTATGACTCTTTAAGCACATATATGACCTTAAGATTAATTTGAGAAAGGCTTGCACCTATAGATCTGCCTTAAGATGAATTTTTGTTAAATTGCTTAAATCCCCTAACTGAAGCCTCATGTCATGGCACAACTAGCCCAATGTGGGCCCTAGTTCCTTCTTAACTGCACTTGGGTAAGCACATAAGGCATGTGCCTTATATGGATTAATGTTGATGTAGTTGAGTGTTTAAATGTTGAGCATAAAGGGAGTATCCCATGTTTGTACCTAGTTGTAGTAAATCAAGACCCTAGAATTTTCACAACATTTTGGTTCCACTGCTAGGACCCATGTTGAATTTTATTGCTATAATGGTCCAATAAAATGATGTACTTTCTCTCAAAAATGCTGAACACTAGCTATAATAGGTGGAAGATGGATTTGTGTATAAGCATCCAACCTGTAAAAGACAATCCAAAAAAATGGGTTTAGTACAACCTATATGATGCTTTATATGAGTTCTTTTTCTATGAGTTACTTGAGCATGTGTACAGGTGGTTGGATACATATTCAACCCACAGAAGAAGAATTTATGAATGATGCTATGAGTGGAAAAAGGAGTGCCTAGATAGGCTTGAGATCCTAAATGTTACTTGGACTTGAGCAATGGATAAATGGTGGAACAAATCCCTAAATAGTTATGTACTTGAGTTCATAGTCTCAACATATTCATGCCCTAAGGAAGAAGAGTACGAGTTTTTATGCTACCCTAGAGGAAAATTCATGAAGGAGTTAGATTCAGAGCTCAAAAAGCTAATGGTTGATTATGATTTTGAATCTTTAGGGATGGAAGGCTAAAATCCTTTCATGTATGAGTTGTTCAAAGGGGGAGAAGGGGATGTGTAGATGAGGCATAATGGAAGGGGATGAGAAAATTGACACCCAAGAGCTGGGAAGATAGACCTATAATAAGAGACAACACCAACTGATGAGGATATAAAACATGGAATTACTGAGAGGACATATAGCTAATGGGAAGGGAATGTGGAAGCATCTCTTGAAATACAACAGTGTAGAGATGAGAGATATAATGAAGTGATGGACCAAACTTGATACTTGATAGGTGTGAAATTTGTTAATTTCCTACAATATTTGGTAACTATAGATATGTTTGATGCACTTAACTCCTTTAAACATATGGCACATGATCATGCACTATATCCCCCACTTGAAGAAAGTAAAAAAGTGCTTGTTGACCCTACTAACACCTTAGATTTTAGACATTTTATAGATTTAAATTATAACTTTGTAATTGAATAGATTATTCCATACAAGGAGGTGAGCACAAATACCTCTAGACCATTAAGTGATAGCTCACCACAATAATAAAATAATGTAAGTGCACTAACTTAGACAATGTTAGCAATGTAAGGTGGGAAATAGCCTATAATAAGTGGTCCAACACCACAAGTAAGTAGCACAACACTAATGACATCAACTAAAATAAGAGTAATGATAGGATCAATGCCTATCTACATGCTTGGAGGTGTTGGAGGACTTTTTTCAAGATAGGAATCGAGGGGATAAGTGCCTTAAGTACTAGCTACCCCCTATAGAAAATATACTATGAAATGGATATGTACCTAAAAGAGTATCATGGCATGGAAAATGTTGTAGAACATGTACTAAAATGTGAACTACAGTGGTATGTATGAGGAATAACCCAATCAAAGCACAAGGCTACTTAATTTGTGACCACTTTAGTTGATTTTGCCCACACTTGGTACAAAAAATTTGATCTTAACCAAGCTAGGTTGACTATGATACCCTAAAGGATGCATTCCTAAAGGAGTTTTACATCTCAGAGTTTGAACAATAGAGCATCACTATGATAAAATAAATTACCTAAGGACTCTTAGAGAGTGTGCACATGTACGATGCAATGTTTAAAACTCTCATATCAATTTTTCCATATGATATTCACTCTTTCCAACATGCGTAGTGGTTCATTGGGGGTTTACTCATTCCATTACAAAGAATGCTCTCCATGAAGAATTTTTATGACCCTTGAGAAATACTTGAATCCACGCTTAGAGTTGAGGTAGTCATAAGTGCAAACACTAGGATCAACCCATTTATGGAATCACATATTACATCTATGGCCTCCTAGCTCTATATGATGTTTAAATTAGACTATGGTGCACCGATTGTGAAGTATAAAATCATAATAGAACTAACTACCAATGGAGGAATGTGTGTACTCTACTTCTAAGCTATTTTTTTTTTGAGAAGCTCATGACATTTAAAACTACCCATTATTATAACACACCAACCAAGTCAACACAACCATCTATTGTCAATTATGTGATGCCTACACCTATATAAATATTGATTACTGAGTGATTGATTAAATTCATGAAAACATGGAAAGGGGTGCATGATATGCTATAGTAGTAGTTGGTGGATAAGTAAACCAAGGGAATGATGGCTATGACCAATAAAATACAAGCTTCAAGATGTAGTGAGGTGCTAGAGGGTGATGGGGAGTATATAGTGGTAAAAGGTTCTCACCATACTCATGATATAAATGTGGCTCAAAAGAGAATTATTAGCATGAATTCCCTACACATCCCATGTGTGGGTATTTTCAGGGGCCCCATAAAGTCAAAGAATTCCTTGACCTTTACAAAAAGTTGGCCCAAGGTAAGCTTAGTAAAAATAAAGGCACATGAATAATTAGGCATGAGTAGAAGATGAAAAATGGACCCTAAAGGTGTAACCTACACATAAAGAGGAAGTCAAGGTGTAGGCAAATACTCATAGTGGATTCACCACTTAGTTTCTAGTTGCATTAGTACCTAAGTTACACCTTGAATATGGGGATAAAGGTCAAAATGAGTGCATAATTTAGCCTAAACCAAAAGATACACTATACCCAAACTTAACACACCATAAATATGTATTATAGTAGGCTATGAGCATAATACAAAACCTATAAGAGGAGTTATAATTATCATGAGACCTAGAAGTGAAGGCTATTGACTCTCAAAAAAATTATGATAGCCAAAAGGTTGAAGTACAAGAATTAATTAAGATCCTATGCCTCTTGTAGACAAAAGGAATGCTACCCCTATTAAAGAACTTGATCCTAGAGCATGCAGGTTAAAATCAAGTTGAGGTCACCATGCCATACATGAAGAGGGAATGAGAAGTTTGACATACACAAAATGTTGAATATGACCAAGAACACCTAGTGGATGCCACTATTGATGGACGGTCTATCTATGAGGTTCTTGTAGACACATGCACTGAGGTTAATATATTGACAAAGATTACTTGGGAAAACATGGGTAAGCTAGCCTTGAGACCTTTCCCTCATGTATTCAAAGGTGCCAAAACCAATAAAGATATGTTGGATACAAATTGATTGCACTCCTAAAAGATGGGTCCCTTATGCCACGAATAAAATCATTTTGCCTTAATAATGAAAAATTTGTTGTGGTCCCAAGATATGAAAGAAGTAGTCCTATGGAGGACTATGTTCATGATATTGAATCATGTATCCCAAAGGAGGTGGATAGAATGGGTGCACTAGTATACACATTGGAGAGTACTACTGCTCATTGGTGGGTAGCACAAAATCCTAGCTTTCCAACTCGGCAAGATGTAAAGGTAGCTATTTTCACTAGGTTTGGAAAAAATAATGATGACCTAGACATTTCAACTTAATCTAGCAACTCTGACTCCATAATGCATATACATCTTTACAAAGAAATGTGGACTATTTGTGGTGAAAATTCCCCAAAAAATATATGAGTACATGCCTTCTATAGAACCTTAAATACTTGGGTATGGGCATGGTATGTAATTAATGAGTTGTGTTGTGAAACAACCTATAGGTATTCCCTTAAGGAGTGGTTTATTCATACCTTCTCCTTTTCTTCATAAAATCTTGAATTGATTGAGACATTATAAGTAGTTCGAAGGTCAATGTTTGAGTACACTACTATATTGGAGGAGTACCTAAAGGACATATTCAATGAAAAAGGGTTAGTGTTCCCAACCTTATTTGAAGAATAAATTCTAAACAGTGACTCTAGTTATGAAGATGATGACACATGAAAGGTATGCAACTGGAAGAAATTGATAGAGAAAAGGAAGCTAGTGCACCAAGTTGAGGATAGTGCCCTAGAAGAAGAAGACCCTACCCATATTTAGGTAGAAACAACCAAGAGAAATAAATAAGTCAAGGATTCAAACTAGGAGAATAATGAACCCTACTGAGTGCCATTAAAAATTACCAATGTAGATATCAATTTAGAGGGGGAACCAAAAATTACCACTCTAGGCACCTATTAGTTTGACATCAAACTGGCACATATTGTTCATATTCTGAAAGAATTCCAAGACCTTTTCCCATAAAACTATAAATATATGAAAAACACACAACCATCCCTCAAGAAGATGAGCATCAAACTAGTCGATGGTGTAAGACCTATCAAAAAGTGGCTTTACAAGATGAACCCAAATATTCATGCTAAAGCCAAGACTAAGATTGATGGCATGCTAGCTGTAAGAGTTATTTACCCAATGCAAGAATTTGAATGGGTTAACCCCATGGTCATCATAATCAAAAAGGATGGGCACATCCACATTTGTGTTGACTATAGACTGTTGACTGTTTCCTACATGACTGACCCTTTCCCAACTCTATTCACGAATGAAGTATTCGATGGCATTGTAAGTAATGAGATATACACATTTAGTGATGGATTTTTAGAATATCGTCAAGTCCAAATTGAGGAGGATGACAATCCTAAAACCACCTTTGTGATTGTGGGGATGTTTTGCATATAACATGATGCCCTTTGGGATGAATAATGTACCAACCATGCTCTCTCGAGTGGTAATCATTACATTCAAAGACTTCATTCACAAATTCCTCCAATTATACTTAGACAATTGGATAGTGTATGGGTTGGTGAAGGATAAATATGATAATTTACACTAAATATTTGAAAGGTGTAGGTAGTTAAAAATTTATTTTAACCTTAAGAAGTGTGTTTTCACAATGCTATTTGGCACATTACTTGGGCACATCATCTATAAGGATGGTCTACTCATTGATCTTGCAAAGATTAAAATCACCCTTCAACTTCAAAGATCATCAATGTAGAAATACATCTACACATTTCTTGGGCATTATAGGTATTATAGTAAGTGCATAAGAAATTATGCCAGGATTGTGATTCTACTAGAATAACTCTTGAAGAAGGATGGCCCATTTTATTGGGGTGAAATACAAGAAGATGCTTTTGAGACCCTGAATCTCAAACTAGCAAGTGCACCGATATTACAATTTCCTAATTGGGTAATTCCCTTCCATGTTGATGTTGATACATATAGTACTAAAATTGGTGCCATTATCACATAACTAGGTGAAGGGAAAATAGATCATCTTATTTCTTTTACAAGTAGGAAATCAACCAAGGCAAAACAAAATTACACCATAACTGAGCATGAGGCAATTGCCATGGTCTATGCCCTGTATAAGTTTCAATAATATTTGTTGGCAACCCCTTTTATATTCTTCACTAATCATGAGGTGCTTAAGTACTTGGTGAATAAGCCCATTTTTCATGGGTGCATTTGTTAATAGATTATTTTTTTTCACGAATTTCAATTTGTTATTATAGTAAAGCTTAGAAAATAGAACTTTGGCCCAGACCATCTATCTTGCATAAACTCTAGAAATGTGGCAACACCAATTGAATTTGACATGCCTGATGCACAACTCTACCACATCCAATGCATCTTAAAATACTTAGTAGAGATTGTTACATTTCTAACCTACAAATCTACACCTCAAACCATGATAACTAAAGAGAAGAAGCAAATCACAGCTTGCACCACCCCATTTCAACTTATTAGTGGGGAAATGTATAAATTGAGCCACAATGAAATCATGTAATAATGTGTCTTAGATCATGAATGAGACTTAGTACTATAAGAGGTGTATTAGGGAATTACTGGAGGCCATTGTGTTGGAGACACCATGGTGTGAAAGGTATTACAATCAGGATTGTGGTGTCCAACTATATTGCATGATGCAAAATAATACACCAAAGCATGTGATGTCTACCAGTGCATGAGAAAACCAAACCACTAGGATGAGATGCCCCTCATCACCATCCTTTCCTAGGTACCATTTGAAAATAGGCCATTAACTTTATTGGGCTTATTATTATCGCTACAAGGTGTATAGGTGCACGATACATTTTGGCTACCATAGATTAATTCATCAAGTGGGCCTAAGCATTGCCAACTAAAGAATATATAGCTACCACATATCTAGATTTATTTAGGATAATATTATTATTCTATATGGATGCTCACTTAACTTGACTAATGATCATGGCATGCATTTCCTCAATGAAATAGTTTATATCTTGATGTTTGAATATATTGTGGTGCACCATAAAATGACACCCTACCATCCTTGAGATAATGGAACCATAGAGGTATTCAATAAAATATTGGGGACATTCCTCATAAAAATATGTGATATTGGTCACAAGGATTAGGATGATTATATGTTAGTGGTATTATATGCCTATCACATAATGTACAAGTACCTAAACAAGGCTACACCGTTCTAACTGGTGTTTGTTGTAGAGGCCATTTTACCTATGGAGTTCATAGTGCCCTCATTATGCATGTATTGGTCAATTAGATGAACATAAGTATTTAAGCACATGCCTAGAAGATTTAGAGAGGTTAGAGGAGACACACACCCAAGTATGATGGATTCAGTAGATGAAGAATGCCCTATAAAAGCTATGACACGATCAACACATCAAGCACAAGGTGTTTACAGAAGGTACACTAGTCTTTTTATATGACTTTAAGTTCCTCAGGCACCCAGATAAGTTACAAAATAGGTGGATGGGACCTTATATCATCCATAACATATTGGAGATTGGTGTATACAAATTGTACACATTGACTAGTGAAATGTTCCCAAGGCATTTTAATGGTAATCTATTGAAAGTATATCATCACTAGGATGGCACTCATGCCATCTAACACTGACTTCTTAGTCAAAAGTTAGCCACTTGGTTTTGACCATAATAAAATTGGTGTAAGCCAAATCTTTTCTTTATTTTATTTTTTTGTGTTGTTTGAATAAGCATACAAATTTTAAGGCCATAAGAGAAATTTTTTGGTGCTTACACCTACATAAATCTAGTCCAGTGAGTCGATCCCAGTCACTTTTTAAGTGCCTAAGGCTAGACACCTAAGTTTCAGGGCATGTGTGAAGTATTCCAGGTTTAGTGAACTATAAGTACAAATTAATGAGGAAAGGTGCACAAGGTGTTCATTCACAAGAGATCAAGAGGATAAAATGAGGCACTAGAGGACCAGTGCAAGGATTTTTATGGGGTAGGGAAGGTTGAAGAAAAAGATAGTAAATCGTAGATAAATTGACTAAGAAAAAGAGGTACACTTGAAATGAAGTGCAACACCAAAAAGAGATAGAACCTAGGAGGTTGAATCACATACATGTGAAGACTTGCACCCAAGTAACCATAAGAATGGAAAAGGTCATACCAAGTTGAATAAAGCAAAAGATAATGACCATTAAAATAGCTGGCACCCATTCAATAGTCAGTGGGAAGTGACTATTTGAATCACCTATCACTTCACCAAAGAAACTATTAGAAAAGTTAATGCTACAACAGTGGAAGAACAAAAATCTACAATAAATTAGTAGTTAATGGTGCATTTTAATGAATTTAATAGGTTTAGTAGATTTTAAAAATCTAAATGCTTCCATCCATTAATGAGGTAGTTGAGAACAATGTATAAAAGGGTAGATGGCAGAGGAAGGAAGGTTATTGACATTTTCAAGAGTTTAGAATAGAGCCAAAATTTGAAGCCATTAAAACCTAAAAATGCTACCAGAGAGAGACCAAGTTCCCCATAGCCCCATAAGTGAGAACAAAAGAGCATGAAGAAGATTTCACCTTGAGGAGAAAAGGAGGAAAGTGGAGACAAGTTGACAGAGAAATAGGGGAGCAGTATTTTAGAATAATGACCAGGACACCATTAACAAGGTAAGAAGCCCAATATCCAGATGTGCAGTCACATTTTCTTAACTATAAAGCATGCCAAGCATAATTTTGGGATTTTATAGAATTAATCAACCATGCTTCAATAGTATCAAGTTTAGAATGGGAAATAAATAGCTATGCATAGGTCCACCATAAGTATAAAAAGATGTGAATAAAGCCCAGATGGTGATGGAAGTAACCACCATAACAATGGAGGCATAAATGGTGGAAGGGGTGAGTATTGCACAAGTTAATGCAAGTACGAGTGCCAATATCATATATAAAGAGATGGAATAGCCCCCATAGGTCATGGTGGGGGAGAGGTGGGTGTCTTTCATGCATATGTGCAAGATTAAGGATTATAAACATAAGATAGACAACAACTTGCAAGAGTTAAACAAGGAATAGATGATAGAAACTAGGAAGAAGATCAAGGAAAGCACTATGATTTTTAATGTCTCCATTAGAGATAAATTGAAAAACATAGGCACTATAAAATTGTTTAAACTGTCAATCTTTGAAAAACTAGAAGACTTGGTGCATTTCGTCCTCTCATGGGTACGTGGTGACTAGTTCTACTTTGTCAAATGACACATGAGAACATTTACAAGCCTTATTAGTAGAATCATAGGGCTACCTAGTGTAGGAGTAAACATATTAGAGATAATAGAAGATGAGGTGGAGGTAGAAAGGGTTAGAAATCTACGAGGATACTACAAGTTAGGGTTTACATTCCCCATCAAAGACATCTAAGACCCTAGTACAAGGGCAAAAATACACCTTGTTAGCACCAAACTTTTCCCTTGTCTTTGGTGGTCTAATATTAGTAAGACCTTCTTATATATTTCCCACCACATGGCATAAGAATTAAGGTTAAACATCTCCAAGTTCATCATAGAGGACATAATAAAGAATGCACAAGAGTGTCACCAAGCGTACAAGACCTTCTGGTAGGGGTACATGTTGATCCTAATAGTTATGGAGGAAAGAGGTGTGTTGGATGGAGATGAAGACCACCTATGGGTGTTCCCTCCAAGCCATGAGTCCATAGTGATGAAGTACCAAGACTTCATCTGCCAACCTAACTTCTTATAGAAATACAAGACTAGGGTACAAAGGTGGTTTGAAAGGTATGTAGAAGCCTTTGGGAAAGAGTGGTGCATCCTATAAAAAATACCCCAATAATTGGTGGGAACAACCTTTGTCATGATTCAACACTTCTGTGTGGTGTGCCTAGCACTCACAAATGGGAATTTATCAGTGTGTCTCTAGTTACCTTACATATTTTTGGCCAAATATGTCATGGTAGTACTAAGGAGAATCCCTAATGAATAATTACTTGAGATTTAGGCCAAGGCCATAGAATATAATAGAATAATGATGAGGCACTAATTTATGTGCCCAAAAGCCAAGGCCATTAAGGATGAGGAGGATGATAGTGACATGAATGACATCCATCCCCTTTAAAGGGTAATAATAAATGGGAGGATATTTAACCTCTACTATGAGATGAAGTTGCACAAGAAGGGAAAATATCCTAGAAAAGATGAAAATTTCCCCCTCCTAATTAGTGATGAAGAGAATTTTATGTCGAAGCTATAGGTGAAGACACTCCAAAATAAATGGGATGAGAAGTTAGAATAGACCATAGAGTACATATAATTGAAAATAGCCTAGAATAATAAATTTTTCCCTTTTCCTCAAAAAAGCACATGATATTCATGAAAGAGGGTCCTTATTCCAATAAGAAGCCAAATAAAAAGACTAAGGGAACTATAGTGTTTCTTATCATAACCTTTGCAGATATGAAGAGAGAGGAAACCATCATACCCATAATAGAGGTAGAGATTGAAGAAGATAGAGCAAGGACCTATATCCTACAAATAGGGGAGGAAAAGAGGAGCTCAACATAAAAAATGTATATGAAGCCTTATAAAGTGTCATGATCATTGCAATACATGTAACAAAGGAAATGACAAGCCTCAAATCTAGTGACACCTTGTTAATGATCCCACCAAGGAAACCAACATCAACACCTAGGGAGAAGGCCTCCCTAATAGCCACTCAAAAAATTGAGGAGAAAAGAGTGTCTTGAAGGCAAATATGACTAAGCGATGAAGACATTAATCATGATTTGTCACTTGAAGAGAAGCGAAAGATTGATTAAGAAAAAAACAAGGCCAAATTGGAGAAAAGGTCCCCAAAAATTCTCTTAAACATAGGATCAATAATTGAAGTGGTCAAATAAGTGCCAAGTGACCACATCAAACAAATAAAAGAAGCTACACAAGAGGCATGCCCAAGTAGTGAAGGGGTGTCTAGACAAAAATAAGATGATACTGGCACCTTAGAGAAATAGACAAAGATGACTAAGGAGCACCAACAATAACAAGGTGACACTAGCACTAAAGAGATAACCTTGGAGGTAAGCATTGAAAAGCCTTAGGATGAAGAAGTGAATGAGGGGTAGAAGTTTGATGAATCAACCCCCGAGGACCAAACAAGTGAATCCTTAGAGAAGTATGCCAAAGAGAGTATTGGAACCAATAAAGAGGAATAAGAACACATGAAAAAGGCTATCATCGAGAAGGATGATCAAGAGTTGAACATAAAAGAGACAATATAGAATAACTAGGGGGATGAAGTTATTTACATGTATCAAATTATGCCCCCAAGACACCACTACAAGGACATGTAAACAACTCTCATTTATGCTAGACCACTATATGGATGAGCCCCAATTTGAGGCATATAGAGCAACTA
Organism: Torreya grandis; assembly: GCA_037957365.1. Classification (NCBI taxonomy): domain Eukaryota; kingdom Viridiplantae; phylum Streptophyta; class Pinopsida; order Cupressales; family Taxaceae; genus Torreya; species Torreya grandis. Next base: position 1,105,963 of record JARHVA010004612.1, read on the forward strand.
CTTTGAGTCTGGAAGATATTGAAGAAGGGTAGGAATCCCTTCTTATTGACCCATGTGCCATAAAACTAGTCCAATATGGGACTGCACTAATAAAGATGGCCATATAAGTAACACATTGAAACATAATCGATGATGACAAGGTGAGTAAGTGGAAGAGGCTCCTCAAGGAAGCCAAAGATGAGGCATAAGCCAATAGGTTCAAGTTGTAACAACTTTGTGAGCATGTGGAGGTAGCCAAACCATCTCTTCTAGTTAACATCAACACTTGAGACCTTTTAGAGGTTGATAATATTTATGTACTGGTGGAAAATATTCTCCCAAGACTATAGCCTAAGCTAGCATCAGAAGAAGAGGAAGAAGAAGACCCCAATGTCATGCTAAAGAAGGAGTTATCAGACAAGCTCTAAGAGGTAGAAGATCTCTTTACGAGGCTAAAGGAGGGTGTAGAAATAACAAACACAATTTTCTTAAGCTTTTCCAACTAAGCCTTAATAAAAGATGCATGCTTAAAGCAGGTGAAGGATGAGAAGGATCAACTAATGGATCAAGAATACTCTAGAAGTAGGGCAAAGTGGTCACAAATCATGGGCAATGTGAATGCACTCAATAACAAAATCAAGGATCAAGAGTGAACCTTGGAAAAACTCTTCCATGATCTATAGACTAAGGCCTATGAGTAAGGATATATCTTAGATAGAAGTGTGGCAAAGGCAAAATACAATGTAGAAGCCTTATATAAGGCATCCTCTAAGATTGATAACACTACACAAGAAATAAAGCTAGTCATTAAAGGATTTGAAGACTTCAATGGCGAAATCTAGGATAATGCACTTGATTTCTATACTCCTAAGAGTTTTATAGCTTAGTCTGAGGGTGGACTAAAGTTTTTATATGGGGTAAATGTTGGCCCCCTAAATGATTAGTTTAAGTATTTATGCCAACATGACATTTGCCTAGGCATGAGTAAGTTTTTTCAAGTGGTTAGCTTGTGGTTTTTTATAGCCAACTGGAGGATACATCATAAATATTTCACTAGTTGGTAGGTGGATAACCATCTCCTAGGTTTTTAAGACATCATCAAGGTTTTGAGGAAATGTGGCAAGGATAATGCATGTATCATAGAGTCATGGAGTTAGTGGTTATGATGACAGAGTTCCATCTCAACACTCAATGTGAGACTTCCACCCTGACAAAGATTCTCCTGAAGGCTTATATAAGGAGCTCAAGCCAGAAGAGGAAAAGAGAGCAAAGAAATATAATGAAGATATAGTAGAATGATTTTTCTATGTAAACATTACTCTAGTTTCCTTTAAGGCTTTGAAATGGAATAGAGGCCACTCTGGCTCTAATTGTATGTGCCCAAACTTGTTTATGAGCCTCTGGGTTGTTAATATTATGATATGAATATAAACTCTATTATGGATGTTGAATAATGATGAATGCTATTACATTAAAATGTATCATGTCTAGTTTACATGTCTTTTTGTATTACTAATGGGATTCAAAAGTTTGTGACATCACACTCTTGATTAGTTAGGTGAATTGGTATTCATAAGTTTTAATAGTTTTCCTACTTTAATAGAGTCCCTATGATAATAGTGATGTCATCATAATATTGTATGGAGGATGAGTATAGATATGCACCAGTAACCCAATTCTTTTTTAAATTACATGTCTAGTTTGAGTAAATTGAGTAAAAGAATCCTTATGACTCTTTAAGTGCCTATAGGACCCCAAGTTTAATTTGATAAAGGCATGTGCCTATGGATCTACCTTAAGATGAGTTGTATTTGAATTTCTTAAATCACCTAATTGAAGCCTCATGCCATGGCAAAACTATCCCAACTCAGGCCTTAGTTCCTTCTCAGATGCATTTTGGGTGAGTGCACAAGGATTGTGCCTTATATGGATTGATGTCAACACATTCGAGTGTTTAAAAATTGAGCGTAAAGGGAGTATTCAATACTTACACATGGTTATAGTAAATTAAGACCCTAGAATTTTTACAATAGGTAAGGTAAAATAATGAAAATGAGATAGGAATACATCTTCAAGTGTTTTGAAAGTTTTTAATGAACCACTTGGAATATCATAAAACCAATCAAGTGACCCTTAGGTTAAGCTATGATGAAAGATTTGAAGAGAAACCTTCTATTTTGGGATCAATGTTTAAAGGAATGTATATATTATTTCAAGTGAATAACAGGGTCCCCTTGACCATTGAAGGAGGAAAACTTAGGCATAACAAATTCAAAGGATAAGGATGCTTGAATATTATCCTAACAATAGGATCATTGGTTAATGTATTCTCCTCAAAATAACCTCATGAGAAGAAATATATAGTTTAAGAGATTTTAATTATTGTTCCAAATATCCCATGGTAGTCATGATAGAGAACATGTCCTAAGAAGAGGGTGAAGTTTTTTATAGTGGTTGTAAATTACTATGCACATGGAACATAGGAATAATTGAATATGCTTCACTATCAAGGGGTGAATGATCACACATTTTTATTTCCTATTACAAAGGGGTATTTAGGGTTAAAAAGGTAAGTATATCATGTTGGATTTCATGAAGGTTTATATGAGTGTCATGAAAAGTCTATTGAAATTGAATAAGAGTGGGGAAAATAATTTCAATTGTAATCATTTGTTCTTTTGTATCATAAATATCAAAGGAGGCAATGGAAGAAACATTTTCTAATTCATTTTTAACATCATGAGGAGGAAAAATTCAATGTTCACTTTTAGTTTTACTTTCTAAAGGAGGAAGAGAATATGAAATGTTAGTTTTGATCATCTTTATCTTACATGACTTGATCTTTACAAACAATATATGAAATATAATTGGGAGCTTATTTGTGTCCTCCAACAATGTATTTTTGTAATTACTTCATTATGATGGTTATGTGCACTCTCATTTTTTTCCCAGAGTGAGATAATGGGAGACATAAGACATGTATTTTATTCATCACAAATTAGATAAGAACAATTTTTTTGAGTATTTGTATTTAAATCCTCCAAAAGGGGAATATAATTTTCAAAATTAATATTAGTTAGATAAGAAGTCACACACTTCATTTCATTAATGTGTTCACCATGAGATATAGGGGAGGAACGTGTAATGTTTTTGATGTTTACATTATTAGAAGGAGAGGAAGCATACTCACTTTGTGAATCAAGTAAAGAAGGTATACATGCAATATTTTGATTTTGAACATTATGAATGCTACCAATTTATGTATCTGGTACCTCTTCATCATCATAAGACAAATGAATAAGTAAAATTTCATAACCAAGAGGAATGCCATCATTGTCATCCTAAAAGCAAAAAGATCATAATCACTACCTTGATTATTGATATTTGCATTTGTATCATTGGGTTTTTCATTATCATAGTTTTAAGAAAAATAAGATTTATATTGTGTTTGGTGTTCTTCTAGGTCTTCATATGCACTATGTTGATCATTAGGTGGATTAAAGTAATCATCAAAAGGGTTCTTCCTTGTAGAACATTCTGTTATTGATGCCATAAGGGTTGTAATGTTCAAGATATCTATGAAGCAAAAAACCACTAATGCCAAAGAAATAATGTAACTAAGCATCCCTAAGCTATGCCCATGTAAGTAAAACATAATCATATTTAAAAATAAAATACAAAAATCTAAAATTATTATTTTTGAATAAGGTGAAAACCTTAATATGTAAACTAGGGGTTTTGGTTCAATAAATAGAGGACATGTTCACCAAATGTTTTAATGCTCTTGGATTCATAATAGAAATATACAAGTAATAAAGCTATTTGAATACAATATAGTAATGTTCAAATCTTGGAAATACAATATAATATTTTGATAGTATATCTCATTTAAGCATGTGTAATGAATGCAACAAGTACTGAGTAACTAAGGGATAAAGGAGAGCATATCTTATTTTTTATTATGTTATAAACTATGGCAGTGATTATGAATCATCACATGACTACCGTAAAGATATTAACCTTTTTCACTCTATATTCTATCTATTTTAATCTATCAGATAGTTGCATCAACTAGGAACAATAATGTCAATGCTAATGTCTGATTCTAATGCAAGTCTTTAGTCAAGGATATGTAAAACAAAGGTTCCAATTTTATATTAGGCTTGTGTTATGACTTATATAACTATTTTATATCACTGGATGTATCTTCTTGTGTGTCACAATAATTAGTAACTCTAGTTATTTTTGTATTATACCTCTTGCAACCTAGTAAAAAGGGGTTAGTAATGTGAGTCGAGTTATCCCTAGTAACCCCATCTTATTTCTAAGTGTTGCCTACATATCCACTACTCCAAAGAGGGCCTTAAACTTGCATGTAAATCTCCCTTCTATGCACATGTGTGGAATTAAAATAATGAAACTATATGATATTTCTAGTATCCCTTGGTATAAGTGATGCCATAGTATGTTTGACCTTTTGAGTACTTCAAATACTTGATTTGTGTTGTGGTAATTTCCAATTAGAGAGTTGCCCTATCAAATTATTAGGTGTATTAATTAGAATATAGCCTTTTTATATATAATAACCTTTTGATTTCATATTAGAAGCTAGTGATACATGGAAATCTAACTATAGATTACGTAAATATAGCTAGCAAAATGGTCACATAATGAAAGATGTGAAAATGAATAAAAATATAAGCCTAGACAGTTACATTGAAGTTGGACACTAACATTGATGCTAGTGTCCAAGATGGACACAGGTGTCTATGAGATAAAAACATACAAAGAGTAGGCACAATAGGTAGGGATATGTTGAGGTCAACATACCCCCATTTTTGAAAATTGGGACCCTTGAGATACTTTGAAATTTAACACTAAAAGCATGGATTGTTGTAAAAATTATTAGAATTTGAAGATCATCCACTTTAATAAAGTTGGCCTACTAGTTTATGGTTTTACTTTAAGGTTACCTAATGTTGCTAATAGTTGCTCTTCATGTGATAAGTTGTAGGTTTCATGGAGCCTTTATGAATAGATCATGCTTAGATTCCCATTGTTTATCTTCATTCAAGATTTTACTAGCCTTTGATTTGAAGAATCTTATTTTTGGATTCATGAAATGAAACCCTCCTTTTAACAAACCCTAACTTGAACCCCTCATTCAAATTTAGACATTTGGTGGGAATGCTTTTGGCAAGAATAATTTAAATTTTGAATTAAGTATAATTTTATGCTAAGGCTTAGTCATGTTTTATAACACAACCAAACCCTAGCCTAAAATCATGCTTGGTACCCTTTATTATTTTCTCCCCTTTTGTTTCCTTTTCTATCTAGGTCTAACTTTTGTATTGGTAGGGTCCTTTTATTTTCCTAAGCATGGTCCCCTTTAATTACCTATTTATCCTAAATCCTTAATGCTAAGGCCCCATTCGTGTTTATCAACATGAAGGAGACCTTAATATTAACATTTTAGCTGAAGTCTTATTTCATCCTAGGTCCTAAATTAAATACCTTGCTTCTTTATAGATCTGATGGTCCATGCTTCATCATGGATTTTAATCTAATAGAGTGAAGGAAGCCTGATGAACTTGAGAATTTATTCCTTTAGACCAATCATGTAAGAGCATCCAAATTATGATCGATAGCTCATGCCTCATCACAAATTTTGATTAGATGGAGCAAAGATAATGTTGAAATGTCAAAGGTCAAAAGGAGTCCTATGAGGATTATAAGTGTCATCATCTTGAGGAATCAAACAAAGATCAATAACTTGTGGGTTCCCTCAAGGTCAGTAGGGTCAAAGCTTGAAAGCCTTGTGGGGTCACCACATGGTGCTCCTACATTCGAAGTTTGAATTTGATGAGATTAAAATTGATGTTCTCTTGAATGTCATTTGATGTTTATGAGGTTATCATTTACGTCTAAGAGACCATTAAATTTAATCCCATAAAACCTAAATAACTTCACAAGATTAAATTTGATGTTCTCATGAACATCATTTGACATCTACAAGGCCATCTTTGACATCAGTGAGATCATCAAATTCAATCTCATCTAACATTTTGTCTAGGTAGAGGGGCATGTTTTATGTCATTCGAGGGGTCATTTGATATTATGATTTAAAACTTAGCATAAAATTCTTTAGCTTAAGTTTGTGGTGTGTTTATTAATATGAAATAGACTTAGAAAAAAACATTTAAACTTAAGTTCATTTTTATGACCATACTTTGATTAAAGTCCTTACATTTCACAAGATTAATAATCATTAGCTTGACATGTGGAGGATGCTCATTGGATATGTGATTGACACAGGAAGTAGAGATCAAAAATACCATGGAGGTGTTAAGTGGCACAACCATGGGGCTTGTTACAAAGACAAAAAATAATAGGTGAGGTCTCAGATCATGATCAATGACCCACATTAATACTTGGATCTTGATCAAATGACATGAATTAAATGCTAATTTTTAAATAACAATAACTAGTATCAAGGAGGTTTTAGGAAGAGATAACTAGTATACCTCCTTGGTAGACCAAGAAGATGAAGTCTTCATGGAGACTGTGGTCAATTTAAAGCTGATTAAGGAGTAGCATTAAAGGGCAATGAAGATCTTACATTAGAAATAGGGGATTACATCAGCCATAGGGTCTTAAAGTTAATTGGATTAGGAATATTCCTTGCATAAATAAACTTGTATAATATTTTAAAAGATATATACATTTTTAAAGGCATGTACAACTTGTAAAGTATACTACCTATAGGTTAGTCATTTAGAGCCTTTTAAAAATTTCTAAAAGGATAGTTGTCCTTAGAATTTGACAAGGCTAACCAATATACCTCCTTGGCATTATATAAAATGGGTATTACCATTTGTAAAAAGGGGAGGGAGTTCTTAGAGCCAAAATTACTTTGTATACTTAGAGTAAGCAATACAAGAAAGGAATTCTGCAAAGATTATCTAGTATTTGTCTGTGTGTTTGATATCATAGTTTCTCTCTCATTTGCTTGTTATAATTTCTAGATTTGAATGATTCTTATGGATTCTTAGTATGCACCTTTTATTTTGGATTTTTTATCTTATCCCAATGCTAGGTTGACTAAAAGTTCTTGGGTTCATTTTATTTTCTTGCTCTTCTTGCATTTGGGCCAATGCTATTTGCTTGTAGGAGTAAATATTTAAAGTGAGCTTGGTTCTTATCTACATCTTTCCATACCATCCTTAGAAGTTTACCTAATGTGTGATGTGATTTGGACTAAGTTTTTTCACTTCACATGTTGGTTTTAAGTGCATGCTTGGATGAAAGCTGAACTTTGTCATGATTTTTGGAATGAAGATCATCAATATTTCTTTTTTTCATACCCTTATTTTTGCTTATTTTTTAACCAAATCACCTTACTTTAGCTTGTAATTGTAAATATCCATTCTAAATTAATTCTTAATTTAGTTCTTAATCATAATTCACTATTCTTTGCATAGTTATTACATATTTTACATAGATCTATTATTTGGCCATGGTGGCTCCCAACCACCAACTAATATAAATATTATGAAACAATCACTTGTTCTACCTCTATTCCACCAACAGGTAACATGATTATCACAACTTGTAACTCATGCATTCGATTCCTAGGAATTCAAAAATGAGAAGTGTTTCTTAACACTCTAGGCACATATGGTACACATTTAGGTATCAACAAGAGCTTCACTAGCACTAGAAGGAGGGCTTAGTTAGATCTTTGTAAATTTACAAAATATTTGATAGTTTTGGTGTGTTTTGATCAAAGATTGGTGTATTCTTTGCATATTTATGTTATTTTGAGCATAATTATGTAAAGATCATCGATCTTTATGGTTTTAGACTAGTCTTTGGGCTTCCTTTATCCAAAGATCGATATTCTTTGAAGATATATGCATATTTGTGGTAAAGATAGCTTAAATCCAAGGCATTTAAGGTTAGTGATAATGGTTTTTTTCAAAATTTAACTGATTCATTGAAAATTTGAGTTTATGTGAGCTTAAACATGTAAAGATCATTCATAATAACATATTTGGGCATATCTTTGAGCTAATTTAGTTAAATATTGATGTCCTTTACTCTTATATATATATATTTGTGCAAAGTTGGATTAATGTGTGAGTTTGATCATTATTCTTTGTAAAGATGAGGCTTACACATAGTATTTCAAACAAGATTTAGAGATGGAACCACCACAAGTAAGATCCTCATTAATGTATGGCATGGTTAGGTGGATCTTCTATCAATGTGCCTAGTCAAGTACATGAATTACCAAGAAATCCAAAAAAAGTGTTTACCTTCTTTCTATCCTAATGGTGTTGTCACTATTGAAGAACGTGTTAGATCTTTTAATCTACTTTAAGATTCCTAAATGTTGTTCATGAAGATGTAGCATGTAGATTGTTCTCATTTACTTTCAAAGATGCTTCGTATGAGTGGTTCCATAACCTTCTAGAGGATTATATTATTAGCTAAGATGATTTTAAAAAGATCTTTATTGATCAATTTAGTAAAATTATTAGTCCATGCATTCTATATCAATAATTTACCACTGCTAGAAGAAACTTAAATGAGTCCATTAGAGCCTTCAATGCTAGATTCCAAAAGATGTCTAGTAGAATTTCAACCCCTTCTAGACCTAAAGAGGCTTTAGCCTTAAAGATTTACAAGGATGATTTGGATCCCTTGACTTTTGTATTCCTTAAAAGCTCTGTTAGAGTCATAAACACCTTGGCATTGGCTTATGCTAAAGCTATAATAATCAATGATCAAATACAGCCTCAAGGTTAGATTGCATATGCTATCCCAAATGCCAACCTCAATTTCCCAACACTAAATGTCATTCCTAATGCCAATCAAAATGTGTTTACCTTAAATTAGACACTAGCCTTGAATCAATTGCCCTTAAGCCATGCCTATCCTAAATAGAATTTAGGGTTATTCAATAATAATACAAATGGATTTTATCCACAAGGATAGAGAGCTTTGGTGCCCACTAGTAATGACAATAAAGTTTGTAAATTGGAAGCACCAAAAAATGAGGATGAATCCATACTTAGGATGGTTCAAAATTTGAGCACTAATTTTATTTAGTTATAAATACAAGTGGGAAATTCTGGGGAAGGATCCAACATAAACTATGCTCCTCAAAGGTTCAATAGGTTTCATGATAACAAATACAATGAGTCATCTAAGGACATACATGAAATGCATGTTTCTAATATAGGTCTATCTAATCATTATAATGTCTTAAAATCATGCCAAAATAAAAGGGATACATCTAGATCTATGATTAATCAAGACTTTATTACAGGGACATCTAGATTTACAAGAAATTCTAAATCCTTCATATAGGATTTTTATTTTCCATTTGAAGAAGAAAGTGAATCAAAATATGATCTAGTATATGAAATAGACATTCAAGATGAGCAGCCCCATGAACAAGATTAGAGACAAGCTAGCTTCTCTTCAGAAGATAGCTATGAGAGTAATTTATATGAGGTCATTGCTGAAATTGAGGATATCCTTGAGGAAGAAGACCAGTGGAAAAGTTTATGCCAAGATTTTTTGAAAGAAATTGAGGTTTTCCAAGACAATAATGTCATTCTAGAGATCCCAAAGTAGGATGATTTGGGACTCGATTGGGTAGCTAAAATGCTATTATGTATGAAGGATGAAGATGAAGTAAGTGAAATAGATCTAGAATTTTCATATGACACATTCAAAAGGGTGGATAAATGTGATCAAATTTATTCAAATGGTAAGGTTACAGATAAATTTCATGCTCTTTTAGCTGATTAGGATGAAGTAGCCTTTTAGGATAACATGGAAAGTTTTGGCATAAAGATGAATAGTCTATCCCCACCTCAAGCTAAATTTAATGAAGTCATTAGGACAAAAATGGTAGCTGAGCTATCATCATTGAAAGAGGATGTTATAATTAACTATCTATTTATGACTAAAGGTGAATTAACACTCCTGATATAAGACAAAAGGATTTGAGAAGATGAAGATTGGGTCCTAGATTCATATCTTTGATCTATGCATCTAAGAATGATGATAGGAGGCCAAGCTATATCACCTAGAAGACAAGAGTACAAGTGATCATATCCATAAGAAAAGGACACTAAGTGAAAAAATTAATGTTTCAAGGTTTTGTAGTAGACTAAATAATTTTCCATTTGATCCTGGAAGTAAGTATTTTATGAAGCTAATATATGGCTTAGTTTAGTTTCTTTCATGTTCTTTATTTCTTATTTTTTTCTTCCTATCCCTTGTTTTTATATAATTCTTGCACATATTTTTTTTTACCTTTTGTGCTTTGTTCCTTACTTTTGAATAAGTCTTTTTGGACAACCCTTAGCTTGAGTTTCATCTAGGTTGCTCAAGAGCTTCAGAGTTTAGAAATACAGGTATGCACCTCATACACATGTTAACCATGGATTTAAAATATGAACTTGATGTTATAATTTAGAGGAAATAGTAAAGATTGATGAATAGGTTAATTATTTTATGAAAAATTGAACATTGTTTTGATGTAAACTTGGCTTTAAGAGGAGTTGCACATGTGGAATGAAAACTTGAGCTATTAGGGCACAATCATGCTTGCACTTAACAAACATCCTTACATGGGACAAAGGTCATAACCATAAGTTATTAACTGAAGATCAAACACTTGACCAAATCCTTCAACCTAGCTACATTGGTTCCCAACCTTGATGAAAGCATAAAAGATCTAAAAAATCTAAAAATAAGAATTTATTGCAAACTCAAAAGCTTTTCAAGCATAGGTGATTCTAGTAATCTCCATTGGGGCTATGGACACCTAGTTGGTAGTGGAGCAAGGTTATAAATGGAATAAAAGGCATCTCTATCAGGGCTATAGATGCCTGGTTAGTAGTAGGTAATACCCAAGCCTTCCTTGAACTAGAAGCATGGTCCTTAAAGGATATCCAAATATGCTCTAAGTCAATGTTAATGATTAAAGGCATTAAACTTGGAAGTTGTCCCTTAAATCCCATGGCAAACAATAAGTGGAAGAAAATCATGCACATAACATGGCTATGTCTTAATGTTTGACTCTAATTTTGCATGTGCAAATCTTGTTTTAACCATGAACTGATCTTGGTGATGGCATAGATCAAGTAAAATAGGTGATCCAATCACTTGTCCAAATTAGAGCCTCTGAGTTCTAACATAATACTATGTTTTCCTCAGAAGTCAACATTTTTTGAGGTTAACATACCCCCATTTCTAAAAATTAGGACCCTTGAGATACTTTGAAATTTAACATTGAAATCATGGCTTATTTTAAATATTATTAGAATTTGAAGATCATCTACTTTAATAAATTTAGCCTACTAGTTTATGCATTTACTTTAAAGTTACCTAATGTTTTTTAATAGTTGTTCTTCATGTGATAAGTTACAAGTTTCATGGATCCTTTATGAATAGATCATGCTTAGATCCCCACTATTTATCTTCATGTAGGCTTTTACTAGCCTTTGATCTAAAGAATCTCATTGTTGGATTCATGCAATGAAACCCTCCTTTCAATAAACCCTAACTTGAACCCCTACTTCAAATTGAAACATTTAGTGGGAATGTTTTTGGTAGGAATAATTCAAATTTTGACTTAAGCCTAATTTTATGCTAAGGCTTAGTCATGTTTCAAAACATGACCAAACCCTAGCCTAAAATCATGCTTGGTCCCCTTTATTATTTTCCCCTTTTTATTTCCTTTATTTTTTAACCAGGTCTAACTTTCGTATTGGTAGGATCATTTTATTTTCTTAAGCATGGTCCCCTTTGATTACCTATTTAGCCTAAAGACTTAACGTTGAGGCCCCATTCATGTTTATCAACATGAACAAGACCTTAGTCTTAATATTTTAGCCTAAATATTATTTCATCTTGGGTCCTAACTTAAATACCTTACTTCATTGTAGATCTGACAGTCCTTGTTTCATCATAGCTTTTAATCCAATAGAGTGAAAGAAGCCTAATGAACATGAGCATTTTGTCCTTTAGACCAATCATGTGAGAGCATCTAGATCATGATCAATAGTTCATGCCTCATCATAGATTTTGATTAGATGGAGTGAAGACAATGTTGAAATGTCAAAATCCAAAAGGAGTCCTATAAGGATGATAAGTGTCATCATCTTAGGGACTCAAATAGAGATCAACAACCTGTGGGTCCTCCTAGGTTCAGTAGGGTCAGATATCAAAAGTGCCATGGCGTTATCATGTGGCACTCTTGCATTCAAATCTTGAATTTGATGAGATTAAAATTGATGTTCTCACAAACATCATTTGACATCTACGAGGATATCATTAACATCTATGCGACTATCAACTTTAAGCCCACTGAACCTAAAGAACTTTATGAGATTAAATTTGATGTTCTCATGAATCTCATTTGATGTATGTAAGGCCATCTTTGACATCTGTGAGACCATCAAATTCAAGCTTATCTAACATATTATCTAGGTAGAGGGGCATGTTTTATGTCATTCGATGGGTCATTTGTTATTATGCTTTAAAACTTAGCATAAAATGCTTTAACCCAAGTCTATGGCATGTTAATTAATATGAAATAAACTTAGATATTTTTTTTTAAACTTAAGTTCATTTCTATGACCATACTTTGATTAAAGTCTTTGCATCTCGTAGGATCAACAAATCGCACTTTATTAGGCACAGATGATCTAATAATGCAAAATCATCGATGACTTTTCAATAGATCTATGAGAGCCCACAAGCTCAACACATGGTAGATGCTCATTCACTATGTGACTGACATAAGAAGTAGAGATCAAAAAGCCCATGGAGGTTCCAAGTGGCATAACCAAAGGGCTTGATACAAAGATGACATATAATAGGCAAGGTCCTAGATTGTGATCAACAGCCTGTGTTGATCCTTGGATCTTGATCAAATGGCATGAAGCAAAAAGAAAATTTTAAATAACAACAACTAGTATCAAGGAGGCTTTAGGAAAAGATAACCAATATACCTCCTTGGTAGACCAGGAAGATGAAGTCTTCATGGAGCCTATGGATAATTTAAAGCTAATTGAGGAGCAACATCAAAGGGCAATGAAGATCTTGCATTAGCAATAGGGGATTGAATCAACCATAGGGTCTCAAAGTTAATTGGATGAGGAAAATTCCTTGTTTAACTAAACTTGTATAATATTCTGAAAGAGAACATTCTTTTTAAAAGGCATGTACAACTTGTAAAGTACACTACCTATAGGTTAGTCATTTGGAGCCTTTTAAAAAGTTCTAAAAGGATAACTATCCTTAACATTTGACAAGGATAACCAATATACCTCCTTGGCATTATAAAAAATGGGTATTACCATTTTTAAAAAGGGGAGGGAGTTCTTATATCCAAAATTACTTTGTAGACTTAGAGCAAGTAATATAAGCAAGGAATTCTGTAAATATTGTCTTGTATTTGTTTGTGTGTTTGTTATCATGGCTTCTCTCATATTTGCTTGTTCTAATTCCCAGATTTGAATGGTTCTTATGGATTCTTGGTGTGCACATTTGATTTTAGAGTTTTTAACTTGTGCCAATGCTAGGTTTACTAAAAGTTCTTAGGTTCATTTAATTTTCTTGCTCTCTTGCATTTGGGCCAATGTTGTTTGCTTGCAGGAGTAAATATTTAAAGTGAGCTTGGTTCTTATCTACATCTTTCCATACCTTTCTTAGAAGTTTTCCTGATGTGTGATGTGATTTGGACTAATCTGTTTCACTTCACATGTTGGTTTTAAGTGCATACATGGATGAAATCTAAACTTTGTCATGATGTTTAGAATGAAGATCAGTAATATTTATTTCTACCCTACACTTTCTTTTGATTCCTTTTTAACTAGATCACCTTAGTTTAGCTTATCATTGTAAATATCCATTCTAAATTAATTCTTAATTTAGTTCTTGATCATAATTCAATGTTTTTTTCATAGTTACTATATATTTTACACAGATTTATTGTTTGGCCATGGTGGCTCCCAACCACTAACTAATATAAATATTGTGAAATAGTCACTTGTTCTAACTCTATTCCACCAATAGGTAACATGATTACCACAACCTAAAACTCATGCATTAGATTCCTAAGAATTCATAAATGAGAAGTGTTTATTAACACTTTGGGCACCTGTGGTACACATCTAGGTATCAATAAGATCCTTGACATAAATTGGATGAAGATAAACAAACATAACATATAGGCCCAAGGGGTAGGTAAATCAAATGAATAAATTGGAATTGAAGAGGTCCTAAAGAGACTGCATCACTATATGTCTAATTCTCAGTGAAAAGGTATATACATAAAATGAAACTATAAATATGTGTACTTGTACCAAAATGGGTGTCCACTTTTGCTAACTAATTTCTAAAAAGATCAAGTAGATGCACTAAAGGATTTGACTGATTTATAAGCTCTCAAAGATACTAACTCATTTGTTGAATAATGATAGCCTAAATTTTTAGAGTGTTGACTATGGAGGAAGTACTATGCCCATAGCCCACTAAACCTAGTTTCAAAGGTAATTTAATAGTAACTTCCCAGATCTAACCACTAACCAGTGCATTACATAATCAAATAGATGGATGGCTATCTAAAGTTAAATAAAAGGGAATCTTAGGCATTTTTGATATATTGTGAGACACGTAGAACTAAAGTTTATGTTTAGCTCTATAATATGGCTATGAGTATATACGCAAGCCCATCACACCATAATGTCTATAAAAAATAATCAAGGATTGTAAACATAACATCACGAAACCCTTCACGATAGTAACTAAGTGGTTTGAAAATTGTTAGAACATATTTTCTAGGGAAAATTAAAAAATAGAACATAAAGTTTGAAAGTAAATATACAAAAAAAAACTTGCAACATTCAGTGAATTAAAATAAATAGGTAGTTGACTTAAAATGAAATGTGTGATTAAATTATTAAATGAAAAGTTAATTTACCTTACTTATTATTGAAAAGTAAAATAAATGGAATTGTATCGATGCTGGATGATGTAGTTTTACTTATAGTATAAAACTATATCAAGTTGATCGATACAATCTATGTGAATAAGATTGTAGACAAAGATTAATACTAGATCAAACCAGTCATTATAATTTATTACCTTAATTTTAAAACCATAACTAAATTAAATTATTTGATATAGTTGATTAAAAATAAATGTAGTTCAAAACTAAATTACAAAAATCAATGTAGTTTATTAAAAATAAAGGTAACATAGAACTAAATTGAATAGATAAATGTATAAATATGAGAAAAAACTATATTAAGTGGTTCAATATAGTTGGCCTAAAATATGGCTAAACATAAATATATCAAGTGGTCTATTATAGTTGGTTGAAGGAAAATGTAAATATGGGAATAAAGCTATGTTACACTTGTAGAAACAATAAAATAATAAAAACACATAGATAAAACTATATAAAATTTTTATATATAGTTTCTTACAGGTATAAATTATGATTGACCTATATAGATTTATTTGATATAGCATGATGACAAAAAAATGAAATAGAATGAGATCGATCTGTTCGACATAGTTTATTGAAGAGGTGAAGGCAATGGTTAGATTCATGTTGAGTTCACCAAAATATATGTAATGAGAAAGAATTGACCTAAAACTATCTTATCTAAAGATACAAACTCAGATAAGGTGAACCAAAGTGAGCCCAATGATACTTAATAAATCAAGATATGAATAAATGGATCTAAAAACCTAGCAAGAAGATCACCTACAACACAATGTCAATAGAAATGGTACCAAATATTCTATGTAATCCACACAACAAAATAACTCTAGCTAGGTTTCTTGTTATTATAATTAAATATCGTAATTAAGCAATGTAAGTAAGGGGAAGGATTAGAAACATATCAAAATGGTTAAGGAATCATGGCTAAAAATGGGGGTCTAAGTTACCTAAGGTGGATAAATGGAAAGTTGAAACAACCTTATAGCCACACTAAGTATACATGTAGATAAAGTTTAAACAAAGAGATATACATTTGTTGACCAAGAAATTATGCAACTTATATCTATAAAATGAAAGAGCTAGGGTTAGAATATACTTACCTTAAACAAGGCCTGATGAACCTCAATCTCCCCCTTGGCCAATGATGATTTGCAAGTGATTATTTTTGTTTTAAGGATCTTAAATCCTGATCAATCTCTAGGCTAAAATATCTAAGATTCCATAAGACAATAGTTCCTTCTTAGACAAGATCTAAGAAATAACTCCAAAATGTAGATTTAGGGTAGAAATGTGAGCAATAATGAAAAAAATGAATGCTCCTCTCTATTGGATTAAAATGGTAACTTGTATTTATAATGGTGAATGATACTAATCCATCCTATAGATTAAGTTAGTAGTATTGACCATCTCAATTTAGTTCTAAATGGGCTTACTAACCTCAAACTGAGTTAACCATGCTGACCTAATTTTAAAGCTTGCATTTAAACATTCAGAACTGCATCAATCTAATTGATGTAGTTGGGAAGGGATAAATGATGGCTAAAACTACATCAAATGGTACAACATAGTAGGAAATTATAGGTAATCATTAGCTAGAGGATGCAATATTAAAGGAGATAACTTAGGGGATCAAATTTTAGGAAGTTAGAATGGATGTATGACTGATAAATAGGAAACCATATATCTCTCAAAGCACCAATGACCTGATCACACCTTTCCTAATAAATCCTTTAAGGCATGCACCCAAAAATATTAAAATTTTATAGGTTAATTCAAGAGATAAAGTATCAATAAATGATAAAGTTTAAAAATATTATTTGTATATAGTGCCCTCATGGTAGAGGAGGGATGTGTTTAAATAACATTGATTATCTAGTACCTTGAAATTACCACCACCCCATTCAACTCTAAAAGTGATGGGACTATGGTTTGAAAAGACCATTTCAGGATAGATGGTGATAGATTTCCCATGGGAGAAATAAAAAGAGAATACAAATCGATTATAAATCATGAAACATTCCAACTATGTAAGGACTTATCAATACTGACATAATAGTTGGACCAAGTAAACCAAGATGATTTATTAATTTTGTGCACCATAGAAGTGGGTCCACCAAATCCTAGTGGTTTTAAAAATAAAACCATGATACATGTTCTCACACACACCATCACATCATAAGGGCACCATTATTATCATTGGGAATATCAACCATATTAAAATCACCACAAATCAACCAAGTGGAAAAAGTCAAATTATCAATGAGATAGCACCATAACATAATTTTATTAGGGCCATAATTTGGGGCATAAATTTTGAGGATCCTAAATGGATAACCACCGATATCAATAAAAACCTAAATAACATGATGTGATAGATCTTCACTTGTGGTAACAACCAAAGGGGAAAATTTCTTGGAAGTCAAAATACTGGCACTACCACATTCATCTTCATGAGAAGTGTATATGTGTGATACATAAAAAAAATACATTTCATAGTAGTTTATAGAATAAACCTAATTAATTTTATGCAAACAAATAAAATATAAAACTATGAACTACTAACAAGCAACATACACAAATAACGTATGATAGGACTTTGTGAGACTCAAACATTCCATGCTATTAAATTCATTATGGGGAGTCATCCATGAGTAGTTCTCCTTGACCATCCCCTTTGTATTCTCTAGCTTTAAGTTCCATAAAATGGTTCCCCAAAAAAATGTTGGTTTGGCATAAAATCTTCAAGTGAAGTGGAGAAACATTTAGCTCTATTATCCTCTCAAGGAGATTTAGTACCACCCCAAGGTGGGTTGTATGACCACCTAAGGGTAGGATATATTGTAGAGGGTGTCCAAGCATGGGAAGAGCTTAATTGAGGATAAATAACTTAATAAACTTAGCTCTGAGAGGCTGTTAGAGAAGGATGATATTGGGGAGGGTTAATAGGGGTTAACCTCCTACTTTTTCTCCTTGAAAGAGGGTTTCATTGTAGGGGATGTTGGTTAGATTGGAACCCTTATTTCTAATGGTTAATTTTTATTATCCACCTTTATCCAACCATAATTAGTATCCATCACATTTTAATTTTTATAGGGCACTAGTTTAGTAGCGATATTTAACTGACCCATAAGAGGACAATAATACATTCTATGATCAAGTAATTGGAAATGAAAGTAAATTTTTGGTCAATTAAAGTAGGTAAATTTTTGTGCCCAACACTCCATCCCAACTTGAATTTAAATGGAATGTTCCAAGTCCTTATTAAAATTTACCTCAACATAGACAAACTTATTAGGGAATGGAGAGTAAAACTTTCTTGGCTCATGGTAGATCACCTACCCTATGGGTTTGATAATCTCCTCAAGAAAAGCACATAGAAGAAGTGGTAGGCCATGAGTTTGATCTAAAAAATGCACACTAAGAGAAGTCTATTCTAAGAATCTAAAAGTTTGGGTCCAAGGGGACACAATCATGAGAGTAGTTTTTAAGAACCAATAACTATACCTATAAATGAGGGCTTGGACTTGAGAGTATCTTTGAAGGAAAAAAGACATAAAATCTTAGTGAGGTTTTGAACACTAGTAACTTGGAAACCCAAGGGTTCTCGGTGATGACAAATCTAGGCACTAAGGGATTCCTCAAAGGGGATATGACTAACATAATAAATTATTAAATAATCATTTTCATATCATGTATAAGCATTATCAATAACATTAGATCATAAACAAGCATCAGGCTAGGGAATTCTCATAAGCTATACCTTATTGCATACCTTTGAGATGAACTTCCTAGCTTGATTTAGTGCCATGTTTTTTATTATCAACAATAATGATTGTGACATAATGGTCAAGGGAAATTTAAAATAAAATTATCCACCCAAATGGTAGATAAAAATGTGCACTTATCCTATAAATTCCCACAAAAGTGGTGTTATAGCAATGGGAAGTAGGGAAACAATGCTAGGTTATGAGGTCCATGTTATCACAACATGAAGAGGTAAGGTGATAGGTAGTAAATCTATTCCTCCTTGTCCCTAGCTACCCATAGTTTTATACAATCAAACCAAGCATTATGATATTATTGATCAATTCAAAAACACCACAACTAATATCTTTATGTTATAAATACATAAACAATCAATTGTCTAGACAAATATTCTATATTCAACTTTGTGTGATACAATTTAACCAAGTGATATTTATCCTAATTATGTCACTTATGTTATAAATACACTATGATGGATAGAGGAAATTATATCTTTTAAAAGAGAATATTTGTCACTCATT
Source organism: Torreya grandis (assembly GCA_037957365.1). Classification (NCBI taxonomy): domain Eukaryota; kingdom Viridiplantae; phylum Streptophyta; class Pinopsida; order Cupressales; family Taxaceae; genus Torreya; species Torreya grandis. Next base: position 1,125,268 of record JARHVA010004612.1, read on the forward strand.
CACATTATTAATAAACATATCCCATTATATATTCAAGTCAAAATCAATAATATGGTAACTAAGCATGTTTTTTTTTAAATGGATATGGAATTAATGTTTATAATATTTAATTCCTTAGTTTGATTAGTATATAAGCCAAAGATACTGACTAATCATATATGAATATTTAGGATTTGATAATATACCTTAGAAGGTGTTGCAACAAATTACATTAGACATTATTATGGGCCCTATAATAGTAGCTATAGTATTTTAGGTTATGCCAAATGATCTCAGTTATAATATTCTCTTAGGAATACCTTTGATTCATGATATAAATGAAATTACTTCAAATTTACTTCCATGTCATTGAATTATATTGGAATGATTATTGATCCACATGACAAGTGTATATATACACTTGTCTTATGGATCAAGAACCATTACAACATAATGTAATGACACAACCTATGAAATTTTTTATATCTCACATGAATCTTTCTCCACAAGAGTGTGTAGATCCTATTTCACATAGCAATATACCAAAATCAATATCTATTCCACCTTCTCATTCACCACCACCAATATATTTAAAGTGATATGTATTTTGACAAAAATACATACAAACTTTGGGATATACATGACATGGATTGGGGAAACATGCACAAGAAATTATTAGTCCCTTCATAACATTTGATCATAAAGATAATAAGGATATTCATTACATATATAATTTTAAAAATAGCAAGGAAATTAAGAAACTAGATATCTATACACATTTTCTAAAATCAAAGCCTCAATGTCAATAAGGGGTTCACCATATATAGGATTTATAGTTAGTACATAAATAATATATAGATGAAAAATTTCACCAAAAAATTGGACATTAAATGAATTTTATAATTAAGAATCCCTTATAGAATACTTGGGGGCATATGAGTATCTCTCTTTCTTCTACCAAAATAATAGGTTTTCTCATGAAATAAACCCACACATTTTTGGAGAGTGAAGATCCAATATAGATATACAATTAGGCAACCTAGAATAATTTACACCACACCATTTATGGATAACATATCAACTTTGATAAATTAAAAACAACCAAATTCATTTTGGAAGAGAGAAAGATCCAAGATTCATACTTATAGCAAACATGTTGAAATATGATGAAGGTAAATATTTTAGACAATTTATACATGATTTCCTAGAGTTATTTTTTTGGATTTCTTAGATATTTCAAGAATTTACAACATAATTTTTATGCATATCATAGTATGTTATCCAAATTCAAAACTAGTTAAATAAAAAATTAGGAAAATGCATACAAAAGTGTCTTTATTGGTTAAAGATGAAATACAAATACTGTTGGATGTAGGATTTATTCAATCATTTTATTATCCTAAGTGGGTTTATAAAATCTCCAATTACATAGCTTAAAGGATATATTTAATGTTTTAAAAATTATCATAATTTAAAAAAGGTTTACTTGAAAGCTTATTTACCATTACCAAATATAGATATCATTGTAGACTTTACAATTGTTATGAGATGATAACTTTTATGGATGGATTTTCTAGATATAATCAAGAAATATAAATTCACAAAGGTCAATAAAAACATAACTTATCACACCATGTGGAATATTTTGTTATGCGGTCATGCCTTTTGGATTGAAGAATGCAGGGGCCACTTATCAAAGATATTTGACACATATCTTTCATGATTATATACATAAGAAAATATAATATAATGTAGATGATTTACTTTACAAATCTAAACATTGACATGATCATGCTACATATTCATGATAGATATTTTATTGACTTCAATAATACAATGTGTGATTAAATATAAAAAATGTGTATTTGTATTAACATCAAGAAAATTATTCTATTATATCATATCTTATTAAGGCATTGAAGTATATCCCATAAAGGTCAAAGCTATTATAGACATGAAGGATTGAAATGATTACTATCTTTACAGGGAAAGATCCAAGTATTAAGATGTTTTGTGGCTTAAATAACTAATAATACATAACCTTTCACATTATTACTAAAGAAAGATACAAAATTTGTATGGGATTCCAAATGGAAATAAAGTTTTTATACAATAAAAATATATCTACTTAATCCACCTATTCTCATGCCTCTAAAACCAAAAAAATCCTCAACTCATATATTTATCATGACTTAAGGGATTTATTGGTATGATATGATGATGAAAATAGAGAAAATGTGATATATTACATCGGTCATACATTAATGGATTATCTAAAAAAATATATTGAAATGCTAAAGCTATGTTTAGATATTTTTTTCATAGCACATAAAGTTTGACATCATATTCTTAATATTGAAACACATGTTATTTCAAAAGTGAATCCATTAAAATTCTTCATGTCAAAATCAAAAATTTCAAGATGTATAGCTAACTAGGAAATGCTCCTTATGGAATTAAATTTAAAATGTATATCCCAAAAATACATCAAGGGATAAGTAATTGTTGATCAATTAATGGAAAATACCATTACTGGACACAATAATGATTGATGATACTTTCTGATATGATATTACATGATATCACATTGATTTGAAGAAACTTAGACCATGGGTGTAAATTTACCTTAGGCACTAGCTCAATAATAGTTTTAGTTACTCCTTAATGATAGATTATGTCATTTGCATATTGACTATGATTTCATGCACAAATAATGTTGTACAACATGAGACACTATTTTTAGGATTGTATTCCATATGTTCATTAAAAATAAAATATATTCCAATATATGGGGACTCATAACTCGTTATAAATTAGGTTATAGACACTTATCAAACAAAATAAGAAATATTGATCCCATATAGAGACATGTTGCAACATTTATAGGCACATTTTGATAACTTATTGATTGAGAGTATACATTGAAGATATAATTGTCATGCTAATTTAATGGCTATTACAACTTTTTTGGTGCTTATTTATATTAATTATGATCATATGAATTTTATTATATGATGGTTATATCAATAGCAAATATATTAGCTTTGTCAGTTCTTATGACCATGGGTAGTGCATGACATGTACAATGGTATGAAAATGTATATAATCTATTACATAAGGTAATAATCCCCAAAAAATAGAAACTTGGTGATGGTAAGGATATTCTGTTTTGGAAAGATAGATAGGCTAATTTTCAAAATTTATAGTAGAATAGATCTTGGACTCAACTAGAGATTTATCTTTCTTTCAATACTAGTGACAGAGTTAGTGATTACATTTACTACAACAATGGTAAGTTTCAATGGAAGGACTTCACTCGTATTATCTCCTATAATATGCCTGATTTGAAAGATATGGTGACCTCACTCTAAGAGATTGTTAATAACATTCAAATCAGCCAGTCGAGTCTTAGGGATGATTTTATTTGGGTCAACAATTTTGATGGTTCTTATACTATTAAGGCTGATTATCAACTATTTTTGAGGAGACACCCACTGATTTTGACTGGAGTAGGATATGGTTCAAGGAGCTCACTCCCAAGATTAATCACTTTTTATGGATGGTTCTCAATAAAAGGATTCTCACCAATGATAACCTTATCAAAAGAGTTTTTATTATGCCTAACATGTGTTGCTTATGTAGGGAAGAAGCTAAAGACATTCATCACCTTTTCTTACATTGTTCTTATGCTAACAAGTTGTGGGGTCTTATATTTTTTAGATTTGAGGTTTCTTGGACCTTTCCAAAAGATATTTTGTAGGCCTAGGAGCTATGGTAGACTCCATTCAGATATAGCATGCTCAGATGATTTTGGAAACTTATCTTCCCACACACCCTTTAGAGGATTTGGAAGGCTATGAATGTGGTCATTTTTAGAGATTGCAAGAATTCCTACAAAAAATTAATCAAAAACATATCTATTAATGCAAAAGAAAATGTGCGTAATTTCAAGCCACCCAAAAATCAAATTTTCCCTAAAGATGAGGAGAAATTACTTTCTAATTGGAATATAAATATTAGTGATTTTAAAATCAAAACTCCTACTATTGATAGATCTATTATACAATATATCCCTCCAATAAACTTGTACAAACTAAAGTTTTATGGTGCCTCTAAAGGCAATCTAGGAGCTACAAGAGGAGGTGGAATCATCAGGGATTACTTAGGCAATCTTATCGCTACCTATGCTAGACCTATGGGCATATAATCAAACCATTATGCTGAGACTCTTGCTATTCTCTAGGGGTTTAAGTTAGTGAGATATTTCCATATCAAAAAAATTATCATTGAAGGTGATTCTTTGAATATCATTAATCACCTCAATGGTATTTATCCAACTAGTTAGACTATTAGAGACTTCATTCTGGAGGATGTTAGGATATGTGGGGCCTTTTCAAATTACAAGATATGTCACACCTATAGAGAAGGTAATCATGTGGCAAAGTCTTTTACTAATATGGGGGTGATTAATAAACAACTTCAATTTTAGTTTTATCATGACCAAATCCCATAAAATACTAAGGATATCATTATTAATGAAGGGGAAACTAGTTATGCTTAGTTTTGGTATGGGTGATTTGATCACTCATGTGAAGAATAATCACTATTTAGATTTCACATGACTTCTTCAAGATTATTCTATCAGTATCTTTCACTAGTCTTCTTTACATTATCATTTTCTTAGGTATCAGGTTATGCAAAGGTGGTGTGGGAGTGGTTTTTTAGCTATATTTGTCTGCCCTTATGTTGAGAACCTATTGATAACACCATGGGTGGCTCTCCATGCTATGTTGAGCTGATGTGTGACCTAAATTAGAAGGCAAATGGAGAACTATAGAGGACTTTAAATGTGGGAGGCTTCACTAGTTTCATACAAAAGATCAAGGGACATGACAACCACATTTCTATCACTTTTGCCAACAATTAGAAGAATAGGGTTATCATCTATAGAGGTAAAGAATTTATCTATCATCAAAGAGGTCATTGCCTCTATCACTAGTCTTAGTTGTGATGGTTTAAATTTCTTCAAAAATAAATTTGACAAGGCTACAAAGGAGAAAAGGTTTTTAGAGGGTTCCTCAGTTAACGACTTATAATTTGTCAAAGTTGGTATTATGCATTCCTCTCTCCCTACTTTTTTTGATGAGGTGGCTTGTATGTTGGTTAGGTATGTGACTTTAGAGGGTAGGTATAATACTCTACTACTTCATCATCTCATCATTCTGAACCATTTCCATAAAGGCCCAAGGGTTAGCATACCATACTATATATTTAAATCTATGGAATCTTATAGTCAATAATTTCATACACACAAATGTGACCTACCTCTTCATGAAGGGGTTATTTTTATTTTTCATCAACACTGCAACTTAATCTATATTAACATTCTAGTTCATAATATTCCTCCCCTCCCTCATCTAAATCTCCTACTTAGAGAGGGATTAAGACTAAGAATCCTAGATTTCATTCCTCTCCTCCTCCTCCTCCCAAGAGGGTGATTAGAAGTAGTGATAAAGGCAAGGGTCTGACTCCTATATTTCACATAGGTAAGTAATTTGTTATTACATAGAGTCTCCTTGACATGGGACAGGTTGCTATAGATTTTGGTCCCTCCCAACACATTTTTAAGGACCCTGGGCTCAAAGCTCAAGTTATGCATCTTGAATAAAGGAACAATGATCTCAATAAAGAGGTCACACAACTCAACAAGATTATTGATAAGGGCAAGAAGAAGGTGGATAAATCCTCTCATTATGAGACTAAGATCGAAGATGTTTTCAAAAGAATGAAATCTTTATAAGGCACTATGGATCATATTAAGAATATGAAAAATGATCATATGGCCATACACTAGGCCATTCTAGAGTTCCTTGAGTTTTAAATTATGCAAGTTTGAACCCTTATCAACTTGCATTTGGGCTTGTGGAAGGGTGGCACTGAGAAGACTTATGCTCTAACCATCATTGAATTGATATACCCATCTCAAACTAATGCTCTTAATCTATTTAATGCATTGGAGGGACTCAAGAATAGCTTCAACTAGCTTCTCAAGTGAATCTTCCTTTTCTTACTTTATAGTTATCTATTTTGCTAACTTGTTGCTTTGATGCTGTGAAGTTGTTGTTGATATGTTGTTATTTGGCAAGATACTCCCTATTGTTTCCCTCTCTTATTTATACTAGTTTTAGAGATTTTTTGTAGCTAGGGGGTGGACCCCACTCATCATAAAACCAATACTATACTCATGTATTATCTATATTTTGAGCTTTTTTGGTTATGGGTTTCCTCATTTTATCTGGATTTTGAGCCTTATTTTGTATTGGGTATGGTACCTTTCAAAACCATTTACCAATAATCAAATAGATTATCCCCAAAAAATTATCAAAAAACAACAAACAAAAAATTAAATTAAGATGTAACTAGATATGTTATAATTTATGGGTATTTTTTAAAGAGATCATTTGATGGGCAGTTACATTGATGTCTTAGCCAAGAAGAGGCTAAGCTAGATCTACAAGAGGTACATAACAATGAATGTGGTGGATAATTAAATGGAAAATTAATGTCTTAAAAATTACTCAAGATGGGATAATATTGGCCTACAATGGAACAAGAATCTCATGAACATGGAAAAATATGTGAAAAGTGCCTGTGAAATAGTAATTTGAGTTACACAGCTTCACAAGAATTACAACCCATAGTTTTATTATGGTCATTTTATCTATGGGTATTTGATTTAATGGGTAAGATATATAAAGAGTCATTATATGGTCATAAATGTATTATCTCTGCTACTTAATACTTTATAAAATGGGTAAAAGTAATACCTTTATAATCAACTTCAAGAGAAGACATATGCAAGTTCTTGATGAAAAATATTATTTCACAATTTGGAATCCCATCTTATATTATAACATATAATGGATCATCATTCAAAAATAATGTAGTTAATAAAATTTGTGTTATATATAAAATTCATCACACATTTTCTACTCCTTATAATCCACAAGAAAATGGACAAGTAGAAGCAATAAATAAGATACTAGCCAAAATAATAGGAAAAATAGTTGAAAAACATGGTGAAGATTGGCATAATGAAATGGTTTACACTTTATGGGATTATTACACAAGTATTTGAACACCAATATGGTCTAATCCTTATTCTTTGGTTTAGGAACATAAGAAATTTTAATTTTAGAGCTAGAAATACAATCCTTGTGTGTCTCTCAAATGAATTATTAAATATAATGAATATAGAGAAAAATGAATACATCAATTAGAGATTATCTATGATAGACACATACAGGCCATAAAGCATATCATAGTATATAAAAATCATATTAAAAAGTGATGTTGTTATGGCTAGGGGTCTCGATTTAGAGATGCATTATTCCAGTTAACCCTCAAAATACATAAGTGGAACTTGAAATAAAATGAAACAATAATGACTTAGATATTTATTGTTTCAACAAAAGGAATTAAAATAGGCACAATGAAAATAATCACACTACAATCTCAAAATGAGATTTGTTACACATCAAATCCATAGATCTTAGCTCCACTAATTCATAGTCTTTGCAAATAAACTCTCATATCTAATCTTCACTATCCAAAATAAAATAATTACCTTGGCACAAGCTTAGGGGTATGTTTATATAGATTCAATATGCACCTACTTACATTGCGTGATTTTACCCCACCGACAACATTAATAAACCTCAATGTGTTCCAAACATTAAATTCATGTATATTAAATATATTCACATTTCTAAAGAACAAACACAAGCTATAACTCTATGCATCCCTAAAATAGGTCACAAATATTATTAAATGAATCCTTATCAACTTCTATGACTTTCATAATTAAATTTGAATTAGTGAGCAAAAAATCCAAACATAGAAAGTTACTTGACATCACAGGTCTTTAAAATCAATAAACCTTTGTACCATGACTCTTATATTTGCTCAAAGATGATATATAAGTTTACCACTATTTATTCAAAATATCTAAAATTTGACACACAACTTATATAATGAATATCCAATTATCTCAAAATATCTCTGCTACTCATCTTCCTTAGTAGTGAAAAATCAACTCTAATAAATACCCTACTTCAAGAAGTGCCACATACTAACATAAATATACTTAAATTCTCTACACTGATTTGTGGTAATAACCAGTTATCACAAAATCTCACATTAGGTCTCTTAGACTTGATTTGATAATAAATGTATATAACTATGAAACTAAAGATACATGGATCATTATAGACACATGTGTGTTTGAAGAAAACACATAAATACACTAAACAAGGTGATCACAAAGGATAACGTAAAACAACACAAAGAAAATATAAACAACAAAAAAGACTTTCACAAACTTATAATAAAACACATGTAGTACAAAACCTTATACTACATGACACTTATAAAATTTTCTAAACTAACATATTTTTGGTTGATGCAAGATTGTTCATGAACTTGAATGCTCTTACATCATATGCCCTGGGTAAGAAAATAAAACATGTGATTCTACTCATGTGACTTATAATATCTTTGAAAATGGCATTCCTTATTTTATAACATCTGATTCACTAATCCATGTTGTATCTTATATGTCTCATCCTTTCCATTTTACCATATGTTCCTTATATTCCCTCATTCACATATTTTTTCCAACTTGCATGTCAATCACCTCTCTATTTCTTCATTCTCTTTTTCAAGCATCTAAAATACCCAATCTATTTATTTAGAATATATACTTGCATTTTTACTATTTTATCCTTCCTAATATGGATACAAATTATCCACACTGATAATAAATGATATCTATCTATACATTTAGGTAAATCTATTTCATTAGCATTCTTCCCAATTTTTTGCAAAATTATGCACAAACCAATCTTTTTCCATTTTAACTTATCATATGTCCCTTTTGGAAATCCATCCTTTCTCAAATATGCAAATACTAAGTCTCCCATCTAATATTCAACTTCTCTTCTCTTATGATCTACATATTGTTTATATTACGATGTATTCCTTTCCATCTATTCTCATACTTGTTTACACTTCTCTTATTTTCAAAATCTAAACTTTAACACTTATCTTTTTCTCATTTATTATGCCATGCAATTCTAAAAATCCTCTCAAACTTAACCCATAAATAATTTGAAATGGTACCTTGTAATTTTATTCATAGAATTATTATAAGTAAAGCTAGCTTGTGCCAATACTTTATCCCATGTTCATGTCTTACCTTCAATTAAAAATATCAAAATATTATCCAAACTTTTGTTAACCACATCTGTCTATCCATCTGTCTGAGGATGGTATGCTGATCTAAATTATTGTCTTGTATTCAACTTCTTCCATAGTTTCAACCATAAATGTCGAACAAATTTCACATATTTGTCTTATATTATACTACAAGGTAAACCATGTAATATTACAACTTCTATTAAAAACAAATTATAAATGTTTTTTGCATAACGAGTCTTTCTACATACCATAAAATGTATCATTTTTGAAAAATATCAACTATAAAAAATACTGAATCATTTCCTTTTTGTGTTCTATGAAAACCTAAAATAAAATCCATATTTATATCATCCCATTTTTTTTAGAATAGCCAATGGTTGGTACAACCCCACCTTTTGACTTTTCCCTTTTGTTAATTTCAAAATTATACAATCTTGAATAAAAAATCACCATCTATACCCATCCTTGGCCAAATATAGTTTTCTACCACTTGTGCTAATGTTTTGTCATAACTAAAATTACATGCTAATCATCCATTATGAATTTCATTGATCAAATTCTCTTGCCTTGAACCTCTTGGTATACATAATTACCTTCCCTTGAATAACAAACCTTCCTAAATAAATTACTCTAAGCATTGTGTTCTATGTTGACTCACTGGTTCTCTACATGACTTCCATGCTTCTTGAAAATCTTCATATTCTTCATTCTATGCTTTTATAAGATCAAATCCTATGACTTTCACTCTTAATTAATTCAATAAAATAATTATTCTACGCAATTTCTTAGAACTCCTGATCATATACTGAATATTTACACTTTTAATCATTCAAAATTTCAATAAAATATACAATAGGTATTCCTTATTGACTTAATAATACTCCTATCATTGTGCCACTCACATCAAAATATGCCTAAAATTCTTTACTAAAAGATGATAATCTCAACACTGATTGCTCTATGATATTTTTCTTCAACTATTAGAAACTATGTTCTACATCTGTTGTCCATACAAGTTCTATTTTATATTTCCACATCACATCAATGATCAATGTACATATCCCACTAATATTCCTAATGAACTTACTATAAAAACTATCTATTCCATGATAACTATGTACCTCTATACTCTACAGTGATAACCAATGTAGTATAGCTCATACCTTTTTTGGATCAATCTTCAAAATTTATTTAGAAATCACAAATCTTAAATATACCAATTATTTCAGCATGAAACTACATTTTGTCAAATTTATATGCAACTTTTCTAACACTTTTTGTAAATGTTTCAAATTTTCTTCCTCTATTTTACTGAAAAATAATATGTCATCAAGATACACAATGACAAACTTACCTAAAAAAGGTTTATGAACTTTATTCATCAATATCATGAATGTACTTGGTGCATTAGTTAATCCAAATGGCATAACCAACCACTCATATAATCCTTCTTGTGTGTTGAATGTTTTCTTCCATTCATCCCCCTCTCTTATGTGAATCTAATGATATCCATTCTTTAAATCAATTTTTTTTAAGTCTCTCACTCCATTCAAGTAATCGATGCATGATAATGGGAATTTATACATTATAGTAATCTTGTTAATGGTTCTATAATAAGTGCACATTATCCATTCTCCATTTTTCTTAGGCATTAATATTTTTATTATTACACGTGTGCTCAAAATTTCTCTGATTAAACCCTTATTCAATAACTCTTAAACTTGTGCATGTACTTATACATTCTCTTTTGGAGTCAATCTATATGTTGTTTTGTTCAGTAAACTTGAACCATGTATCAAATCCATGTGACAACTTATACTTCTCATTACTGGTAATCCATCTAAAACATCACTAGAGACAATCTCCTCAAACTCACTTAGTATATCCTTTAATTCACATTACAATATTTCTTCTTTTTTAATTTATTACACTGGTTTTGAAATTAATGTATCTGTACTTTACTTAATAAATTATTTTCCTTAAACTATCAACACTTTTACACTCTTTTCCACTTATTCACACTTATCCTTCAAAGGATTAAACTTATGTTTTACTCCATCGTTCCAAACTGTATGTGTTAACATGACCACAATGTTGTGCCCTACAGTCAAACTGCCAAGGCCTTCCAAGCAAAATGATACACATACATAGGAATTACATCACATTAAACTTTATATTAATATGTACCAATTTGAAAAATTAATAGATATTATTCATACTATAACTTGATGTCCCTTCAAAAAATAAGAATCTTTATATGGATTACGATGCAAATTTAGATTCAACTGAAGTTTACTTACCATTTCTCATGAAATGATATTATGTATACTTCCACTATTGACAATCAAATTTAGAGCATTTACCATTCAAATTTATAAAAGGCTTTGAACATTTTTTTTTTTGTAATAATATTTTCATCTTTCATAGGCTTCAACAATGCACTCTTCATCATGAGAGATTCTCCATTCTCTAGTTTATCTATGTTATGAATAGATACAACAATTTCCTCATTTGCTTGTGCAATATGAAAACTCACATCATTTTTCCATTTATTATGCATTTGATGACACTCAAATGTTTTATGGATAATATTATCACATCTAAAACATGTTCCATTGAATCCATGACCTTGCCTATGAAGTATTTATCTCACGCTCTTGCATTTGTGCATAATAAATTCTACTAGTTCCACATCCATGCATTGATCTTCTTCTTCCTATTGATGTTCCTCATTTTTTGTGTGATAACTTTTCATCTACCTTCAAGGTACACTAATAGGATTCTTCAACATATTTTAGTTTGATCATACTAAATTCATCTTGAATTTCCATGTGTAATACATTTACATATTTGGATATCTTTTCAACATCATATTCAACATGACTGAGACTAATGCTAAGTCTATAATACTATTTAGTGTATTTTTTGACACTCATCTCCCTCTAATGTAAGTTTTGGAGGTTCTTGAACAAAATCATGCTATAATACATAATAATGAATTTATATTTTATCATGGCAAAAAATCTATTTCATGTATTAATCTTTTCTTTAATTTTGTGTAATCTCTTAGCTTGAACATGTTCCCACCATAAGGATGCATGACCTTTCAAATTTTCACTAGTGAACTTAACTCACTCCATATCTTCCATACTTTCATACTCAAATTATTTCTTTGACTCAATGATCTATTCAATGAGATATTTAAGAATCAAACTTATAAAATTTAATTCCAAGGTCTAATTTTGGTTTACTTGTCATTCTCACAATAACTCAGAAGACTCTATCTTTAAGTTCATCAACCTCTTCTATCACATCTTGATATTGAAGTACTTACTCCATAATCTCTATATCAATTTCATCATATAATACTTCAACTCCATAATGATGTGTATTTTTCATAACTTCCATTTTCACTTGAATTTATCTTATTACTTATATCAGATCTTCTAATCTAGGTATTCTACCCAATTAGGCTCTTCTACCACATAAGCCTCCTCTATATGCCATTTACTCAAAAATCAAAGATATAGATACCAAATGATGATCTCAAATCAATCACACCTTACACCTTATTCCCAATAATTTTGCTGGAAGAAGTCTATAGCTACTTTCTACCTACACTTACACATGTGGAAAGCAACAATCAATAATCAAGATAACAACCTTTCTCTGATACCAAATGATGCATTCATAACTAGGAGTCTCAATCAAGAGATGCCTTAGACCATGCATCCATCATAATACATAAGTTAAACTTGAAATAAAATTCAAAAACAAGCTCATATATTTATTTATTTCAACCAAAGGAAGTACAATAGGCACAATGACAAAAATCACACTATGATCTCACAATGAGAATTGTTACACATCATATCTGTAGATCTCAACTTTTCTAACTCATAATATTTGCAAATAAACTCTCTGATTGAATATTCAATGTCCAAAATATAATAATTACCTTATCACAAACATAGGGGCATACTTATATATATATATATATATATATATATATATATATATATATATATATATATATATATGTAAGACCTACCTACTTATATTAATTGATTTTACCCCACTAACAACATTAACACGCCTTAGTGCATTCCAAAATAAATCTCACATATGTTAAATGTATTCATATTTCCAAGGAATAAGAACATGTTAGAACTAAATGCATTCCCAAAATAGGTCAAAAAAATTATTAAATGAATCTTTATTAGCTTCCATGATTTTCATAATTAAATGTCAATCAGTTAGCAATGACTCCAAATACATATAAATTCATATGACATCATACGTCTTTAAAATTTATAAACATCTATACCATGACTCTTATGTCTTCTCAAGGATGATATATAATTTTACCATTTTTAATTCAAATGACCTTAAATTTGACACATAAATTGTATAATAAGTATCTAATTACCTCACAAAATCTATACTAATAACATTCTTCAGCCATGAAGAATCAATTCAACCAAATACCATGCTTCAAGAAGTGTCATAAACTGACATAAATATACATAAAATCTTTACACTGCTACATGGTAACAACCAACTATCACAACAACTCACATTAGGTCTCTCAAACTCAGTTTGATAGTAAATGGATATAATTATGAAACACAAGATACATGGATCATTACAGACACAAGTGTGCTTGTAGGCAACACAAACCTACACTACAAAAACACTCACAAAGGATAACCTAAAAAAACATAAAGAGGATATGCACAAAAAATAATACTTGCATAAAATTACAACATAACAAATGTGCAGTAAGAAACCTTACACAACAAAACACTTAGACAAAATTTTAGATTAACATATTTTTGATTAATACAAGATTTCTTGTGAAACCAATTCTCCTACATCAAAAAGGAACATAACAAGAAAATTCCTATGATAACATGCCTATGCTGGGTGCATCTCTTTGGTACATATATCTAGGTTGCATCTTTCTATGATCATTTCCATTGATCTTATTGAGCTACCTTAGATTAATTATAAATGTATTTCCTTTGATCATATTAATAAGAGTTTTATATGGATATTATAATTTAACATATGTGATGATTACATATTATGGAAACTCATATTTGGTATTAGAAAATTGACAATGTGTAATTTGACCAAATCTTAACTTACTTGACTTATGCTGAGTTACTTGATTCTTATACACCTTTTATCATAACCATTCTCTTATAAATAGGATTGACCCTTCCAAATTTCCATTACTATGACACAAGATATTCATGGTCTATAACCAATTATCGTAATAACATTTCCAAAATGTGCCTTGACTTCATGTCACTATTCTTATTTTTGATACAATTCCATGCCTCTAGGTTAAGTTTGCTACCGTAGACATGTTCACTTAGGGTGGACTTGTCCCTACACCCGTTACCGATTAGTTTTTGAAATTCAAATTGCTCATATGGGTTAGCCCACAAATTTTCCATGTTGATTCATACGAAATTACCTATAGATTCATCTATATTAACATATCAAGAATAAGAATTTTAACTATCTAAAAAACATGTACCTATTATTAGAAATCAATCTACACATTAAGAGGAACTTGCCTAAAGCTTCCAAATATAAATTAAAATAAATGAGAAATAACTAATCTAAGTTTGAATACCATTTTAAAAGTCAAGCCATACATTTTTGAGAGTTTAAATCCATACACATGATTTCATAATATATTATTATTACACATCATTGCCATACTCAACTAGGTGGGATAACTACATGTAGTTTGATTCCCTCCTCAAAATATTGGATATGTAGGAAATATTTAGTCACAGTGGGGTGGTTAGGGTAAGCTCAACCATTTATACCAATTCAAAATTATCTTATAGTGTAAATTATAGGGTTTGAAGCAAAGAGAAGGAAAACAAAGATATTTTCATGGATTTGGAGATATAAAAATATAAAATAATAATTAGTAGACATAAGTGAAATGCGAAACACAATAAAAATATGGTTAAAACATAATAAACCTTCATAATACATAAGACACATCACACTATATAGGTGTCTATAGAGTGTGGACTCATCCAAGTGTGTGTACTCTCTATTTACATACATAAACATTTATAGGGAATTTTTAGACTAATATTGATGACTATACTCCTTCACAAACCTGCATAAACCTAAAATAAGTTAATTACATCACTCCTATATTGTTTTAAAAAGATATCAAGTTACTATATTTGGCTAGTTGTACTTAGAATTATCTAGTAATTTTATATCTTAAACAATCTGACTATTCATAGTTTAATGCATATTAGAGTCACTTAAATACTAAAATTAATAAAACACATATCTTCATAGTGTAGACTATATTTTCTTGTTATATGTATTATTTTTGTTTTTATTTGTTACATTATGTGACCATTGTGTGTTGCATTTTGTATACACATAATATTTTGAAACTTTAACAATTACTGATGCTATCTATCTTACATGAACCTGCCAAGTCTCAATGTCTCTGAGTGCATGCCTTAAGGGGTGCACCAGGAAAGGGATGGGTATAACATTGGTGTTTTGAAGGATTGTTGTTCCTTTTTGCCACTTTCTATCTACACACTTGTCTCTTAAACCATTCCCTAAGCTTTGCTTCCTATTTTACACCCTTCTCTAGTCTTTTACCTCCTATCCCTTTCCCTAACTTAAACCCCTTTTTGATAGTTTACATGACATAGTCAATTGCATCAACCTTGTATTCTTAGTGAAAAATCTTATTATGGACTAGGTTAGCTCATGGCTGACCTAGTCCATGACCTAGTTTGTTTTTTGTCAATTACAATACTTTGTCAATTAGGTCAAATTTATGGACCTAAACTTTTAGAAAGGTTTAAGGTTAGATACACCTATATAAACACATTAATTTTTCCATTTATAAGAGAAGAGAAAAATAAGTAAGATATATTACACATCTACTTATCCCCCATTCTACTTGAAGAGTAAGCTTAGGGTTTCATACTTTTTTTAGAGATATGGATCTTGTCTTGTGGTGAAGTCTTTTGGATGCATTGATAGGTTGTGTAGACTAGATCTGATTTATCCTTATCATCCTTACATACCACAACAAACTCTTGCAAAGCACCTTGGCCAAGGGAGAGATTGAGGCATGGTGGGTTCATCTTCTAAGGTAAGTATTCCTAACTTTGTCCCTCCTTTATAAGAGTAGATATATATGCATTTTCACTTTTATTTCATGAATTAGGATTATATATAGATTGACATGAGTATATGTCTTCTATGTATGTTTAATTTTAATTTTTATTACCCCCACTTTGTGATACAAGATTTGGTGAGCACTAGATTAAATTTTTTCTTTACTTGTTATTAGTTTAGTGAATATGAAAACATATAACCTAGTTAGGGTTACTACATAGTTTTTTTTTTACTAAAGGCTTTAGAATCCTCCATAGTGTTATTAATTATGGTAAGAGATCCCTTGGATAGTTCTAGTAGATACATATTAGTCATGGCCTTGATTATCTAATATATCCCTAATCAAAAGTGTAAGTAGGATTTATCTTCTCTGAGCTAGGATTGATTTGTAGATCTACTGCATTTCCCATTGTATAAAATCTAGTGAATCTGACATGAATATAACCCTCGTAGGTTTTATTTCATAATTTAATTTATATAAACTTATTATTTTTATATATTTATGATACTATGTCAACCCAGTCAGTATAATTCTAACTTTCTATGTGTAAGTTTAACACACAATCACATTAAAATAATTCTTATTTATGTACATGTCTTTATCAGAGATAGGTTACTAGATCAAATAGGTCAACACATTACTCTTATTTAATCCTAGATAATAATACAAGGTTGAAAATTTTGGCTCTATCATCTTATTCACTCTACTAGCATCTAGATCAACAAACTAGGTCGAACAGTCAACCTAGTCATCTTATTCTTCTTTAGCACACAAAGTTTTGTACAACTAAGTCGAACCAATCAAATTAGTTTACATGTTTTGAAATTAGCATTCAAGGCACTCCATCATAAAATTTACAATCCTAATCATCTTCCAACCCACCAATGTTTATCTCTTTCTCTCTCAATCATTTTAATACTTCATTTCATTTCTATTTTATGTAAGTTAATAGTCTTCAAAAATACAACCCTATAGCAAAATAAGTTGACTAGGTCAACTTAGTTCTGTAGCCAATATTTTATCTAATAGACTAAGCTAACTTCACTGAATATGTTCTTAAAGACTTTGCTTCCATAGAATAGTAGTGACCTAGTCAACTCTATTCTATATAGTTTGCATATAGTGTCATCTAAACCAACTCTATACCATTCTAAATTTAGGAATTAAAAACTATTTACAAGTAATTAATTCACCTTTCATTTTTAGTTTTTTGCATGCTTAGAGTATCTCACATATTTTAATGATCTAAAACTTGAAAGCTTTCATTGAAAGATAATTTAGAAATAAGAACAACACAATTTAAATAATGCTATCTCTGAAAAGAGATGTTTTATTTATCAAAATTGTAGACCCAAACATATGCCTATCTCTGAGAAGAGATGTCTCCTTTCCATTTCAGGTTACATCTTCATCAAGTGGAGCTCAATGCCATCTCATAACATTCCCATCATTATTAGCTTTCCAATGGTTCAAACGGTGAGTCAATTGGAACTACGAATCAAAATTTATGGCTCCCAAAAGTTTTGCCATCAATTGGGGTGGACCCATCACCCGAATTGTCATCTGAATTGTTTCCCGGATCATTCCTCCCTCCTTGAGAATAAATGGTTCCCATTACATCAAGATTTGTCATCAAGTGTGGTATTTGTTCTTCTATTTGATTCTTGATGCATACTTAGAAGGGACTGTGATTTATAGAACTGTGTAGGGCCTGATTGTTCACCATTTCCTTGAAAGGATCGGATGTCTCAGTGTTGTCTGCCATTTGAAGTCATTTGGAGCGAATAGGTGGATAGTCTGCTGGTTCAATTTTCCACCCAAGCTTCCTATAGTATGACCTTGTTCTTGGGATCATACACTCTAAAGAAAAACCACTCTAATACCACTAATCCAAAACTTGAAAGCTTTGGTTGAAAGATAATTCAGAAATAAGAACAACACAATTCAACTAATGCTATCTCTAAAAAGAGATGTTTTATTTATCAAAATTGTAGACCCAAACATATGCCTATATTTGAGAAGAGATATCTCCTTTCCATTTTAGGTTACATATTAATTGAACAGAGCTCAATGCCATCTCACGACATTCCCCTCATTATTAGCTTTCTAATGGTTCAAACGGTGAGTCAATTGGAGCTACGGTGCAAAAGTTATGGCTCCCAAAAGTTCTGCCATCAATTGGGGTGGACCCATCACCTGAATTGTCATTTGAATTTTTGCCCATATCATTTAATTAGGTGGTTTTTCAAATCATCATATAGTTACACTATTTTTCTCTTTTTACACACACTACCAAATCACACAATATTCAAAACACATTTAACATTTGTCTTCCAAAGGCCTACCTACTTGGATTTCATCACCAAGGGGGAAGCCAACTTGGTTTTTTAGCCAAGTATAAATATGTGGTTAATGATATATATTGGCACAACACCTAACACTCTTATCACTCCAAGATTGTAAAGTAAGGGGGTAGGCCCCAATACCAAGCTAGTACCATTGCTAATATAGATCCCTTTTAGCCTAAACATCTTGAAACCATCCATAGATTGATTTTTAGTTATATTTTCATCTAAATTACTTATGACACTTAAAACAACACTTTATAGTAATCAAATAACACTCAGGATGACCATTTAGTTAGCATTTACTTTTTAGTTGACTGCTTGCTCTTTGATCATTTTGTGTTATATTGTAAAAACTTGCATTGGCCAACATTGGTGCAAGGTTTTGTGTTGTGTGACCCAATTGGATCACTCACATTGATCCAATTATTTATATGTTTAATTTTATTTCTTGATTCAATTATTGTAAAATTTCTCCCGATTTTAGCTCATTGTCATTCTATCCAGTATAATCTCTTACAGACAAATTTTCCCCTATCTACAATATAAAATTAACCTATACGAATCTATATCCCTTTCTTCCAATTAGGTTATAGTACTAAGTCAACCTAGTCAATACTATATCCTTATCATCCTAGTTTCATACCTTTTTTATAGTATAGAGTTGACTTATATGACTCTATACCCTTATCTGCCTCTTGGATTATAGAATACAATCGACCTAGCCAACTCTGTATCCTTTCTGACTCTTTGACTTTGAATTAGATTTATCTCCCTCAATATTTCTCCCTCATCATGAACTTCCTATTTGAAGACAAGATTGATTTGAATTCACCAGATATGATGAGCTTTACCAACCCTAATAGATTCTCCCATAAGCAACTTGTGGATCCTACCCTAGATGAAATTAATGTACATGTAGCCACTCACACTACAAATTATGGGACCCCTCCTCATTCCTTTTTAGTTCACAACCCTCTCTTCTCATTAGAATATAAATTTGAATTAGAGTATAATCCATAAATGATCTTCTTCATCATGAGTTTCCTCAAAATCAAGGAAAATATCCTTCTACTATTTAGCATCTTATGATAAGGGGTCAAGTTAAGGAGTCCCATTCAACTTCTCCCACATTATCACATAGATTTGGGGACACTAACTTCTTTGCTTCTCATCTTCTTCCCTCTCTTTTGACTCCTTCTCATACCATGACATATTCCTCTTTGATTTCCTTCACCTCCATGCCTAGTATATCTACTAACATGGCTAGTTATACATCTACTAGGCCTCTTCCAAGACCTGATGTTCTCAATTCTTCCATTAGTGCATCATTTTATACCCATGGGAATCATGCCTCTAGTGATTCTTCCTCTCATCCCTCTACTAGTACATATTTTTCCCCACAAGCTACTAGTGCCTCTCTTACTAAAAATTCTTCTCAATATACTACTAACATCCATAGTGGTACCCAAGCCACTACTACCAATTCCAATGCCTCACACAATGCCAAAAACACCACTTAAACCCATACTATTCTATTAAAAACCCTTAATCAAATTAATGGTTTCTAAGATAACAATGCTAACCAAATGATGCAAATGCAAAATCACCTTGTCCATCTTCAAAAT
Organism: Torreya grandis; assembly: GCA_037957365.1. Classification (NCBI taxonomy): domain Eukaryota; kingdom Viridiplantae; phylum Streptophyta; class Pinopsida; order Cupressales; family Taxaceae; genus Torreya; species Torreya grandis. The sequence continues at coordinate 1,145,667 of JARHVA010004612.1, forward strand.
CACCCTCAATCAGTTTCATGAGGAATACATAACCAAAATTATCCCCCACTTCCTCTTCAGGATTCCCATGGTAATATTATGCCCCAAATTCCTATTGTTAATAAAAAAATCAAAGACATTCAAAATGAGCGTATTATGCCTCAAATTTATAACATCAATCTAGGAGGTATCAACCCTACCATTAGTTAAAATGGGTCAACTAATCCTACTCTCCACATAAAAACATTTGTAAATCTATACAAATATTGGGTCAAGTTAAATAATTTTGACACTACAAAGCTATTAGCAAAAACTCTCATGGGCAATGATTAATATTGTTATAACCAACTCAAATCTCACTCCATCACTAGTTTGGAAGATTTAGTCAATGATATAGTCCAAGAATTTCAAATTAGTAATCTCCCTGAAAATGCTTTGGCCCATTTTATTAATTGTAAGCAATTTAAGACCAAAATCACACAAGATTTCATGAAATGATGGAAGATATTATCTAACAAATGTGAACATAATATGATACATGATAATCTCTTTCATCTATTTACTAATTATCTTTTTCCCAAGTTACAATATTGGGTGTGGAATCTCTCACCATGAACATTAGAAGAATCCATTGACCAAGCAAAGTGACAAGATTTCCTCATGCATCAATTTGATCCATCCCAACCTTCTATGGGTACTTGCATATTAATTAAAAATAAGAATCATCATGATACAAATAATGGTGTCACCAATGTTTATGACACCATTCATACTATTCAAGTTATTATTCCACACTAAGTTTCAAAACAAGCTTCCCCTTCCAACCACATCACTAATCCTCATTTATGTTGAACAAATAACATTAATGTTTATAAACCTTTATCCTTATCAGAATTACAAAAGCACCTACCAAGGCCTCTTCTACAAGAACTTAATCTCACTCATCCCATGAAATCTTCATACGATCCTAATAAATTTTGTTGGTTTCATGCTAGTTGGGGTCATTCTCATGAGACTTGTTAGAAACTTCATAATTTGGCTATGGATTTCCTTTTCAGCCCCGATTTCAACCATGATTCTATCATTCATAAATGTCAACAAGCCTATAACATTGAGTTTTAAGCCTATGAAACATAGACTAAATCTCAAGATTTAAACCAAGCTAATGCTCATTTGGCCATTTATAAATAATATCTTTCGAACTACCAAGACAATCAAGACAAGCCTACTCCTAATAATAATGTTGATAGTCTTCTTAACCCAACTCCTAAAGAGAATGTGGTTAATATGACTAATATGCGAAGGGTGGTTTCCTTAATTGATCCTTATCCCATCCATACTCCTAAATTATCTCACACATTTCATGTTATCCAAGACTCTTCCCCAACTCACTTAATAGAGTTGGGCCAAGCATACCTTATATATTTTGATGAACCAATTCTAGCCCCTCCCTTGGATAACACTTTTCATACCATTTCTACCATTCCTCTAACATCTTTACCTATCACCAATGCTACTCAAACTTCTATCAACACTTCTTCTAACTTATCTCAAACCAAACTTGCATCAATTACCACATATTCATAAGACAATCAACAAACTTGTCCTCCAATTAAACCTCCCATAACTTATCAACATAAATTTGAATGCACTTTAGCTCTTGCTTCTGAGGACATCCTTCAACACTATGCCCTTCTTTCTAATAGTTCCCTCGGGTTATGATGAGTGGGATCTTATAAAATAACTCACTAATCTCCCATCTAAAATCCCATTTCTCAAACTCATGCAAACCTCTCCATGTCACCATAATCATCTTATGCAGATCTTGTTTGAAATGAACATCTTTTATCTTCCCCTAGCAAGATGTGAAGCCACCTTATCTAGATCAAAAGACAAAATTTTAAAATAGTATGAAGAGATGTCTATACACATTGATAAAACCATGGAAATGTCTCTTTCCCTCAAATTCCCCAGTGATTCTATGATCCCCAATGAGATTATGCTTCATGTAGATGATCCTCCCCTTTTTATCAGTGTCTAAATTGGTGATCATTATCACATCCTTTAATAACATCTCAAGGATCACCTCATGACTATTCTTGTGCCTAATACCCTTCTTCCCATAGGTTACCCTTATAAGAAGGCTCCCCCTTCTTCCCCCATGGCTCCACCACCTATGGTTCCTTCTCCACCTATCATTCCCTCACTCATGGATCCTCCTTCCTTGATGGTCCCTTCTCTACAAGTGACTCCTCCACCTGTGGCCCATTCTCCATTGGTGACCCCTTAATCTACAAAAGAGTCCATTCCCATTCCTTCTCCTAAGCATACCCTACATGATAACCCTCATAAACACAATATTTTAGGTGTCCTTACATTTTTCATCAATTATATTTGACACAAACTATTTTCTCAAAGTTAGCTAAAGATCGATGAGACTTTAGCTACAATATGAGTTCAACTTCATAGAGACTTATCAGATGTTATGGATGATGTGTCTGGATAAATATATCAATATTTATGAACACTACAAGCATGGTTTTCTTCCATTTATTTTTTCATTTGGATTGGATGTGTGCTCTAAATTTATGTTTATCTATCTTATATCATTTGGACATTGTGTCAAATTCTTATCTATCTTACATAATGACTTTTGCTTCATACTACATGTTGCTTATGATGTAATTTTTTATTTTTCTTATGTTCTCTTATAGATTCTTTTTCATAATCACATACTTCTTCTTGAGTTCCCTTTTTACGTTATCTTTTTCTCTTTTCATGACTATTTGCTATCTTATCTCTATAAACATGGATAATTATTATTGTGACTTAGTTATACAAACCTTGATGCGTTCAATCATTCCTTATTTACCGTGCGATCAATTATAAAAAAAATCATCTCATTATAATATCTTTTTACTGGTCCACCTTGGATATCCCTTTATTCCCCTTATATCCTTTCACAAACTAAGCATACACATGGTTGAGACTTGAGATAACATACTGGTTCATAGTTTAGCCTAAGTTTTCTAGTCAATCATATCTTTAGATATTTAGCTTTCTTTAACCAAATATTAAATCTCATTAATGTGTATCAATTTATATATCATGATTGGTCATTCCAATTACATATGGAGGAGGAATATTAAAATCCATAAACATTCAAAATCCACATCTTTTAACAAAAGGCAGTGATCTAAAGGCAACATTCAAAATTTTCAAAAGTCAAATCACACTGAGAGACATGATTTGAAGCTCATCTCTTTTTTATAATCGAAGCTCAAACTCCATAGTTGGCCTCATGATAGAGTTAAGGTCCATTAGGGTGAGGTAGGCTAGTAGATTGGAAAATGAAAATAAAAAATCTTTTAATGCTACCTACTTTCTCATGTAAGTACCCAATCTTCATAGTAGATTCATGACTATGTAAGAGGTCCTAAAGAATGGGGAACACATTGTGGGAAGGTAGGTCCATTTTAATTTTATTTTTCAAAACAACCAACATGATTTGATCTTAGTACTACACTTATTTACCTACATAGCCTTGTGCTTATAACGAATATGAATAGGTATCCTTTTTATATTGATGGTCACTAGTTTCTTAGTGTCTTTTTATATCCTTAGTATGCCTCATGTCTATTAAGGTCTTCTCATAAGATGCTTACATTAAGTTTATTACATTCCATTTTTCACTCCTTACAATCCTAATATTTCCCCTTTCAAAATATTGCTTTTTTCACTGATCACTCCCCCTAGGGATTCCATTTGTGAATTGTAGTGTAAGATAATGGATAGAACCAAACCCTCCTCACAAATTACCAAATTTTCACATGACCATTCCAAACATCCTCTTTTACCATATTTTACCCATTATTTCCACCTCATTAGTGTTCCCTTTATGAGTTGCAATGTAAGACCATGGACAGGTCCTAGCCTTCCTCAAAAAAATTTCCAATACCTAAGTCACAACAAAATTACATGTGTAAAATTTAAGATAAGTCATGATAGATTATGAGTTACACATCATTAACATGCTTCCCATCTTGATTTAGTATGTTTTATTCTTACTTCTTCAATCTTTCATTTTTATCTTCTTGTTTTTTGATTACATGTACAAATCCAACCATTTTTCCAATTTTATTTCTCTTTTATACTTCCCAATGTGATTTAGTATGATTGATTGACTTAATTGATTTATTTTTATACTATCTGTCTTTCACATGCTTTCCATTTCATTACATTATTTTCATTCTTCCCAATGTGATATATTGTGAATTTACTTGTTTTAATTTGGTGTTAATCCTTTTCATGGTTTAAAAACATTTTATCCTCTTATTTAACATTTTTTGGTTTATTATACTTAGTTATATTTTGTTATTACACATTACCCATCATGCAATAGTGTGTAGTGCATTATTTTTTATTAATTATATTTTTTCAAGTCATTTTAGCCCATTTCTTTTTAACCATGCATCTGTACTGCATAAATTCTAGAAAAAAAACACACCACATAAATTTCCTATAACATATACCACAAAATCAAAATACATGTGCTAAAAAGAAATATATCCATGCATCAAAACCCATAACTAAAATATAACTCATGACATCAACATACAATTTTCAAAACCAAATATATCTATATATCATGTTTTTTTATATAAAAAATTAAAATACATATCTCTAGATCTATGAATGGGCTCTATCATGCCTATCTTGTGGCCTAGCCACACTACCCATAGATGCCTCAGACTATCCCCTCTGCACAACACACTATAATGAGGCTATCAATAGACACTAGAAAACCACACACTAGGGTTATAAATGTTGTGTTGACCCTTAGGCCCCCTTTGGAACATTTCACAATGTTTCAACCACCAAACATAAGTCATAATGGCTAATTCTACCATTTTAAATTTTCCCTCTCAACCATCGATGGTCGACCCTTAACCACCAATAGGTAACCTTGATAGCTGATGATTTGCCCTTAATTGACTCAAGGGTTAACTTCAAATAAAAATCCAACTTTATTTTATATTAATAGTTGTTTGATTTACCATTTTGCATAATCAATGCATGTTAAGATTAAAATTAGATAGCTTGTTAGACACCTTGTTGAACTTATCTTCCACCACTCCCTTCCCTCTATATTAAGAGAGGAAGAGGAGGTGAGAGATCATAAAAAATCATTATCTAAACTTTTGGTGCAGAAATTCTTGTATAAGAGATTAGAGCTTCTTGGTTCGGGTATTATTCTAGCTTCCAACAACTAGGACAAAGATCAAAAGTGATGCTACAACTCATCAATCAATAGCCAAAGTATCATCACTTTGTAAAAATTACTCTAGGATTTCCATCAAGCTTTCATCTAACCCCAATATTCTTTAGATTAGCAATAATAAAGCTAAGTATCTATTCCTTATCAAGATCCAACAATTAGATTCGTGTGTCATTCCCTATGTCACTTTCCCTTTACCTCACAACCAGTATCTAATCCAAATTTACCTTCCATAACCCTTCTATAACCTTTCCAACCAAACTTATCTTCCAAAACTAGATCTTATAGTAACCGCTAATGGTTTGAACCTAACCATCGATGGTTTAATAACTATCGATGCTTTTCAAACCATTGCTGGTTTTGTCCCAATCACTGACAGTCTCTATCTATCATTTTTAACAACAAGATTATTTGACCTATCAGACCCTGACCAAATCCCATTTCCTAAGTTTATATCTTACCATAGAGGATCAATCAACCTTATGAACCATGTTTGATTTAATTAGCATTGATATCTAATCATTTAATACTATAATTAGTCAAAATCACTTATTATTTCTCAAGCACTTCTTGTATTTAATTTTAGTATCTTTTGTTATTTATGCAAGCCATTTATCTTCATTTGTAAAACTTATTTGTTTAAAAGTGTGGATTGATAACATCTAAAGAAGCTTGTAATTATTAGATCTAGATCATGATAGGCAATCCATCTTTCTATCCAATTAATCAACCATTTTATTTAGTGCTTTATTATCTTTAGGTCATTTCTCCCCAGACAAAGATGAGTATTTACAACTGTCTAGATCAATGCACACACAACATATCAAGTTCTACCAACCTCACACTTCTTTTAAGTTTTACAACTTTCTTTATAAAATAAATAAACAAAATTTATGTGAAACATTCTGACATGCCCAGTGGGACCCATAAATCTCTTCTTCGGTTCATAGTTTGCATCTAGGTGCTTTTATTCTTGTTTTATTATCATACAATGAAATCAAAATTTATTTTTAGCTTAAAATTAATTGCATACATTTTTTTATTGTATTGATTAGCTCACATAGCTTAAATTAAATCAAATAAATCAATCCTAGTCTCACTTTTCTCCACACATAAAAGACCAAACCACACATTCAATTAAACATCAAAACATTGACATAAGGCCCAATTGGGATTTCATCACCTAGAGGTCACCTTTCCTTAACTATCCTTCTTGGATTTCATCACCAAAGGGAGAACCAACTTAGTACGTTGGCTGAGTATAATCTCTAGCAACTCGATATATTTTGCCTAAGCACTCGACACCCTTATTATTATGGTGTGAAGTGAGGGGGTAGGCCCTAATATCAAGCCACATTATAAGTTATAGTATAGATCTTGAGAGCTTTTAACTACCTAAAACCATCCTTAGATATCTTATTCTAGTACCCATTCTACAAACCCAAGTTGGTCTTCATAACTTCTTTGAAACTGAGGTATAAGCCTAAAGAGAGATAATAAAGTATCCTAGGATTTTAATGCACATTAGTGTATGTATTGATTTCCTTGAGATTTTTTTATTTTGATTGCTTCTCATTTGATTTGTGAGATTGATTATATCTTCCTCTTTCCATTATTTTCATGGTTTTAACTAAGCAACAACTAATAAACCAAGAAAATTAGGATCCACCTCCTAATCATCCATCTTCCTCTTCTCCTTCATCCATGGGGTATGTCTCAGATGTAAAGAGTTATCCCCATCCTTATGGAAGTCCTACCATCCTTTAGATGGTTTCCCAAAGTGATACATATTTCTCCACCTTTTTAGATAATAACCTCATAGCCCTCCAACATTACCTTAAAACCATATCCCACTGTACCCCTGCTTTGGTTTTGATTATTGACCCACCCTATGGTATGCCATCCCACCTTATGGGTAGCACCTCTATTACCACTATTTCCACCAAACCTTTAGTCACCCAAGCATCATATTCTACCAATAATCCCACCAATACCACCATCTAAAACCAACCCACACAACCAACCAACACCTAAAAACCTTTTATCCCAACCAATAACACTTCTGGTATAGGAGCAACCTAACCTTTGGGCACTGATACTCTACTTACCATGGGAATACCCTCTACTAGTGTTACCACCCTTCCTATTATTTCCAACCCACCTACCTCTACTATATTTTAGAGCTTGGTGGTTGCCATACCTTATACCCTTCCACCCATTAGTACCAAGATTACTACCCATCCTCAACCTATCAACACAACCATACCTCCAACCCAACCCATGTCAATTTTTTAACAATTTCCTATTGCACCCAACCCAAGATATATTACAAACCCACAAGGGTATATGGCTCTATCCTCTACCCAACCTCCTATGTTTACCTACCCATTCATGGAGTCCTCCCAATTACCCATGTCCACACATAAATATGTGACAACCTCCAAACTTTACACTATCTACCCTTATGCTACACCTACCCAAAGCCAAAATAATATGCCCTATGGCTATAGGGATGCACAACCTCAAATGGATCTTGTTAAGATGTTTATGGACAAAATGAACACTTTAGAGTCATCTATTTTTGGTGCCTATAAACTATTATCATATGATCAAATACGTAACAAACCAATTCACCCATCCTTTCCCATTTTTAAATTATCCTTCTTAGTGGGACCTCCTGAAATTCTCAAAATTTTAGAGCAAGGAAGACCCTCAACAACATTTGAGAGCATTTAGACACTCTTTTTATTTGATTGCCTATGATGATGCTCTCCTTATTTACACCTTTCCCATGTCTCTATTAGGTCTGATGCTAGATTGGTTTAGTGCAATTACTAAGCACTCTCTCTCTTTTATATTCCCAATTAGCTCAAACCTTCTTAGACCACTTTTCCATAAACATCTCTAAGAAAATTTCCATTATCGATCTCTACTCCATTTGGCAATTTGATGACAAGTCCATTGACAACTTTGTACACCATTGGATAATATTGATAAATCAACTCTCTTTCTCTTTTCCATAACCTAAGATGATTAATCTCTTTGTTCAATCTTGCACCAAACACATTTCCTTCACTTTATGGGTTTAGAATTTAAGGACCTTTGATGAAGTTTTCACCATAACATAAAAGTTAGAGAATAGATCCATTGATGAGGGAAAGTTAAAATTAAGAAACAAAAACTTCACCTTCAAATAAGATGAGGTTTCCTCATCCAAACCTAATAAATAAACTAACATTAACACCAAAAATAAGGGAACCGTGAATGTAATTATCCTTAAAACCACTCCTCCACTAGTTATTAACCAGCCCAACTCTTCTAATGCCTCCAATCAAAACACTAGAAACCAAAATCACAACAACCAAAAATTATTTAATCCACTATGGGAGTCATGCTTCTATATTTGAAAAGTTGTTAAAAGCAAATATCATACAACTCCCACCAATCAAGCCTCCATAACAATTTTATTCCTCTCGTCCTATACCTAGTTGGTATAAGGAGAAAAAATTGTGTGCCTTCCATTGTGTCATTGGGCATGATATTAGTAGGTTAAATACTTTCAAAAACCTTTTCCAAAGTTTGATTGATAAGGGGGAACTTGTTTTGGATAAGCCCAATGCACCCCCAAATCAATCACTTGACATCTTTAGATAGCCATTCCCCAACTATTTCACTTTTGTGAACAATGAAAATAATAGAGTGGAATCCTCTCACAACCATGAGGTCCATACCATTAATGTGGTTTTTAGTGAACTCATTTTTGAATAAAATATTACCCAAATCACCTTTCATTCTCCTCCACTTATTGAAGTAGTGGAGTCACCTTCTATTCCTTTGAAAATCAAAACAAAGGAAACAACCACTCCCCTTTCTCCACTTGTCAAGGTGGTGGAGCTGCCAACCTATCCTATGGAAGACATGACAAAATAAGAAACCATTACCACCTTAATTTTGTCTTCCATCATACAACAATCCACTCTTTTTTTGGAAAACATTCCTAAGGAAGAAGTCACTCTACCTACCTCTCCTATAGAAGAATCACCTTCCCAAACCTTAGAACCTTTAATTGAGGAAAAGGATGAGGTAACCACTCCCCTCTCTCCAACCATGGGTTTTTCCTATAAGAATAATATCGAAGAGACTAAACCCATCTATAAACCTTTCTCTAGGCTAGTTCAAAACTTGGATTACCTATCCTAACCCAACGTAGATTGTGCCACATTTTGGCACCATCTCAGGCTTCCTTACCTAACTAAGCAAGAGGCCCCAACCATTCCATTATCAAACCAACATTTTTATTATACTATTGAACCCACCATTATCTCATTCAAACCATTAAAAACCTCTACCCTTAATAAATAGTTGAACCAACCAAACCAACTCCACCCATAATAGCCCAAGCACCTTCTTCCATCCTAGTCAAGCCCATAAAAACCCTACATGTATTTCCTACTAACCCTCCTTTAAATTTATATTTAACACCACCTAACACACAAAATAAACCCTAATTCAAGCCAACCAAGAAGGAAGAGCCACCTAGGATCCCAAAAGATAGAGCCTTTCCACCTATTTATACCTTGCCTTCCATTTTAAGACCACATTTTTCTTCCATCCTAGGATTTCGTGCTTTGGTTAAGAAAACACATCTCCCAAAGATAACCCAAACCCAACCTCCTCTTCTAGATATGCCCCTACCTATCCTCTTCATGAACTCAACCTCAAAACCTTCCACTACCAAACATCCTACTTCTAAACCTTCTATTTTAAATCTCCCACTACCAAGCCTACTACTTCTAAAAATTTGGCCTCTAAAGAACCAATTTCAAAGAATATTCCACCACCCAAAACTCCCACTTTTAAGCCTACTCCTAAGAAGGCTTCTTCCCCAAAAGTCAAATCCAAAACTCCAACATCCCTTCCACCTCTACCTAAGTCTTACTCAACCATCCTGTAGATATTATTGCAAGCTTCTTGCTTGAATTTGCCTCCCATCAAACCATTTTACCCCCATAGTCCCTAAGTCATCCTATTTTGATGATAATTTGATTTGCTCATACCATAGAATGTTGGGACATGATACAGAGAAATTTAAATCTATCCAAGTCCTAGTCCATCAACTATATGCCAATAATGACCTATTATTAGAGGAATCATCGAATACCACTTAAAACCTACCTACTCTCACACTCTCATCCAAGAGTGAGGAGGAACTGAAGCAGTCCTCTAGCCCAAATCTTCCCCAAATCCATACCATTCATGTTGTTACATGATCACAAGCCCAACAAAAGGATAAGGGGAAGGCAAAGGTGTCCATTCCATGGACATAACCTTATTCTACCACTTAACCAAACCCAAAAATCCACACTTTCTCCCAAACCCAACATATCCATCTTGGGTACCTCTCAATCCAACACTTTCGAGTTAATCAAAAGAGTGGTTCTAAAGAAACTTCACCAAACATTGATAAAGATGAGTTTATATGAACTAATAAATACCTCACCCCATCACTTATAAGGAATGCTATAAGCTTTATAGTCTATAGAGGTCCAACACAAAGATCCACAAATTTTAGTAACCTTTGTTAGAGCCCTCCAGATTTCCACCCTTGTTACATTTAAAGATTCAAAAATACCTTCTATTCATCCCTAGGATCTGGATCCTCCTCTCTTCAGCATTGCATACATTAACTAAATCCACATAAAGTGAGTTATGATTGATGAAGGGGAAAACATTGACATTATCTCCTCCCACACATATGATCAGCTAAAACTATTAGAGACCATTATGTCAAAAACCATAGTAGTAATCCTTTCCTTGAATGAAACTATGGCACAACTCTAGGAACTATCATCCTCCACATTCATTAAGGACCTCACACACTTCTTGAGCTCTTCTATGTAGTGGAAGGTGAGCTCTAATATAATGTTCTACTTGGATGCCCTTAGATCCATTTCATGAATTGTGTACCCTCCACCCTACATCAGTGCATCAAATTCAAACATGAAGGTCAAGTAGTTACCATATAAGCTGACCCAAGTCATTTTACATCATACAACATGTTGTACTACCTAAATGATGTTATCCTCCTTCCTATTGACAAGTTTTCATCAACCAATGATGATCCCACTTCTTCTACCAACCAAGCCTCAACTAGCTCCTTCATTCCTTCTACCCAAATCTCCATAGAGGACCCCTTGGAGTCCACATTCTAATGTATATCACTTGAGGAATATCACCTCTTGGCCTTGGATGCCTTTCCTACTCCCCAAGAGTACAAGAACCTTAACTAGAACCCTGGTTATGACCATAATACCAAAGCCACTATTTATTTTGGACCTCCTAATATCCAAATAAATCTTATCTATGGAGAACTTGATCAAATACTTACCACTACCTTGACCTCCTATTCTCCTCAACCATTCATCTCCAATTTATCCTACCTAGATAAACTAGAGTTTTCTAAGACATAAATTCATAGGTGTGATTGGAAGGGTTTAAATCTAAGATGTTATGAGAATATAACACATGAGTTGCCTCCATGTAAGACTCAAAATCCTTGTGAATTATTTGGTCTTAGTTTCATTCCACTCAAACAACCAACATACTCACCTCATGTTACCATCATTGACAAGGAAGTCCCATCCTCACCATCCACTCCACCATCAGCATCTAAGGATTTTTACATCATCCTCCCTAACATTTTTTTCATCAACATGATTAGTCTTAACCCCCTAACTTATCAAAAGGATGGGGAGACCATAACCATTCCTTTGACTCATCTTGAGATGGTAGGAGATGACTCTCCTACCATTAATACTATTTGGTGTTAGGATGATAATTCCATTCTTACCTATCTAGATACTAAAGATTTTTCTATCCATAGGTCCCTTCCTCCTAAAAATTCAACCATATTGAATGAATCCACTATCAATATTAATTAGGGTACTTTAGATAACCCACACAATATCAAAATTAGAAAATTGCTAAATTTTAAGGAGCTTTAGGATTTCCCCTCTTTTTTGCAAAACCTCAACATAGAATTTACTTGGTATTATAGTAACATGCCAGGAATTGACCCCTCCATCGCTACCCATAATATAGTCACCAACCACAATGCCAAGCCAATTAGGTAAAAACTTCATCAAATGTACCCTCGCATAGCCCTTCTTGTTAAATAACTTCAATGCCTCCTATCTATAAATTTTATTCAACCCATTGATTATTCCCAATGGGTCTTAAACATCATCCTTATCATCAAATCCATAAGGGGACTTCACATTTGTTTAAACTTTCACAACCTTAACCTTTCTTTCCCAAAGGATGACTTTCCCTTACTGAGTATTGACCAACTTATTGATCTTATAGCCAACCATGAGATTCTATCTCTTATGGATGGATTCTCAAGTTAAAATCAAATCTTAATTTCCCCCGAAGATCAACACAAAACTAATTTTATCATCCCCTGGGGAACTTTCTACTATAGGGTTATGCCTTTTGGTCTGAATAATGTTGGTGCAACCTACCAGTGTGCTATGACCTACATATTCCATGACATTATTCAAAAAATCTTAGAAGACTATGTCAATGACCTTTTTGGGAAATCCAAATGTCATAAAGATCACTTGGACATTCTTAAGATTATCTTTGAATTCCTCATCTATTATTATGTCTACATTAACCCCAAGAAGTGTATTTTTGGGGTCTTATCAAGAAATCTCCTTGGCTTTATTATCTCCCTTAGAGGAATTGAAGTCGATCCTATCAAAATCAAAGGAATCCTCAACATGCCTCCTCCCACCCACCTCAAACAACTCCAAATATTGTAGGGGAAGCTCTAATCCATTCATTGTTTTATCTATTAGCTCTCTGATTGATACCAAACTTTTCACCACCTTCTAAAAAATATGCATCTTTTAAGTGAAATAAATACTATTAAAAGGCCTTTGATTCACTTAAAGAGTACCTTCTATCTCTACCCATCCTCATTCCTCCGGAGGAGGATCAAAGTTTTTACCTTTATATTTCTACCACTGACCACTCTTTAGGGGCAATGCTAGCCCATCAGGATGAACATCATAAAGAGCAAGCCATCTACTACATTAGTCATATGTTTATAGAGTACAAGACTCAATATACCCATACTAAATTATTTTTCCTCATTTTGGTCTTCATGGATATAAAACTTCATCACTACCTTCTCAACAACAAGACCTATGTCATAACTAATACTAACCCACTCAAGTATATGCACTCCAAACCATACCAAAACTAGTGTATGGCTAAGTGGCTTATTCTCTTAGTTGAGTTCAACATAAAGTTCCTTTAGTAGAAGTCAATAAAAGGACAAGTCATCATTGACTAATTGGATGAAGCACCCTTAGCAGATAACCAACCACCTTCCTTTGAGTTTCTCGATGAGTCCATTACCACCCTTTCTCAAGAAGACATCACCTATCAGATGATCATGTTCTTTGATGGCTTAAAATGTTAGCATGGTGGGGGAGTCAGTATCATTCTTATTCCTCTTGACATTGAACTACTTCATTTATCTTTCAAAATTGACTTTGATTATATCAATAATATGGTTGAGTATGAGGCCCTAGTGATAGGTCTCCAAACTACTTTAACCTTGAGAGTCAAAACAATCAATATTTTTAGTAATTTCCAACTCATGGTCAACCAAATAAATGGGTCTTATTAATGCAAGAATGATGTTTTTCAATAGCACAAATAACTAGTTGATGTACTCTTAGCATATTTTGAACACTACCACATCCAAGCCACTTTGCAATTTATGAACAAGTTTGTTGATATGATGGCTTCTCTCACTTACCAAATCCCATTTGCACCTACTGACTTTAAAATATCTTTCATTATCCATTATCTTACTTGGCCTTATTATATCAAATCAAACTCTCAAACCATCTTTAATGTGGAGGAGACCCAACCCAACCTTTGGTAGAAGCATATCTTTGACTATCTCCATGTTGCCATCATCCCTTCCAATCTTTCTCAGAATGGCCAAAGAACATTCATTCAGGGTACCTCTTGTTACACCATATTAGGGGGAATCCTTTGCAAGCATGGCTTTGATGGCCTTATTTTCTACTACCTACATAGTCATTAGGCCTCTCATGCTATCAAAGCAATGCATGATGGGGTTTTTGGGGGGACACTTTAGTGGCATAGCCATTACTAAATGCATCTTTTGTCTTGGCTATTATTGGCCCACCCTTAACCAGGATTGTTTTGATTATGTGAAGAAGTATGATAAATATCAAAAAAATTCCAATTTACATCATGCACCAAGCCATAGTCTCCAAGTATCCAAAGATTTATAACCCTTATCGCAATGGGGTCTCAATCTTATTGGTGAAATTAACTACCATTCTTCATAATGACATCATTCCATCATCACTGCAATAGAATATTTCACCAAGTGGGTAGAGGATATTCCTCTCATCTCAATTAAAGCCAAAAATATTATCAATTTTATCAACCATCACATTATCTATCATTTTGGTGCTCTTCATAAAATAATCATCGATAATGGAAATTTTTTTAAGAACAAACAAGTCCAAGGTATTTGAGACACATTCAGTTTCAAGTTAAGTTTCTGATCACCTTATCTTCCACAAACTAATGGACAGGGTGAAGCTTCTAACAAAACCCTCAATAACATGCTAATTAAAATGGTTAATGCATCTGGTCAATATTGGCATTTACACATCCCCTTTACCTTATGGGCATATTGTACTAGCATTCAAACCCTTACGAGTGCTACCCCTTTCTCTCTTATATTTGGAGTAGAGGCTATCTTGCTTCTCAAATTCCAAATTCCCTCTCTTCACATATCCCTATAATATCTCATTTCTTAGAGTGATTATCATCAAGAACATTTAACCCAACTTGAACTTGTTGATGAATGCCATTTAGCTGTACTTACCCATCTTCGTGTCTATCAAGAGTGAATCAAGCATTCTTATAACAAACACCTAAAAGTGCGAGAATTAAATATTAGAGATATCATTTTAAAGGAAAATTAACATGTAAGAAATATGGAGAAAATAAAGTGGGGCAAGTTTTCTTTGAATTGTCTTAGACCTTATATCATAATGCAAAAGTATGGATCAAGAGCTTATTGGTTATCCTCTCTTACAGGGAAAATGGAACTTGAGCCCCTCAATGATTCACATCTACATCCTTTATTTTGTTAAACATGATCAAACTTACCTTTTGTCTAAGTTAATCTCATCCACTATTTTCACCCACATTCATCTCCTTATTATAAGGACAACTGATTAAAGCCAGAATCATGTGATTAAACCATCACAATTATAGCCTTAATCCTAAATATGGGTATCATGGCTCTACCTATGTAATGATTCTCATGGTGCTTTCCATCCCTTTAAATGATGGATTCCCATGGTCATTATCACTTAAACCATTTTTCCCCATCATCAACCTTCTTGTGCTCTAGTTATGCCTTCATAAAGGTGAAACTTTAAGCCTATATAAGTAAATCCATCTCAATAGCAAAAACCAAAAAAATTCAATTAATCACAACATAAGCAAAAAATCATATACTCTATGGGTCATTCCAAGCATTTATAGATTACTCCCATGAAGGATAGTTACCAAAACCAATCAAAATTGATCAATGTAAGGTAGACTACTCCCTTGAAGGATAGTTATCAAAAGCTTTTAAAAAATCTCACAAACTTAGATCACTCCATTGAAGGATGGATGTGTGAAGCATTTTTCAAAGCACAATAATTTTTAAGAAGATTATTTCATCGATCAACTTCCCCGTCAAATGACCCATTATAAAAATGAAAAAAGGCAACAATAATTTTGGGAGCCATAATCATCTTTCATAGGTATACTTGCATTGATTCGTCTACAACTTATATGACATGGAATTATTTATATTGGATATTTGTTCACCTGTAGAAGAGGGATGCTCATCTCATAAGAAGGTTCTTTTTCATCCATATCCCCTTTATACCCTCTATAAAGAATGGATTTTTGAGCTCACTTGACATTATGTGATCGAAAAACTATTTAACTAACTAACAAATGCTAATGCAAAGCATTCAAAGGACTTATATTCATAATCTGATTTGAATTCAGTTTGTTTTAGTTCTTACCAAAGTAAAATCATCATACCTTATTCCTATTATCTCATACTCACTTGTTGATGCAATTCATTATAAGCATTTAACTGCCTATTATGTGTTTTATTTAGTGGTTTCCTTTTTACCTTCTTCATTTAAGTGTTCTTAATCATAAGAATATTTTAATGAATTAACCATCTCATACATCAAGCATGATATAAATAACCCATCACATCAACTAATCATAAACCATCTATCATAATTACAACTATTTAATCATACATCGAAAGTGAATGAGTCACCCACATATGTTACCCACCATATGCCTAATCTAGATAAGGAAGCATGGACTCATTAATTAAAACATGAGTATCATCATCAATACCCATAACCATAATCATATCAACATAATAACATCATGAACATCATCACATCATGAACATAAAAACATCCATAAAATATCAAACATCAACATGAGCATCAACTAAATAACCACATCATCACATGCCTAGCAAGGTAAAGAAACATAGATTCATTAATCTTAAATCATCCACATTTATAATGATCCACACATCCAAACATAAGCAACATAACATCATTGTAATATTAATCAAACAACATCTACATAACCAATCACATCAACTAATCATAAACCACTTATCATCATCATCATCATTATTTATCACATCATATATCAACAAGTCATCCACATATGTCATCCATCACATGCCTATCTAGGTGAGTAAAATATAAGAAATAACATTCTAATCATAAGCAACATCATGATCATAACAATAATGACATCTGTAACCATAGATAAAATACATAACCCATCAAATAAACTAATCATAAACCATCTATCATTTCTTTAAATCATCCATCATAAATCAATGAGTCATCACACATGCCTATCTAGATATTAAAGAACATAGATTCATTCATATAAAAATGCTAAATCATAGGCAAACATCACAACATCATGAACATAAATTAAATAATCACATTCATAAGCCATATGCACAACCATAACCACATCATGAGCTCATAATCAAAATCATCACACACACACATATAATAATAATGATTACATCTTTCAAAAACTTGTACATCTCAGTACATCAGCTTATAGGATGGTATCAAAATCATATAATACATCCAAAACAAGGTCTCATATGAGTCTAATACCATAGAGTACCATTGCCTCTGGGAGCCTACCCACTTCCTAAACTTGCTTATCCACCTATAAAGGCAGCCCACTAACCTGGTGTCACATTACTAGCCCCTCCAATGATCCCTATACTCACCCCATCTAGGCTCATTTGGAAGACATGTAAACACCAAAGCCTCATATTACTTTAGCTCCTCAACTATCACTACATATCTTTCCATAGAGATAGTCCTTGATGGTCATATAGGTGCTAATACTCACCCTCTTGCCTATTTGAGATCATCTCTCTCTTTTATAACCACAACTAGTTAAGCTCTAGCCTAATCTCTCTCCCCAATAAATGGGGCCACCTAGTCCCATGTTTCATCCCTCTCTTGGGTCATTGATGCTAAAGTTGCCTATGTTATGGCTAGTGCCCCCAATTCCTAGTCTCTCTCTACAATCAACATCTATATATCAGTGGCATCCACCTCCATTTGATCCCCCCCTCCCCCCCCCACCCCCCCCCCCCCCCCCCCCCCCCACAACTCTACATTTACATCCATATCTTGCTGGCCATCATCTCCTCCAAACACTACCATGTCATAGTGTGCTTAGAATCACATAAGGTACTCCTATGTGACCCATGCATCATCAATCTCTAGTTTCACTCCTCTAACTATGGCTCAAGTAATGGAAACTCTGTGTCCTCCCTTAGATATCATAGGAAAGACCCAAGGTTATCCTACACTAACCCAAATCACCTCCCCACCCTATCAAAAGGGATCAACTCAACCTTTGAATCTCATCTACCCTCAATCCACCTATAGCTTTGCAATGATAGGGTCTACCTCAAAAGACTTTCCCATGCTACAAATATGACATATGATCTCCAGATGACATCACCCCTAACCACTACATCCAACCTATCTTGGTACCACTCTAAGTCTTGTGTCTCTCACCCTAGTTTGGTGAATGGATGATCATCCCTCTATCACATAAATCCATCTCTATAGTCTATCTAAACAAATACATGCCATGATAACCCACCTTGTCTAAGCACCCTAATATGCTTATATGCCCAATAGTGTAGCATGAAATCAATGGTAATACCATACCTCCTATGTGAGCTGTAACCTCAAATCTCTTAGTAAATCTATACTAGTAGGATAGGTGCCCAAGTATACACTGTTTGATCTATCATCATGCCTATAATAACTCCTAACAAAACTGACAAAAATCTACCACTACTCAAGTCTAGTAGTGCATAAAAAGTCATGACCTATCTTTCTCCCCTATCCCTATGCTATAAGCATACATAATTGAGGCCTCTCACATTACATTTCATGTGCACTGAGTCTTCCCCATATAGTACATCCATGATTTAATCTTGCTCCTCATCGTCGATGTGATCTATTAGCTCACCTCATATAGGTAGCCTCATGACCTAATGGATGTCCTCTGATAGGATCATCATCTCTCTGATTAGTATAAAAAAATGTGTTAGTGGTCAGTCATCTCATCAATTTATTTTATCCCTTTTCTATTTTCATGAATAGATGATGAATGATGATTATGATGTTATGTTTCGTTGGACATTGCTATGATGTTTTATGATTATGATTATTTTCATGGTTATTGATGACTATGTTCATGATGTGGATATGGTTTATTAGTGTTTATTAGGGATGTAATCATGTAATTTATGTTCATGAGAAATATGTGTATAATGTTATGATGTTGATATGATTATGGCCATGGGTATTGATGGTGATGCTCATATTGTAAACTAATGAGTCTATGCTTCCTTATCTAGATTAGACATGTGGTGGATAACATATGTGAATGACACATTCATTTTTGATGTATGATTAAATGGTTGTAGATATAGTAGATGGTTGATGACTAGTTGATGTATTTAGTTAGTTAGATGATGTTTGATGTATGAGATGGTTAATTCATTAAAACTTTATTATGATTAACTACACTTAAATGAATAAGGTAAGAAGGCAACTACTAAATAAAACACATAATTGGTAGTTAAATGATTTTAATGAATTAAATTTTTTTAGATTAAGGTGAATCAAGCTTAAAACACATATAGTAAATTGGATAACAAAACTATTTGGTTGAAGATATGATAGATGGTTGATGACTAGTTGATGTATTTAGTTAGTTAGATAATGTTTGATGTATGAGATGGTTAATCTAAACAAATACAATTCATTAAAAACATTTAAATACCAATTATGTGTTTTATTTAGTGGTTTCCTTCTTACCTTATTTATTCAAGTGTTGTTAATCATAAGAACATTTTAATGAATTAACCATCTCATACATCAAACATTATCTAACTAACCACATACATCAACTAGTCATTAACCATATATCATATCTACAACCATTTAATCATAAATCAAAAATGAATGTGTAATTCATATATGTTATCCATGACATGTCTAATCTAGATAAGGAAACATAGACTCATTAATTTAAAACATGAGCATCATCATAAATACCCATAAACATAATCATATCAACATCATAACATAATACACATGTTTATCATGAACACAAATTAAATGATCACATCCATAAGCAACACCAATAAACCATATCCACATCATGAACATAGTCATCAATAACCATGATAATAATCATAATCATAAAACATTATAGCCATGTAAAATGAAACATAACATCATAATCATCAAGAATGTTTCACGTAAATTTTGCTTATTTTTTTAGAAATAAAGTTATAAAACTTGAAATAAGGATGAGGTTGGTAGAACCTGATATGTTGTGCACACATTGATCTAGACATTTATAGATACTCCTTTTTATCTAGGGATGAATGACCTATAGATAAGAAATCACTAAATAAATGGTTGATTAGTTAGATGGTAGGGTGGATTGCCTAGTATGAGTTAGATCTAAGAAACATGAACTTCTTTGGAGACTGTCAATCCAAACTTTTAAATAATTAAGTTCTAAAAATGACATATGAATTACTTGCATAATTTAAAAAATATACTAAAATAAAATACAAGAAGTGCTTGAGAATAAATAAGTGATTTGACTAATTAAAATAATAAATGATTAGATATCCATGCTAAATAAGTTAGACGTGGTTCATAAAGTTGAGTGACCCTCTATGGTAAGATAGAAACTTAGGAAATGGGATTTGATTAGGGTCTGATAGGTCAAATAATATTGCTATTGAAAATGATAGAAAAAAACCATTGGTGGTTGGGATAAAACCATCAGTGGTTGGGAAACTGTCAACAGTTAATAAATGATCGATGGTTAGGGTCAAACTATTGGTGGTTGGGGAATCATTAGTGGTTACTACAGGATCTTGTTTTAGAAGAGAACCTTAGATAGGAAGGTTATAGGAGGGTTATAAAAAGTGAGCTTGGGTTGGATACTAGTTGTGAGATAGAGGGAAAGTGACATAGGGAATAACACACAAAAACTAATTGCTAGATCCTGATAAGGAATAGATACTTAGATTTATTGTTGATAATCTGAAGAATGTTGGGGTTGGCTGAAAGCTTACTATGGATTATGAAGTAATTCTAGTAGAGTGATGATACTTTGGCTATTAATGAATGAGTTAAAACAACACTTTTGATCTCTATATTGGTCATTGGAAGATAGAATAATTCCTGCACTAAGAAGCTCTGATCTCTTGCATAAGAATTTATGCATAAGAAGTTCTGCATAAGAAGTTTTGATAATTATTCATGATGGTTTCTCACATCCTCTTCCTCTCTTAATATAGAGGGAACGGAGTGGTGAAACAATAAGTTTCAATAAGGTGTCTAACAAGCTATCTAATTTTAAGCTCAACATATGTTGATTATGCAAAATGGTGGATCAAATATCTATTAATAGAAAATCAAGCTAGAGTTTCAGTTAGAGTTAACCCTTGAGATAGTTAAGGGCAAACCATTAGTGGTTGAGAGGGAAAATTTAAAATGGTATAATTAGCCATTTTGACTTAAATTTTGTGGTTGAAAGGTTATAAAATGGTCCCAAAGGGGACCAAGGGTGATTTAAGGGTCAAAACGACATTTAAAACTATAGTGTGCAATTTTCTAGTGTCTACATTTTACCCCTTTTATTATGTAGTTTGTATCTTCGAGCTATAAAACAAAAAATAGAAGGTTGGTATAAGGATATATGTCCTGAGTATGGGAGGAGGTGTTACCCCTCAAACTAGGAATTGATGAGGTGAAATAGATTCAATGGTTTCCAATGACATACCAAGCCCTAGGGCTTCCCTAAACTACCCAAAACATCCACCAAATCTCAAAAATTTCACCTAAACTTATAATAACTACCCTCTACTAGTGTTACCACCTAATTACTACCCACCATACCCAATTTTGTACCTAAATCTCACATCCCCCTTTATTTTAATTTACCTACCCCCACCCACCCACTAAAAACTATATAAACCATAAATCTAATTACACCACTAACCTCATTCCATGACTGTCATTATGGTGGCATTGTTGTAACCACCATTGCTTATCCCCACACTCT
Organism: Torreya grandis; assembly: GCA_037957365.1. Taxonomy (NCBI): domain Eukaryota; kingdom Viridiplantae; phylum Streptophyta; class Pinopsida; order Cupressales; family Taxaceae; genus Torreya; species Torreya grandis. The sequence continues at coordinate 1,167,739 of JARHVA010004612.1, forward strand.
CCCTCAACCTCTCTACATCCTCATTAGGTCTCCTCTGCTATGGTCTAGCTTGGTCAAACCTCTAAATCACCACTTAACTTCTCATCAAACACATAAATCAATATCTCACTTAGCTAATCACAAAATCTCAAGCATCACCACACAAGCAAAGATAAGTATCGTGGGTTGATTTAAAAATGAGGAATAATAATCCTCATTTGACTTTTAACCATTTCCCTTTTAGGGCTGACATATAACCATTGATGGTCATTATGCAATCATCGATGGTTGACCCTATCCATCAATGGTTGACTACAATATAAATTTTTACATAATAACTACACATTTTAGCAACTCTTTACTACAACAACATTTACATTAACCACACCTATTTAAGATCACATTTTCCTCCAACCCACTAACCAAACACACCACCTAGATTTGGTCATTTTGGCCTAACTTTTGCATGTTTTACGATGACCTTAACTTGGTCATTTTGACTACAATGACTACCTTACCATGTTAAACAACTTGAATTTGTTCTACTTTTGTGCACCAATCATTTTGGTACCTCGAATCATGATCCTTTGTGATCCTGATACCTATGACCCTTTTTAATCTTCTTGAGATCAATTCCTACATTAGATACCTAAAAACACATTGATATTAACTAAAATACTTGTGTTTATGACTAAAACCATAACCACCATGCCTAAATGTAGTCACTTGTCCCACTTTTCACTTATCCTTCTAGTACCAACCATGTTTTACTACTACCTCACCTATGACATCCTAGTCTCTATTCAATATGTGATATCATATTTAGTCGCATTATATGTGCATGCTTGCACTAAATTTCCCAACCTATCACCCACTTAAAAACTTGTAAAACACACCACTGACTATATTTCACCTCATCAATTCCTAGTTTGAGGGGGAACACATCCTCCTATATTCAAGGCATATGACCTTATACCAACCTTCTATTTTTTTTTAGTAGCTTATCAATACAAATTGAATAACAAAAAGGGGGAAAATGTAGACACTAGAAAACTACACACTATGGTTCTAGATGTTGTGTTGTCCCTTATATCACCCATGCTCCCCCTTGGAACCATTTCACAACCTTTTAACCACCAATAATAAGTCACAATGACTAATTCTACCATTTTAACTTTACCCTCTCAACCATCGATGATCAACCCTTAACCATTGATGGTTGACCTCGACCATTGATGGTTTTCCTTTAACCATCTTAAGGGTTGACTTCAACTAAAATTGCAACTTGATTTTCTATTAATAACTATTTGATCTACCATTTTGCATAGTCAATGCATGTTGAGCTTAAAATTAGACAACTTGTGAGACACCTTGTTGAACTTATCTTCTACCACCCCCTTCGCTAAATATTAAGAAAGAAGAGGAAGTGAGAGATTAAAAAAAATAATTATCAAAACTTCTTGTACATAACTTCCTGTGTAAGAGATCAAAGATTCTTGGTGTAGGTATTATTCTAGCTTCCAAAAACTAGGATAGAGATTAAAAGTGATACTGCAACTCATCAATCAATAGCCAAAGTATCATCACTCTTCTAGAATTGATCCAAGATCTCCAAAAAGCTTTTATCCAACCCCAACACTATTTATATCAAAAAAATAAATCTAATTATCTATTCTTTTTCAAGATCCAACAATTAGTTTTTAGGTGTCATTTCCTATATCACTTTTCCTCTACCTCGTAAACAGTATCCAATCTAAATTTTCCTCCTATAACATTCCCAACCAAAATTATCTTCCAAAACTAGATCCTATAGTAACCATTTATGGTTTCCCAACCATCGATAGTTTGACCCTAACCACTGATGGTTTACTAACCATTGATGGTTTCCTAACTAATGATGGTTTTGTCCCATCATCGATGGTCTCTATCTATCATTTTTAAAAACAAACTTATTTGACCTTTCAGACCCCAACCAAATCCCACTTCTTAATTTTCTATCTTAGGACATAGGATCACTCAAATTTTTGAACCATGTCTAATTTACTTAGTATTGATATCTAATAATTTACTTCTATAATTAGTCAAAACACTTATTTATTCTCAAGTACTTCTTTTATTTGATTTCAGCATCTTCTATTATTTATTCAAATCATTTATCTTTTATTTTTAGAACTTAATTGTTTAAAAGTGTGGATTGATAGCCTCCGAGGAAGTTTGTGCTTATTGGATCTAGCTCACACTAGGCAACCTGCCCTACTATCTAATTAATCAACCATTTTAACAAAGTGCTTTCTTATCTACAATTCATTCTTCCCCATATAAAAAGGAGTATCTACAACCATCTGGATCAACACATGCATAACATATCAAGTTCTATGAACCTCACCTTATTTCAAGTTTTACAACTTTATTTCTAAAGGAAATATGAAAAAGTTATGTGATACACTATCCAAGATCTCAACCCTGCTACTTGCCCTAAAGGTTGGTCATATAGGCTTATACCTATCCTAGCTAGATCATGGTAACCATGTGTGTAGCTCTCTCTTAATCTAGGGCTTGCCAAACCTATTACTCTCTTATTCCCATCCCTATCGATGGTTGTAATCTATCCCCAAATGTTTGTAGCTACCTCATGACCTCCCCCACTAGTCTAAACTAGACTACCTGATCTGGGGTAGATGATACCACAAGATCATCTAATGTGGTGGGGTTGTATGGTGACAATACTCCATCCAAAATGTTATGGTGTGATATCATGACTAAGGATCCCCATCTGGTCTCCTCTATCATAGGGTCTATAAAAACCACAACCTAAATAAATATTAGATCACACATACATCTCATAATCTATTTATATACCTAAAATCATATCCAATTAATATCTTATCTCAAAGACTAAAAATTGCAACATTTTTTACCTATCCTGGTATCACCAACCACTCTCTCCCCATCTATTCATCTATTGATCCAGTCTATCCATCGGCCCATCTCCTAAGCACCTCATCCATGGGATGCCTCCCTATTAAAACAAAACATAAAGTCACCACCCATACATGTAATAGGCCTCTCATTAGTGGTGACTATTTCAACTAGCTTTGCCCTAGGATAACTATCAGGTCATCTTATATAACTACACTCTATGCTCAATCTTATTGATGGCATTTCCATCAATGGTGTACCTGAGGTCATCACTACTCCTCCCACCATGTTACCTATTGTGGTACCTAATACACCCTTGTATCCACATCCATGCCCTCTCCTCCTATGGCTAATGGATATCATGGTTGACCAATCCATGATCTCACATGCTAGGACATGATCTCTAGTCCCTTGACTTAAGCTCTTCTTCCTTATATCCTCCTCAACTTTCTTACATGCCATTTAAAAAATGTAGGACCTACTATAGGAGACATTAGGTAAAAGATTCCAAACTATCTTGGCAAGGATGCTAATAGTTGTGGCTCTACCCATTAGATATAGTGACCCATGATCCACACTCAAGCTATCCTTAGTACCATGATCACCCAACTAGGCCAAATCATAATAATAAATGTGTATGTTTGCCAAAAACTCTCTTTATATAACTATTTACAATGTTAACATGTGGGGCATGACTTGTGCTACTTGGTCTTGTCTCCATCTAGCAACCTAGGGTAACGTATCATTGACCACATATGGTAACCCAGTTGGCTAATATGTTAGAAACCTCTCATATATCCATGTGCTTAATAACACCACTAGTCCCATCGTCTTATACCCTATGGAAAATATCCCATACATATCATACATGAGCTAGATCCAAATGACATACCCAAAATCATAGAGTGTCCCCTGATCCAACATGGAATGGCATAAGGTTATCACATATAATAGTACCCTACCATCTGAATTATGACACAATACTCATGTTATTATAATTCTAATCATAACCTTTCATATATTTGGAATTTGTGCTATATATACATCAAAAATTCTCACCCTTATCCCTGGATATATCCTCTCTGAGCACATCTCCCACTTGGCCAGTGCTCATCTCTCCTGTCGATCATTTGGTGACCCTGTGATCATTAGTGTCCCTCCTACAAGCAGTCCAAAAAATTCATAGACATCTTCAAGTGTGATACCTACCTCAATGGTATCCCCATCCACTACGTATCAAAAAGTGTTGGTCAACTATTCTCATGCTTCAAGGAACATGATAATGAGATCAACACTTAGTAGGATGTGTCTCATCTCCATGATTCCTCCTAGGCTCAATGTAACCAATATTGCTCTATCCACATCTATAAACTATTCCAAAAAATTAGGTAATAATTAAAAATAGATCCCTTGAATAAATAACTTGCATCTCTACAAAATATCAAACAAAAAAGGATGTATTAGACCTCCATGTCATTCATAATCAAAATACATTCTTACAAATTTCACAAAAATAAACTTGTTTGATTTAGTTTCTTTATTTTTAACCATATTAACCTATCAAAATTTTAATCCAATTGAACTAACCAACTAAGTCAACCACTTCCTACTAAGTCGGCCCACTAGTTTTTCTTGTCTTCTACTAACTAGGTCAACCTGGTCAACCTTGTTATTTCATTAAAATTACTTTTTAACTACTTTCCATAAATGCCTTGGGAATTTATTGGTCCAATTGCTTCCTACCCAATACCCCATTTGACCCTAGTACCCCTAAAAATCTCTTAAGGTTCATTTTGATATATAGATTTTGCCTAATCATCCAATTATATAAATCACTCAATTTCAAATAAAAATACTCCAAATTTTGAAAATTTTAGTTGCTTACCTATGATGCACTTATTATGGCCACTGTGAATCTTCCCCATCTCAGTGATCATCTCCCTACCATCCCGACTCTCTAAGTCTCTCAATCAGTCTATTAGAGCTCTATTTTTCTTAGAATAGTAAATAATAACAAATGAATTCTTTTTAATCCTTATATTTACTATTTTAAAATTATTTACCTTTCAAATATTTATCATAAAATTTCTTATTTTGCTCATATCTTTGTCTCTACTAACTCTTTTTCCAAACCATACAATGTTCTAGAATCCTTATGTCATAGAGAATATTTTCAACTATCATATGTCTATATTGGAAAACAATTGATTTATTTTCTCTTTTTAACTAATATCTATAGGCTCACCTAATGTTCCTCACATTTGACACCTTTACATTTCTCACATCTACTTCTTTATCTACAACACTAAGGTAAGTAAAGGTATGTGTTTTAAAAAATTTTCCTTTCATTTATCTTATTTTATCCTTAATGTACTTTATTCAGCTTTAAAATTATGTGTCACTATGTTCTTTTCTTGTAGCACCATCCCATGTTACACCTGCATGACACGTGATGAGCTTCGAGTGGGGCATATGTATACACATAATATTTTCAAAATTTATAAATTATTGATGCTATCTATCTTGAAAGAACCTATTGAGTCTTAATCTATCTGAGTACATGCCTTAAGGGGTGTATCGAGAAAGGGGTGGTCAGACCATTGGTGCTTAATAAGATTGTTGTCCCTTTTTTCCACTTACTATCTACACACTTGTCTCCTAAAACCATTCCCCTAAGCGTTGCCTCTTATTTTGAACCCTCCTTTAGTATTTTACCACCTTAATTAACCCTTTACCTAACTTAAACCCATTTTTTATAGTTTATATGACATAGTTGACCACATCAACCTTGTATTATTATTGATAAATATTATTAGGGACTATCTTGGCCCATAGCCAACCTAGTTTTTTTTGGTTAATTATGATACTAAGTCGATCAGGTTAACCTTTTTGACTTAAAATTTTAGAAAGGTTTAGGGTTATATTTTCCTATATAAACACATTAATTTCACCATTTATAAGAAAAGAAGAATTAAGATATATTGTGTATCTGCTTATCCACCATTCTACATCAAGAAAAGGCTTAAGGTTTCATACTTTCTTTGGAGATATAGATCTTGTCTTGTCAAGAAGTCTGTTGGATGCAATAATAGGTTGTGTAGCCTAGACATAATTTATAATTTTCATCCTTACATGCCATGAAAACCTCTTGAAATCACCTTAGCCAAGGGAGAGATTGAGCCTCAGTGGGTTCTTATTCAAAGGTAAGTATTCTTAACTTTTCCCCTCCTTTGTAAGAATATATATATATATATATATATATATATAAACTTCTCTTTCATGCATTATGATTCTATATTCATTAACATGAGTATATGTCTTATATGCATGTTTAATATTAATGTTTATTACCCCAAATTTATGCCACAAGAATTGATGAGCACTAGTTTAGACTTTTGATTTACTTGTTATTAGTTTAGTGAATATGAAATCATAGGACCTAGTTAGGGTTATTGCATATTTTTGCTTGACTAGAGACTTTTAAACCCTACCTAGTGATATTAATTATGGTAAGAGATCCCTTGGATAGGTCTAGTGGATCCATATTGGTCATGAAATCTATTATCTAATGTATCCCCAATCATAAGTGTAAGTAGGATTTATCTTCTCTGAGCTAGGATTGATTTGTAAATCTGTTGTATTTCCCATTGCATACACATTTCATGCATTTGCATCTTTTTTAATTTTTAATTTTCTATGGTGTGATCCTTGAGTGTGTGTTACATTGTATTCTCTCTTTTTTTATGTGATATTGATTGTTCATTGTGTGTGATACTTGCGTTGTGTGATATTGCATATTCATTGACAATACCATGAGTGACTCTTATTCTATATGACATTGAGTGTTATAATGTGTTTTTCTATTCTGTGTATCATCACCATGACATAGTTCACATATGTGTTGATATATTTAATTTTTTTACCCAAGATTGTGGTGTCATGATCTATATCACATTTATTGCTACTTGTGTATGATGTCATGATATATATCATGCATATTCATATGTGTCTTATTATTCAATGTTTAAATATTTAGTTATTACTAATGTGTGCCTAATTTATATACCTATCTTGACATGACACTTGTATGATTTTAATATCTAATCATGATATGATAACATATTATCTTAGTGTTATCACATGATTTACATGCTTCCATATTTCTATTTAACATGATGTGTATAACTATTTTATTTTGAGATGATTAATTTATAGGCTACATCCCTCACCTCAAAGGGGGACATATTAGTGGGATTTTCATAGAGATTCAAACCTCCATACACAAATATTTAAATTTTGGGATAGCATTTAACTATTTTTGGGATTTAAGGTTAGGGGAGAATAGCCTAATGAAATAAGAATAAACTAATATAAAATCAAGCTAATTAATGAATTTACATTTTATTAATATTATGAAAGAAATATTAAATATAAGAATATGCAAAATATAAAAATTATAACATTCAATATTTTAATAATAGTTATATGAAGGATAAATTGTACTTAGCTTATACACTAATGCATAGGTAGGTTTGAGTAAGCATGTACGAAGATTTTGATCCAGTCTTCATATTTTAAAAATATCTTTATGTTAGCATGGACACTTGAGTATCCCTATGTATACTTGAATTGATGATAATATCCATGATTTGATTCATATGTCCTATATGAGTGTTGAATTTTGATTAAAACTTATAATTAGGTCTTTTTGTATTTTCTATCACCTTTTAGATTATGTGTTTAGATTGCATAAACAAGCTCTTGATATTAAAATATAACTCAAAATCGTAGATCCTCCTCTTAGGTCTTATCACCTTACCAAAAATATGTTTGTGGGATCACTAAGTTGAGATAACCTCAATGACCCCTCTATTAATGAGCACTACTTACATATCCAACACTCTGAAGAGGGCCTTAAACATATGTAGTTCTCCCCTATGTGTTGGCTTATGTGTGAACAATGGTATATGAAAGTGCATATAGTGATATATATTTATAACTTTAATAATATGGATCATGGGATAATATTTGAATGCTTCAAGCATATAATGACTATTCCTATGAATAATATGAAAGTAGGAAAGACTAGGGCAGAATAGTTTAGTTTTGTAATTAATTTTCAATAGTGTAGTGTCAACTTGAAAGGTGCTTGCTAGATGAATAATGAGTAGGATTTAAATTTTATTTATACCACCTCTTTTGAGAAGTCCCACATAAGGGTTAATAAAACATAATAAACTGACCCATAGATATCAAAATATTTTTAAATTTGTGTGTTTATAAGGCACAAACACTTATGTTGGAGAATGGTAATAACATTGACACTACTGTCCAAGTCTGAATGTAACTGTCCATGTAAATAAAAGGTTTTTGAAATCATGTAATTTATAATGAAGGATATATATAATAAATTAAGCATATTGTGTGCTAAATTTTATTTTTTTAATTAGAATAACATTGTTAGGCTATAAGATAAGCATATAGGCTAAGTGAGACGGCAAACGTAAGACTATCTACTGCAAGGAATGTTAAGAATTTAAGGGTAGAACATTGCGTGATATTTTTCAATTGTACAAGATTATTTTAGCATATAAATATATATTTAATAATATACATTATCCCATTTGAATATAGTAATACATAAGGATGAAATTACTAGTTTAAAATAAGAAAATGTGTATCATGGCATGTACAACACAGCTTGATTTGATTGATCCATTTCTAATTTTTTTGTATGTGTATGACATAAAACCAAGATCATGTCACATGTGTAATTAGTGAAAATAATCTGAAAATGAATAAGTTAAATTTACTTGAAAGAAAAGAGAGTAAGGAAGGCATACACCTATGTGTTGATGCAACCATATTGCCCCTTGATAGTTTACTTTGTTAATGATGTTTCCTAGCTGAAGCATTGGAGGGACATTTAAAATTAAACCTTGGATATTTGAATAGGATAATTAGAGAGTGATCATGCCCCAAATATGATATAATAGTGAGTTACACTAAATCCATCGAGAGCTTATAATGTCAATCGCACCACTCTAGTGTATCATAATTTAGCCAATCTCACCTAAGTTAAATGGTATAACCACACCAACTTAAAATGATATAAAATATTGAAATGTCCATATAGGGCACTAAATATTTATCACACTAATAAAATAAGCTAATTGTTTCAGTAGATAAAATCTCAAACATTGCATCTTGGTAGGATCAATGCATGAATAATGTGTCATATGTACCTCAAGTGTGTCTCAAGCTAAAGTATCTATAGAAATGTAACCTATGATCTATAAATATGTATAATATGTATCACAAATCTAATTTTTTTCCCTAAATCTATGCAACATGTATAAAATAATATTCCAAGTGTATATTTAAATCATGTAAACTAAATCAAATTCTAGAAATTTTGTCAACTACATGTATGTGGAATATTGTATCTATGACATGACCCCACTAATATGTCCCACATTTTGTGGTGGGGGGAATGGAATTTGGTATTAAACTTACCTTAAAAGGATAAAATCATTATATTATCTATGTATGAATCATTCAACATATATGAGTAATATGTATAAATAGATATATCAATGAAGATTTCAGTATGTTATCACAACAATCCTTAATACACATGATATGGATCATGTAAACATTTATAAAGTAATAATACAATCTCAACAAACAATCAAGTACACACACATGAGTACTTAATGTCACACAAAAGGGGTCTAAGGAGACTAGAGACAAGGGGCATGTTTAAATGCCACACAATCGAAGGGAGGCCATATTCAAATGTCCACTCACAAATAAATAACACACAATGACATAAATGCTACAAATAAGGAACATATTCAAATGTTATACAATCAAAATAATAGAAAATAAGTACACTCAAGGAAGTGATAATGTGAATAAATGAAGTATAGGCAAACAATATAAGCATATCATACTAGTCCTTGCATATATGTGTTAGTAAAAACTTTCATGTAACATAGCATATCCAATACAAAGTATAAGATTTAAGCATGAGTATAAATATGTGTAAGTGTTAGTATATAAACTCAACATGATAATGTAAAAGTGAACATAAAATAATATAACATGTATTGATTATGATCAAATAGAAGTAATATGCCCCAACATAGTGTGCCATATGGGAAGAGGAAAGGTCCAAAATCTACATGTATCATGGGTCTAAAGTATCCCTGTATTATAATTAATATGTGTGTATATAAAATAAATTATATGATATCTACTAACATAAAGTAAACAATATAGATGCCAAGGATCTAGTAAACATATGTATACTAAATATTTTTTTGTATTTTTTGATTTATTTAAATGTTTATGTCTTTTATTGGAATATATATATTAGTTTTTTAATTTTTAATTTTTATTAGCAGAGGTGCTATGGACAAGGGAAAAGTGATACTAGAAGCTGAATACCTCATCAAGGAGATGTCATTGTGCAGGACATGTATCAAGGGTATGTAGTGATTAATATATTGTATGTGTTATTCTCTAGTGATGTTAAATTTTAAAAAAATGTTATTCTATGATGCCTTTGGTTTCTCTTTTTCAAAATGTTATGTGTCCTTTGCCTTTACTAATATGTCATTACTTGTATATGTTTGTATAATAATTGAAGATATGCTTCCTTTTTATTTATTTCATTATAAATATCCTCCTTCCATGGAAAATGATTTAACCATGCTTTCATGATCAAATGATATTTAAACTTTATTTTTATCAATCATTACTCCTATTGATTTGAACCATGATTTTCCAAGCACAACATTGTATGCACTTGGATTATAAATAACATAAAAAATAAGAGAACATTATTTTGAAGAAAATGAAACTCTTAAATTGTTAAAATTGCATTAATTTTATCTAGTTGTGGATGCTTATGTCCAAGAGAGCTTAAAAATGACATAGATAAAAAAATTGTATCTAGATGGTCCATAACCTTGATATCCATAAACTATTTGCCATTTATTTGAGAAATGATAGTGAAAAGGTCATGATATGAGGAAAGGTTTGTAATTCCCCTTTTGTAGCCACATTTAGAACTTTATATTTTTTTAATATCTCTTACTTGTTGACCTCTTATATTAGAAATCATGCTTTAAGCATGTTTTTTTGCTTACATTGAAATTGACTTATCAATTTCTCTTTTTGTACCATTGCCTTCAAAATACATTGTTAGGTTGTGGAGCTAAAAGCTTCACTAATGCAAATAGGGGAGGAGGTTGCTGAGTTGCAGAGCAACCGGTGTCGGTCTGATCAGTCAACGTCGATCAGGTTAGTGAAGAGAAGCAACTGATGTCAGATAGGGATTGGCTGACATCGATCACCTCCAGGCAGACAGGGACTGACATCAGTCGCCTGTGCGGTTCAAAACTGCAAGTTTTATGGGTAGTTAGTTAACAAACCAAGTGTTTGCATGTCAAGAGCCAAATTTAGACTAGAAGCTGTGGATCTAATTATTGTAATTAGGTGTCTAATTATTGTTTGCATGAGATCTATTTAAGAGACTCATGGGCTGTATTGTAAAGTGTTCTAGTTTGAGTTGAGAAAAGTTAGCTCCTTCTGTGTGTGAGGTGAGCAAGGTTGTTCCTCCTAGTTCCATAGTAGTGCCAAGTGTGGGTGCTCATTTTGGAGAATCAGAAGGGTTCTTCAAGTGTGTAGGATCTTGGTCAGCAGGTGTGCATGGCTACATTAAGAGATCTACATGGGTAAGTAAGATCATTGATCTGCAGGTGTATGTGTGTGCATGATCCAGGTTTGCAGGTGTGTAGAACTAGATTGATTTGTAGGTGTGTAAGATCAGGGAGGACAACAACACAACAGGGAGTAGGATTAGGCAGGATCTACTTGGAGTACAGTGTGTACTCAGAAAGAGAGCAAAGAGGAAGGCAAGGAAGATCCTTCCATAAATGAGATCATTTTGGTTGCAAGTTGTTGTAGTTCAAGGGAGATCTACTTGAAGTACGTCTGTGTACTTGTGGAGTGCGTGGAGCACTTGTGGAGTTCATGGAGCACTTGGGTACTGGCAGTAGTGGATACTGGCTGGTTGGAGGTGAACACCAACTCTGTGTTTGAGTTGTGTGTTGGGACCGTAAGAGAGAGAGTTTTGAGGGAAGATTTACTGTTTATGCCCTAGAGTTGTGGGAGCCCTCGAGGTGTGTAAGGAAGAAGAACTATGGCAATATTCTTTGTTGTATTTCCTTCTGGAAGAGTTTTAATATAATTGTGTATTGTCTCTCATATTCTATGTTATTTTTGAATTCTAGTTACTTGTGTATTCTGGTTAATTTCTTCATGTTAAGTTGCTTGGTAATCAATTGTGTGCTTTCGTTATTTCCCAACAAGTGGTATCAGAGCTAAGGTTGTAGGGAGCAGGTTTTGTGTTTGATTACAGGTCACTCTCAGGGGTTTCTAATTGAGTGGGAGTAGAGAAATGGCAAAAGAAAGTAAGCTAAGAATGGAGGAATTGAAAAGCATGAATGGTCAATTATGGTCCTATGGAAAGAAAGAGCAGGTAAAGAGAAATTATTGGTTGGTAGAAGATTAGCATGAAGGAACTAAAGATGCAGATGTTGTAGGTGTTGTTGCACATGATGCTATGGTATGTTTCTTGGATAAAGTAGAATCTTGTTTTATAGATTTTGTTTCCTCTTTCCATGCAGTCTGAAATAGAGTATCTTTTCATGGTAAGGTCTTTGGAGACTTTGGAAAAATTTATTTAGGGGCTGGTGTGCCTTGCCAAAGAATTGGCAAAGGGGAAGTGAAGCTAAAATTGCAGGGGGCCAACACATGGGTGTTAAAGGAGGTCATGCAGGTCCCAGTGTTGAAGATATGGCTAATTTCTTCAAAAAATTTGGGTGATGAGAGATGCACAAGAACTCTCACAGCAGATGCACTTGAATTAACTAGTGGTAAGAAAGTAGGTACACTTTATCTACTTGCTTCTATTACTAATTCTTCTTCTGTTGTGGAGATGTGGCTTTGTAGGCTTGGTCACATGAGCAAGAAGGAGATGCATGTTCTTAAGAGGAAGTCAGATGTGTTTGACAGGCTTAAGAACTGGAAAGCCTTGGTGTTTATGGAGGAGATGGTGAACAAAGATCAGTGGAGAAGGCTGAGTAACTCTAAGCAGAGTAGTTTGGATAGGGATTTGATTCAAAGCAAGCTCATGGGTAAAAATTCATCACTCACAGGAAAACATAGGTATCGGCGTCAGTTAGGAGGAACCGACATCAAACAGACAGGTGCCGATGTCAGTCATGTGCAGATTGAAGCCAGTGATGTCAGGCAGGGTAAGACCAATGTCGATCAGGAAGACTGACATTGGCAATAGGTAAGACTGACATTGGTTAGGAGGATTGATGTCAGCAACAGGGGACACTAACGTCGGTAGAGTTGGTAGTCAGGACAAGCGCATGAAAACCAACGTCGATCTAATGCAGACTGTGTGGTGACTGAGGTCGGTCACTATAACAGATTTTGGGTAGACATCAAGCTATCAAGGAGTCTTAAATGCCCATATGGAGGACTAAAGGTGGTAAGTAAGCCTCAAATTTGTTGTTCCTCTTCTTTATACTAGTTGATAACTATAGAGTAGGAAGGATCCAGGAAACAGTGGGAGCATGGCAGGAATATGATGCAAAACCAAGTGAGAGATTTGGTAGGGTTGCCAGTTGATATGAAAGCACAGAGACGAATGGATAGCTTAGTTAAAGAATAGAGAGAATGGACACGTGAGATGGAAGACCATGTCATATGGTCTTGAGGAAGCTGTAGGATAGTGGTACAGGTTTTGATAGGTGGATGACCAAATATGGCTTTAGTCAATGTCAGGGTAACTACTGTGTTTGTCTTACCAGGTGGATGATGATAGCTACATTATCCTATTACTATATGTGGATGGTATGCTAGCTAGTAGGTTTATACATACAAGGTTTTGTTGAGCTAAGGGTAAGGTTAGTTTAGTGGCATGTCATGAGGAATTTGGAGCAGCAAAATTCCTTAGCATGGGAGACATGGAAGATCACAGGTTGATTTTGTCTCTAGTGGGAGCTGATGTGAATCAGGTGTTGGCAAGGTTTAGGATGCAGAATTGGAGCACACTAAGGGCTGGACAGTTTAGTGTCTAAAATCACATGAGGTCTGATATAGACCCGAGTTTGCCCAAGCAGTGGGTGCTGTCAGAAAGTTTGGAGCTGATCTGGGAAAGAAGCACTGGAGGGCAGTTCAGTGGATTCTCAGGTATTTGAGAGGGACCAGCAGCAGGTCAACATGCTATGCAGGGTCAAGTTCTTTTCTACATGTGTTTGTAGATGTGGATGTGGCAGGTTACTTGGATGATAGGAGGTACACCATAGGTTGTGTGGTGGGTGGTCTTCAAGATTGATCTTGAAGAGGGATACAAGCCAGGAAATAGATTAGATGGGGTATAAGTATAGGTATAGTGCAGTTATTTATCTCCAAGTGGGAGATTGTTAGGTTGTGGAGCTAAAAGCTTCATTGATGCAAATAGGGGAGGAGGTTGCTGAAGGTTGCTGAGTTGTAGAGCAACCAGCATCGGTCTGATCAACCGATGTCAGTCAGATTAGTGAAGAGAAGTAATCGATGTCGGTCAGGGATCGGCCAACGTTAGTCACCTCTAGGCAGATAGGGACTGATGTCAGTCACCTGTGCAATTTAGAACTACAAGTTTTATGGGTAGTTAGTTAACAAACCAAGTGTTTGCATGTCAAGAGCCAAATTTAGACTAGAATCTGTGGATCTAATTATTGTAATTAGGTGTCTAATTATTGTTTGCATGAGATCTATTTAAGAGACTCATGGGCTGTATTGTAAAGTATTTTAGTTTGAGTTGAGCAAAGTTAGCTCCTTCTATGTGTGAGGTGAGCAAGGGTGTTCCTCCTAGTTTTACAATAGTGCCAAGTGTGGGTGCTGGTTTTGGAGAATCAGAAGGGTTCTTCAGGTGTGTAGGATCTTGGTCAGTAGGTGTGCATGGCTACATTAGGAGATCTACATGGGTAAATAGGATCATTGATCTGCAGGTGTATGTGTGTGCATGATCCAAGTTTGCAAGTGTGCAGAACCAGATTGATTTGTAGGTGTGCAAGATCAGGGAGGACATCAACATAATAGGGAGTAGGATCAGGCAGGATCTACTTGGAGTATAGTGTGTACTCAGAAAGAGAGCAAAGAGGAAGGCAAGGAAGATCCTTCCATAAGTGAGATCATTTGGGTTGTAGGTTGTTGCAGTTTAGGGGAGATTTACTTGAAGTACATCTGTGTACTTGTGGAGTGCATGGAGCACTTGTGGAGTGTGTGGAGAACTTGGGTACTGGCAGTAGTGGACACTGGCTGGTTGGACGTGAACACCAACTCTATGTTTGAGTTGTGTGTTGGGACCGTAAGAGAGAGAGCTTTGAGGGAAGATTTACTGTTTATGCCCTAGAGGTGTGTAAGGAAGAAGAACTATGGCAATCTTCTTTATTGTATTTCCTTCTGGAAGAGTTTTAATACAATTGTGTATTGTCTCTCATATTCTATGTTATTTCTGAATTCTAGTTACTTGTGTATTCTGGTTAATTTCCACATGTTAAGTTGCTTGGTAATCAATTGTGTGCTTCCATATTTCCCAACATACATTTCTCTTTTTAATTGTTCATTTTCATTTTATGTCTTTTATAATTTTACTTTTTCATCTTGATCATTTTGTAACATTGCTTGGTCTAGCTTTACCATTTTAACATTTTTTTCTCTAATGTGTTCATTTGCAAATGCTTTTGCTCTAAATTATCTTTTGGTAACCATATTTATTGTTTTAGTTCTTGTGTTTTAGGATATGGACTCATAATGTGATTGGGTTTCTTGATAGATGTATCTATTATAGGATCCCTACTCTCAATTATACTTTATACTTTGTGCTTCAAATCCAAATAATAATCTCTATGATTACCATGCATTCTATGATATGCACAACAACATTTGGATCTCTTTATAGGATGTAGTTTGATCACATTATTTTGAAGCATTTATATTATAGTTTCACTCGAACATTTAGTAACCTTTGGTATAATATTTAAATCACTTATTTTAGATGTGTCATGTTGTAGATTTTCATTTGGATATGAAACCTTGTTGGGTATAAATTTTCTAGATGAAGATGAAAAAAAATGATTAACACAAGCATATTTTGTATTTTTTATGTATGTAATCTGATTTTCCAATAATTTTATCTTTGAATTGAAGTTATTTTGTGACCCTTATATTAACTTTCTCATAAGGATGATTTTATTTTAAAGTTTTCACAAGCACAAATGCTAGGTATTTTAGATTGAATATACATATACACACCATCTAAACAGGATGTGGGAAGTGAAAGGGTTTGAGGAAAGATAAATTTATTACCTTAATTTGAAATAATAGGATGGGATACCTTACCCATTGGAGCAGTGATAACATAGATCTGGTTAGAAGGATGGTAATTATCACCATCCTTAGGGTAAGGAATAGGTTCCTTTTTATCAATTTTAAATGTTCCAAATATTAATATAAGAATAAGAAAAAGGAGAGGTATGAATGCTAAAAAATAATCCAACATGATAAGGAAATTAGAAATGAATAATTATTGTAATTAGAAATCAGAAAATCCTAAGGGAATCTAGGATTTTCACAAGAAGACACAAAATTATTGTTTACCAAATGTTTAACCCTTTTTTGGATTTATGGTTAGGTGAGAGTAGCCTAATCAAGGAGGAATAAACTATGCTAAATTCAAACCAATTAATGAATTTATATTTTGTTGGTATTCTGATAAGAAATACTGGATCTAATCATATGCTAAATATAGAAAGTACAAAACTCAATATTATTATAATAAAAATATGGAGAAATTGTACCTAGATTATACACTAATGTGCTAGTAAGTCTTAATAACACGTGTATAAATAGACTATATGAAGATTTTAATCTAGTCATTATATTCTAAAAATTAGATTTTTATCAACACAAACACTTGCACTGCCATGTGGACACCTACATCAATGTTATTATCTATGTCTCAATGTATATGCACTATATAAAGTATTGACTGCTAACTAAAATTTCCACCTAAGTATTTTTGGGGTTTTTTTATCATCTTTTAGATTGTGTGTTTAGATCACACGCATAGGCTCTCAATATCACAATATCACTTAAAACCCTAGATCTTCCTCTTAGGACTTTTCACCTTACCAAAAATAGGTTAGTAGGATCTTGAATTTGAGCTAACCTCAAGGACCCCTATGTCAATGAGTGATGCCTACATAACCAATACTCTGAAGAGGGCCTCAAACATATGTAGTCCTCCCCTATATGTTGGATTATGTGTGAACAATGGTGTAGAATTTTATATGTAACTACATGTAGTGATATAGATTATAAATTGATAAATACGGCTCATGGGATTCTCTTTGAATGTTTCATACCTATAATACGATTACTCATATGGATGACATGAAAATAAGAAAGAATACAAAAGAATAGCTTAGTTATATAGTTGATTTTTAGTAGTGTAGTGTAATCTTGAAACGTGCTTGCTAGATAAAAATGAGTTGGATATAATTTATATTTATACCACATCTTTTGAAAATTTCTTCACAAAAGGGTTCATGAAACATAATAGGCTAACCCATATATATCAAAACATTTTAAAATTTGAGTGTTTAGATGGAATTGACACTTGCATTGGAGAATGGATAATATCCAAGTTTGAATGTAACTATCTAGGAAAATATAAGGTTAGAGTTTAGTAACTAATAGTAAAGGATATATATTAAAAATTAAACATAGTATAGGCTACAAGTAATCTGGGAAATCAAAATAATAGGGTTAGAATATAGGATAAGCATTTAGGCCAAGTGAGATGGCAAACGAGATCCTATTGGATAAAAGGAAAGTTAAGAACTGAAGATTAGATATTTAAGTGATATTTGTCAAGTGTACAAGACTAGTATAACATATAAATATAGATTTAAGCATCTATAGATAAATCACATGATTAAGAGGGTTACAATTAGGTCAGATTATAAAATTATCTCAACTTATGAGTCAAATATATAAAAATTGAGACATACTTAGGGGGCATATGCAATGCATATGTAAACATTTTATAGGAATATGGGTGAAAAATTATCATATTTATCAAATTGGGGACAAAGTGACATACATTTATGGAGTTTTATATCATATTGGGGTAGTTAGATCAGATTATAGGGCATGGATGTTTCTCATGCATGTAATTTTTTATTTTCATGATTTTAAATATGGTAATAAATGTAAAATTATGAATCCAAAATCCATCTATAATTTTTGATTTGGTCCATGAATATTTACATACAAACCTAGTAGGAGGTTCCACCTTTACATACAAACCTAGTATGGGGTTCCACCTTTTTCATCTTGAACCTATTATAGGTTCAATATCAGTCAAATGAATAATGCAATTGAGTTTATATGTTGATCAAATTATTAATAACTTCTCCATCTTCATGAGCATAAATGAATTTATCATCCAAACCCATGGTTATACACAAATGACACTCACTTTGGGGTTTAATAAACCTATTTTCCAATACTTTAGAGGGAAATACGATTCATATACTTACATGTGTATTATAAATGTTTCATTGATCTAATTTAATTTAAATTTCATATCATATATAGACTTTTATTATTTCATGTTTTATACAAGTTTACATAGAAAAAGTTGGATACTATGAGCCTTCTCTCGAAGACAAAGTGTAGTTTCACTAAAGTATACAATATATTTATCCTTTTACTATAGTATTGTCAATATTAAAATTAAAGGGGATAATTTTTAGATATATAAATATGGTGTTAGACACTTGATAATGTTAGTCTTAACCTATCTTCACCATACATGAATTTCACATACATATATGACTCTTATCCACATTATTTCTTAGTCCTTCATCTATATATGGACCTGCCTTCCTTATTTTATCTATCACCTATAAGAATTCCATAATTGTGCCTAATATACTTAATATCCTAATCAAATTATCTCATGATCGTCAAATCATTATTTTATGTTCTTTGGATAGTTCAGGTCATATTCAGATGAATTTAGATACTAGATTCATCTACCTATACAAGACCCATTTATATGCCTTATAATGGTCATTTTCAATTAAAATATTTACTATGGGTTTTCCCATATGTTTTACATGTGATGGTGAAATAAGTTTTCCAAAGAGTCACCTATTTAAACACATTATGCCTAAGCCTATTACTATGTGGAAATCATCTATCTAACACATACTGTGTGTGTGTGTGTGTGTGTGTGTGTGTGTGTGTGTGTGTGTGTGTGTGTGTGTGTGTGTGTGTGTGTGTGTGTGTGTGTGTGTGTGTGTGTGTGTGTGTGTGTGTGTGTGTGTGTGTGAATTTGAGAGGAAAAACCCTAAAGCTTTTAAGTCATAAATCCCTTAGAAAAGAAGACCCTAGACAAGTCCGAAGAACCTAAAATGCATGTCAAGTTTGCATATTATCAAGTGTCAAAATTCAAGTTGTAGATTGCATCCATACTAGTGATAACTATCACATATATACACCTAAGTGGGAGAACCACATGTGGTTTGAGCCCTCTTTGGATTATTGGAATGTATGAAATTCTTAACCACTTAGCAAGGGGTAGTTAGGGTTAGTTCAACCCATTTTTTATAACTATGTTTTACAAATAAACCTTGTGTCTAAAGTTGAGATAGGGTTTCAAGGTGAAGGAACATAATTTTAGACTTATATAAATTATCGAGCTTCTAAAATTGTATAAAATAATGGTTTATAAGTAGATGTAATAGTCTATGTCAAAATAATTAGACACATCTCACATGGACATTTTTAATAGATATCAAACACATTTGGTTACCATGAGCGTCTAGTTACGAATGTATTCATTTAGGAAGGTATAGATAGTTAGTTTCAAGATCAAAGTAACTCTAGATGTAATTTCATTTCATTCTCCGACTTGCACATAGTCCTATACCTAAACAAAATAATAAAAATCTAAGTACCCTAGTCTTCTTGGTCATTTCTATAAATAATAAAGTGAAATTGAACATCAAATTTTACATTGAGATTTGAATATTTTAGATGTATTTTGTACAATATGAATATTCATAATTTTATAATTGTTTAAATTATTAATCTAAAATAAGGTAAAACTTTATAATGGATTTATCTCAACCAAATAGATCACTTTGACCTACTAGAGTTGATCCAATTTTAATTAATTAATTTATTTTACATTTGGAAATTTTATACAAAACACATTACATGATATGAATATTATATTTCCTTTTATGACCCTTTACATAAATATATGACTTGCATGTAGAAAAAAATAATTTAAAAAAAAGATCTAATTGAACTAATTAAGTGTAATTTACAAAGTCACTTAGTGCTTAACTTGGGCCCACCACATATTAACCTATTTAACATCATTGATTTTTTTACTTTCAAGGTTTTACATATACATTATATAAGTTACAAATATATAAAGTGACCTTAGTACGCAAATTAATTAATCTAAAAAAATAATATAATTTAATACTAGGAGGTCATTTATCTTTAATTTAAATCAATAACCTTGATTCCTCTAACTCATTTAAGACACAAGCATGTCCTTTAATGAACATTAAATTTTGAGGTCCTTTTAATAATAATGAACCATTTTATGACAAGTAGTATTTTTGAGACATCTTAGTACGTTGAATGAAACCCACTGAGCCTGATCCATCAGTTGATAGAGTCAATAATGGCACTTTATGATATGCAAATATTTATAACTCAATTTTGACATTAAATCAAATTTGGGTCAAATAAATTTAATTTCAAATTAACTTGACACTAAATTTATGATTTTGATCTTTTAACTTTAGCATAGACTCATGAACATTATATCCTAAATGGTTAATTTTGACTTTAATTCCATCTTTATGATGAATATTTTTTTTTCTAAACCAAATCAACATTTAAAACCACTTTGATATTGATTCATTTTTTCCATTGAATCACTTTGATGTTTAACTAATTTTCTATTTAAATCAAACTAGAGGCAAATCAAACTAGCATCAAATCAAACCATTACCAAATTAGAATAGTACAAAATAAAACTAGTCATAAATAAAAGTGATGCTAAATGCAACTAGTGCCAGATCTAATTTACATCAAATGCTTCACACTAATGTTTATTTTCTTGTTGTGACATTCATAGGGCTTTACACTTGATGACATTAATGAATTCTTTTCTGATTATTTTTGAAAACATAACTTGCTTCTTGTCATGAACTTGAATAAAAATAAATTAATTCCAATATAACTAATATGATTTAATATCAAAAAATAGTTCAAATTTGGTTTTAGCCCATGAATGTGAGTCATTGAATTTCCTTTATTTAGAATTTTCCTATATGGACTTGCTCGAGAATAATAATATGAATGGGTTTGTCAAGCCTTATCCATTTGGAAATATATTCAATGTCATCTTCTTAAAATTTTATTATTTCCATTTCCTTTATTTAACATTAATTTCATATTAAGAATGAAATTAGGGGTGTTATCCCATATTTAAAAAGCAATGGATAACAAATGAATATCATTTGCAGTTGTGTAAGGTAAAACATAAATATTATTAAAACTTGAATATACATATATATTATATTTAAAGTATAAAAATAATTATGATATCCATCCTTGGGTATATATTTTTTCCTCTAACAATTGAAGTCTTTGATCTTACTCATTTCCTTTCTTTACCCCTTTTCCACTCTTTAATCTCTCAAAATGATCATATGTGAAAGGAGGTGAGATCCTTAATCCATGTAATGACTTGACATGTGATATATAAACAAAGGTCAAACCTTGTCTTTTCTTATATCTTATATCAATTATGGATTTTTAAAGTTTCATGTCATATTATTTTTGGATTGTCAATCTCCACATGAATTTAAAATGCAATTGGCATGTGTGACCCATTTTTATAGGGTTTATTGGAATTATCATTGGAGTTTCATCAATAAAATGAATACCAATGTAGCTATAAAATTAAAACTTTATATATGTAGGTGGTTTAGGATAGACACCTAAATTTGGTATTAGATAATTAACAACATCAATTTTGACCTATCTTTGACATACAAAACTTGTTCATACAGATTTGAATCTTGCTGAATTTCTCTCCCATCTGTTTATCTATATATGGGCTGATCCAACCTAGTTTATTATCATTTTCATATAGGATATCCCTAGTATATATCATAATTATCTAAATCCTAAGAAAATTTTATCCACTTTCCATGTCACTATTTATAATTTTTTATTTAGTGGTAGTAACATTTGAATGATAGTAGTTACCAACACTGTCTACCTTCACCAAAAATGTCCCAAGACCTTTAAAAACTATTTTTAAATTTTAAATATTTTCCATGGGTCAGCATATTCAAATCTCACATCATATACAAGGGGGTAAATACCTAAATAGTCATATATAAATAAAATTTAATCCCAAGTGATCTGCACCATAGGGCCCATGATCGAGTGTGCAGGGGACAATCAAGTTTTTGATTGTGCAGAGTGAATGAAAATAGATGTATTTAGATAGAAAAATAAAACACACATTCAATGGATTAGAATTCTTACTTGCAATAAATGCAACTTCTATTCATAAATGAAAAAATAGGGAAAATTTAGTATAATGTCTATAATGTGTGTATATAGAGTAGATGCATGGAATAATCTATCTACATTATGACTGTGTATTACATTGACTAAATTATAAAGGATTATCTATCTATGATCATATGTGTATGTTACATATTTAACATGCATAATACAAAAGTAGTGATAAATACTATGTGGTTATAAATGATGATGTGGGTGACATATTAGTATTTTCAGATGTGGTAGTTGGTAACAAAAAAATAGTTAATGTTCAAGCTATCTCCAACCACTTCCAATCTTGAGATCCTCTTTTGGTGGTAATGACAAGTTGGGTGATTTAAATTAACCATATGGTCAGGGTTTACTAACACATGGTTATGATACAGTGGAGACCAAAGGAGCAAGAAAGTTTATGAACATGTGAGAGTAAGGTGAGAAAGACTTCAAGCTATGAGGTTCATAGTGAGGTGAATAGGCTACATTCTAAAGAGACAAGTGCGTGAAAATATGTGAGCAAGTGCTAGACTTGTGTGTAAGGTTATCAAATAACTTCAAGAAAAAGAGTGTACATGATTTCATGTGAGGTGATATCTCTATGTAGTAGAATAAATGAAGAGTGTGTTCAGCTACACAGTAGCTATACACAAATTAGTCACCCTTTATTGAAGAGAAATAAGCTCCATTACATTGGTGTGTAGTTGAGGTAACTGTTCTTGAAATTGTTGAGAAGTGTACCACATAGCTTGATCAACATATTATCTAACCTTGACCATTGATAAAAGTTGATGTGTGCCATAGCATGTGCAAATGTCTATCACTTCAATGATTTGATCCTTCTCCATGAGGTGAAAGTGTTCAAGATCTAAATCATAAAGATGTTGTGTCACTGATGGCTCAAAAAGTGGTAGAGTGTAAGGATTAAGAAGTTCCACATTGAAGACTGGGTACATACCCAAGTACGGAGGTAAATCAAGTACAAAGGTATTCTCACCAGTTACACATAGAATTATGTAAGGACCATAGCACAAATAATTTATCTTCCAGTGTGGACCTTTGAAGTGTTATTTTTGAAGGTCCAGCCAATCCTTATTTCCAACTTAGAATACATGAGGTGTACAATGTGCATCATGATTCTCCTTTTAATTTACTTGTGTGAAAGAGAGGATTTATTGAACCTATTGATGAATAGACTGGATGTGTCATAAAAACTTCTTAGCCTTGTTCACTTATGATTCTTGTGTGTGAAACTCAGTGCTAATTGGTGCATGGTAGGATATGTCTAGAGGTGCCAAAGTTTAAAACCCAAGACATGTTTGGAATGGAATATGACCCATAGAGTTGTGAAGGGATCTATTGTAGGCATGTTGAATGTATAATATATTTTCATCACAAGTTCAACAATGTCTATGGTTGTACATTAACAAAATATGAGCAATGATGTGATTGAACACTTCAGTTTGGCTATATATATGTGGATGAAAGGTCATTAACTAGTATATATGTGTACCCATCAAGTCCCACAATGCTTGTAAAAAATTACTCACAAAATGAGGATCTCAATCAGAGATGATGGATGTTGGAAACCCAAAATGAACCCAAACATGGTTGAATAAAGCTTGCACACTACCGACTACATCAATGTATTTTTTGCATGTGACCATCATAGTCATCTTAGATAACCTATCCACTATAATGAACACAAAATCATGTTCTCATTTTTTTGTAGGTAACCCGGTCATGAAATCCATGTTGATAGATTCCCATGGTCTAGATGGAACTAATAAAGGTGTGTAAAGTCCTAGATTCTTATTCATGGGATTGGTGATGTAACAAGGAATGAAAGAAATGATGTGGAATTCCACATATATGTGCATGTGTAACCAAAATAAGTATGACTATAATGTGGCTAGAGTCTTTGTCATACTAAAGTGTCTCGAGGTCTTAACATAGTGCACCTCTTAGATGATTATTAACAGGGTACATCATTAAGAACACAAAGATGTTTGATTGGTTAGATAAGTAAAAATATTGAACTTGTTTACCTTGTGTTAGTCTGGTGTAAGTTGTTATGAAGTACTAGTCAACTGAGTAGAGGGATACCTAGTCTATGAAGTTGTGGTTGCACATGCCCAACACCGTGATGAACATGTAAATTGATGGTTAGCTAACGCAATCTATTTGCTTATTATCCTTCACTTTCTTATGATTTATCACAATATGTAATTAATAAAGGTAATTTATCCATTTCATGTGACCCATATTCTCCATCTTGTTTTGCATCTATAAAAATTGAAGTGGTTTGTGGTCTAAATGAATAACTATCTCCTTCTCCAAAATATAGTGTCATCATTGCTTGATTGATTTCATAATAAAATATATTTATTTCTCATATGTTGAGTAAATTTATACCATATCACTAAAATCTCTAATTGATATGTAATTATATGTCCTTGATGCATGATCACTGTACTGAGTACGTAGTCAATTACATCAGTGTGGATTTTGAAGGAATGTGTAATGTCAAACATTGTGAGAATATGTGTTATGTAGAGGAATTAATTGAGTGCCTAAAAATCACATTATTACACATGATTCTAATTGAACTTGGATTTTGTATGTGTTATCTAGTTGAGATTCCAAGAGATATACAAGAAACCAAGGATAAAGATGCAATAGAAGTTAGTAAGTCTAAGAAAAATCCTCAATTCTATGAGATTGTGAGTAGGCCAATCTTGGATCAATTTAATTTTATCTAGATCTACATGGATGCTTGTGTGATCAATGATGTATCTTAGGTAATGGATCTACATAGCCCTGAATATACACATTGTTACGTTGGTTTTCAACATGTGTTAATGTAAGGTGTTAATGATGTGTAGTATGTGCTCCAAGTGCTCCTCCCAAGTCTTATTGAAGATGAGAATGTAATCCAAGTATATGATGATAAAGGTGTTTAATAAAGGCCTAAGTATATCATCCATAAAGTTCATAAATGTGGATAGCACATTGGTTAGGCCAAAAGGCATGACCAACCATTTTTAATCCTAGCCATGCCTTGAATGTTGTCTTTCAGACATATTCAGGATGGACTGGAACCTAATGGTAACCTAACTTAAATTCAATCTTGGTGAAGTATTGATCACCCTAGAACTAATACAAAAGGTCATTAATGTGTGGTAATATATTTTGATTCTTCATTGTTATCTTGTTGAGTGCATGATATTCTATGTAGAGTTACTAGGACCCATCTATATTGGGTGTGAGGACTATCAGACTCTTGCAAGGTGAAGAGATAGGCTTAATCTTGACCTAATCAAGGAGATCTTATATTTGGTGATATATTTCATCATTATCCAAAATTGATTTGTGATACATGGGGATATTTGGAAGAAGGGATCCAAGGACCAAATAGATGCGATGTCTTATTGTATAATGTGTTGGAAGGCCTTTAGGTTATATGAAGACTTCACTGCACTACTATAGTAACTTATTAAGATACTACTATTAGGATTTTGTGTGAGTGCTATGCACTACCAAGGTGTGCTTCATCATTTTTTGTTTAGGTGTGTCAAGGTGAACCATGAGAAAAATAAACTTCTATGAATGTGAGATAAGTTTATGGCATTGCTTAATAGAGACCAAGGTGACTTTGTTCATGGATGCTAACTCAAATAGGTGGTAGAAGTGATCTTGCACATGGATAGTCCAATGTTATGGGTTGAACTGATCTATAGCTTCATAGTCATAGAATTACAATCTTCCTAAGTAGATTTTATAGACCTCTAGAGGTGGGATGTCACAAGTGATATTATCCTCCATAGGTTTAACTTTATACTAAAAAGTGCACTATCACCAAACCTATATATATTTCTATACTATAGCCACATTAAATAATATGTATTAGGGTTCATAGTATTGGTAAGACCAAGGCATTAAGTTATTGATTGTCTAATGATGTTATTTTGATTTCCACTATTGATGATGATGTGGGAAGGTTGACCCTTCACCCATAACTTAGTGTGAAAGAGATGTTCACACTCTTCAAATATTTCAATCATAGTGGTATTGGTACATAGACAAGAGGCATACGATTAGTGTTAGACATTGGTGTGGGTACTAATGTAGATTATGAAAGAAAGGACTACTATGCATGGAATTCAAAGTCATCATGGGTGGATGAGTGATGGTGATGACACCACTTATCACCAATCTTCTTCTTAACTTTGTCTAAATTAAAAGGAATAGGAGTATTCAAGTGTTGCATATTCTTCTAAGGATTCTCATTTTTATGATATGGATTTATGTGAGGGATGAGACTTGCATACTACATTGGATGAAGAGGTGGTAAATTGATTCATTTTTTCCTTGGATTCAATCTTGGTGGCATTGTGATATTCTTGTCCCAAGCTATCAAAAGTTAAGAAATCCAACTTTTTATGGATCTAAGGTGAGAGTCTATTGATGGACTTCAACACCCTATGTTATTTACTCAAGTTCTCTTGTAGGTGCACATAGTAGTCAAGGAATATATTGGTGCAGTCTTCCATGGACTAATCTTTGCATTGTCATAATTGTTAGAACTTGATGTATTCATCTTCATAGTGTCAGAGAGGGTATTATTCCTCCTTTAGTGCATTAAAAAGAGTCTTTCATGATTTGATTGGACTTTAATCCTATGCACACTACACATTAAAGATTTCCTACTAGTGAATAACTAGAATGGACATCTTTAGTACTGTGAAGGTGATAGTCTCAACATCAATGAAATAGTTGACTAAGAAGTACACGTTGAGTTATAAAATATAGGCATCTAATGCTTTGGTGTTGATCTTATCTTCAAATAGAGGGATGTTGAGATTGACTTGTACTTTAAAGGGGTTTATTTCTAAAACCATTATGGAACATGCTGCTAAGATGAAGAGGAAGACATTAAGCTGCATTGCATCATCAAATCTCAAAATTGATCAAAAATCTTAGTGTTTTATACCTCTAATGCATTGATGATGAGACTTAAAATTTCTGGGGCTAAATCATGTTGATTTTGGGCACCAACCATATTAATTTTACTTTAATGTTCTACTGGGGTTTCTAAAATAGAACCAATTATTAAATATTTTCTCTCTCATTGTGATCATGTGGTTATAGGCATAGAAAGGATGAAAGTGAAGCTATGATACCAATATTTTGGCTAATATTTTAATCTTTAATATCAATGATCTGTACCATGCAATCTAAGACTGAGTGTGTGGGGGACAACCAAGTTTTGATTGTGTACAGTGAATGTGTAAAGATGTATTCAAATAGAATAATAAAACACACATTTAATGGATTGGAATTATTAATTTTAGTAAATCCAACTTCTATTCATAAATGAAATAATTAAGAAAACATAGTATAATGTTTATAGTGCATGTATATAGAGTAGATATGCAGAACAAGCTATCTATGTTAAGACTATGTATTGCATCAGCTAAAATATAGAGGGTCCTTTGTTGTCTATGATCAGGTACATATGTTACATATTTAACACGCATAATATAAAATTAATGATAACTAATATGTAGTTACTGATGAGGATTTGGTAACACATCAGTCTTGTTAGATGTGGTAGTTAGTAATAGATAAAATAGTTAATGTCTAGGTTATCTCCAACCACTTTCAATCCCAAGATCCTCTTTTGGAAATAATGATTAGTTGGGAGATTTGAATTATCCATGTGGTCATGGTTTGTTGACATGTATTTATGATATAGTGGGGCCTAAAAGAATAATCAAGTATATGAATAAGTGCCAGTGAGGTGAGAAACAATGCAAGTTGTGAGGTATATAAGATACTATCTAAGGAGAGTAGTGCATGAAAGTCTAAATACATGCATAGGATTTGTGTATAAGTTTGTCATCAAACTTGAAGAAAATGAGTATGCATGATTTCATGAGAGGTGTGAGCTCTGCATAGTAGAATAAATGAGGGGTCTGTTTGGTTGAACAACAAATATGCATAAATCACCAAGGTATTATTCACATAATCACTACATGGAAATTACATTGAAAACCACTAGCACATTAAGAGATCTATTTCCACATCCTTGAGACATTATCTTAAAACATATAAATATAAAACCCCTCAAAATAACATTTTAAAATCTAAGTTTGGATATAAAATGTAAGGTCAAAGTTGCATGTTATCAAGAAGATAAAATAATATATTTGCATTTTATTATAGTGGAACATTATTTAGCACACATATACATAGATGGGATAAGTACATGGAGTTTGAGCCCTTTTTAGAGAATTATAATGTAGGAAACACTCAACTACTTAATAAGGAGTGGTTAGGGTTTTCCATCCCATCTTTTACCCCCTGAGTGGGAAAACTAGAACACCATTTTAGAGGAATAAATCATGTGGACCTTCAAAACCCAAACACTCATGGACTTGGAGAGGGAGGTTGAAGAAAAAGAAAGAAGAATTAGATAGGCTTAGTGAAAAAATAGTTGGATCTACATTCAAATTTAGGAGAGGTGCTTTCTTGAGTAGAAAGAAAAAGAATTGAATGATAATAGTTGGCCCACAGTAGGAAGTATGGTGGAAAAGGATCATGACCATCCTCAAGTAGAAGAGGTGGTAGATAAGGATTATTTACAATCAGATTTATTGGTTCTAGTAGTAAAAGGAGATACTGAAATCTCCCTTACAGAAGAGCATGTAGAGAAGCATGTAGAGAAGTGGAATATTGAACATGAAGATAAAGAGGGGAAGGAGGAGAAACTATTGCATCCTATTGAAATATTTATTGGGGAAACCCAAGACTTTTCTCTATTTTAAGGGTTAGTAAAGTTTCCCAAAGGAGTGGAAGACCTTCAACATTTTGAATTTCAATATGAGCAAGAAAACCAAAACACCATTTTATACATGGACAGGAATGGAAGGAGAGGAAGGAGTGGAAGGAGGTTTCTTCCTATAGAACTTGGGTAAGAAGGAAAGTAAGGGCAAGGAGGAAATAAAGATGATCTAGATCTTGGTAGACTGTGGGTTTTCCATTCCATCAATGACATCCTCCATAAGTTTGAGTGATAATCTAGGTGGGAGAGATTCAAAACATAAGACCTCTAAAATTTTGAATTTTAATTTGAGTAGGAAAACTAGAACACCAATTTAAACATGGATGAGAGCATAAGGAGTGGAAGGATGCTTCTTCCATTAGGACATGTGTGAGAAGGAAATTAGGGGCAAGGAAGAGATGAAGATGACCTAGAATTGGGTGGACTGAAGGTTATTTATGCCATCATCAACATCCCTCATAAGTTTGAATTGTAACCTAGGTGGGAAAAAATTAGATCTGAAGACTAATGGAAGGAAGTTTTTGGGTGTAATCTGGAGAAGAAAATTAGAGTGAAATTTTCTCATAGTGATTGTTTGGTTTTATCAAGATCCCTAGCTCAGGCAAGGAGTGAATCTACTTAGGGTTTTTGTGAGGAGAGCCTAATCCTATAAAAGTTTTAGGAGTAGAAAACATTCAAAATTTTGAATTTTTAATTTGAATGATAAATCCAAAACATCAATGGGTTTTTCTAACTAAGTCATGAAGGTTGCAAGGCATGTCAATATAGTAGATCCAAATAGATTGGAACTATTGGTGGGTATTAAAGTTTTGGGTTTAAAGGCTAATGAGGAAGATGAGGACTCCTATCAAATATTTATAGATTTCCATCTAAGAATGATGATCCCTATTCATGGGTAGTGGTATTTCTGAGTGATTTTATATGGTCACTTGCTACACACAAGGTCTATGAAGGATGGGAGAAAATCTTGTGGAAGACCAGATCTGTAGGGGACTATTTTTAGTCTCACTTAGTTTTAATCATGGTAGATAGAGGAAATGAAATCAAAACATGTCTTACTAGAGTATATGATAGAGTATTCCACCCTTTCCTCATCTAGGTTATGGGGTTTCCTTAAGATTCCAAGGATATTTCTCATATTTGAATAAAAAACTCTATGGTGTTTCAAACTATGACCAGACTATTGAGGATGAGATGGTTATGTCCTTATTATGAATTAGCTATTAATGGATCTAGTGGGAAGAAAATCCCATTTGATGTGTATCAAATTTAAAGAGGTTATGTACAAGTCCCTGGTGGTAGAAGATCTTCTACCCCTATAAAAATTTGGTTTCTATAGTTTAAGTCTCAGGGAAGACCTACTGTTGGGATTTATATTTCTAAATCTCATTGCTTTACAACATCCTTGTTTGTTATATTAGAGTGGATGATAATAGGGGATTGTTTTTAGTCTCACTCAATTTTGATCATGGTGGATAGAGGAAACCAAATAAAAAACTTGCCTTACTAAAGTGGATGATAGAGGATTCCACCCTTACCTCTTCTAGGTTATGGTGTTGGTCCAATATTTCAAAGATATTACTCATACTTGGATACAAGTTCCAAGATTACTAATATTCATCATAAGATTTTATAGAATCAAATATGATATGGATGAAGCCTCCTCAGGGTTTTTAGTTTCATTTGGACATGTTTGCACTCTTAGTGCATATACAAAATATGAAATAAGGAGAAAAAATATGTTGAAGATCAAAGTCGTGGAGATCCCTATTTAACTTTAGTTGGTTTGGTTTGGGGTGGTTATAGGAAATCTAAATAAATATTGTCCTATCAGAGTGGATTATAGAGGAATCCACCTTGCTAGTTTCAGTGGGAGGAAAATCCCACTTACTGTGTCTCAGTTGTGTGAAGTTTATGTGAAAGACCCAGTGGTAGAATACCTTCTACTCTTGGGGAATTCTTGTTCTGTAAAGTAAGTCTTAGGGAAGTCCTACAGAAGGGTGTCAACCCTTTGAATCTCATTAAATTGAAACATCTTTGACTATGTTGAGGTTGTGGGAACCTTTAAAACCTTCATGTTATGGTTGTGAGAGCCTTAAAACCCCTTTATTATCTAATTTACCAAGGTTGTGGGAGATTCCAAACCCTCTTGTTGTTCTTGATACAATTGTGGGAGCTTAAAACCCTCTAGTTGGAAATTGTAAAGGTTGTGATATCCTCAAAACCCTCTTTACTACACTTAGTTTGGTGGGGAATCCTTAAGTCCTTTTTGTTGTGATTTGTAATGCTTGATTATGGGTCTACTATGTAAAACCCTCCCCATAGCCTTGGGTCTAGATATCAAAACCCTCACTTATCTAATTCATATCTCTAGTTTTAAAAGTATTTTGTAGACACTGGAAAATCACACACTATAGTTTTAAGTGTTGAAACACCCCTAGACCCCTTAAGGACCAACCCTGACCTTTTGACCACAAACTAAACCTAAGTCAAATTAACCCCCCTTTTACCAAAATTTACCTTTGACCCTCAACTATTAACAGTCACCCTAACCATCAATGGTTAGGCATGATCATCGATGATCAAGTTTACACCACCTAAACCACTAAACTATCACATCACTCCAACTTGCTTTTTTATAAATACCTCATCTAATTCATGTGCAAGATAGTGCATGTGAAATATAAATTTAGATAGAAAGTTAGACATATTGTTAACATGTTGTTTCACATCTCCTTCCTTCCTATAAAAAGAGAGGAGAGGGTGAATGAGGATCTAGAATCAAGTGATCATCATCTACATCCACAACTATTAAGAGCCTCTTTCATTAGTATTATATTTTATAGGTGTTCTTCCAATGATTCAAACAACCAGTAATATTGATAGAGATCAGAAGTACTACTATCTATCAGCCAACACCCAAGTACCATTACATTGATGAAATTACTCTAGGCTCCACCACCTCAACCATTCATAAAATCAATAACTAGAAAACTAAGTATCTATTTTTAATCATACAATTACTTTATTTCTATTTTACAATCAACCCAAACCAAACCCATCTCTTATAATCCCATTCTATGACCTCATCCAAATAACCGTCTTCTTGATCAGACCTAACCCATAGTAACCATCGATGGTCATCTTGACCATCAATGGTCTATCCCAACCATTGATGGTTACCTCAACCATCGAAGGTTACCATAACCACTAAAGGTCACCCAAAATCTCGATGGTCACTATGTGACAAAATAATATCAAGCTATTTCCACCTACCAGACCTTAGCCAATTCCAAATTTTAGACCCTCTACCTAATCATAGAACCCTACCCTATTTTTAGAACCATACCATACCTATTTAGCATTAGTATTGACGCACTTATTACTATAATTAGTCAATTTCAACTATTCTTTTATCAAGCACTTATTGCATTTGATTTTAGTATCTTTTTTTGTTTATGCAAGTACTTTATCTTTTAGAACTTGATTATTTAAAAGTGTGGATTGACAACATCCAAGGAAGCTTATACTTCTTGGATCTAGCTTGCTATGAAATCCAGCCAACTACCTAACTAATCAACCATTTCTTTGAGTGATTTATTATCTATAGGTCATTCTTCCCAAGCCAAAGAGGAGTATCTACACTCATTTGGATCAATGCATGCACAAAATATCAAGTTTTTATACCATACCCTTCTTGAGTTTCCTTTCTCTTCCTTTCAAGAACATAATTGAAATTTCTCTAAAACATTCTAGCATGTTGGATGGGACCCTTGAGTCTTTTATTGGGTTCATAACTGCATCTAGGTGCTTCTTCTTCTTATCTCTCTGCTCATACAACAAAATCTAAATTTCTTTTAGGATTAAAATTGACTTCATCCATTTTTTGCTTGCTTATTTAAGCTCACATAGCTTAATTAAATAACATTAATTCAATCATAGCTTCACTCTTGTCATAGACACAAGACCAAACCACTTACACCTAAACAAGAAAAAACCATTGACATAAGGCTTGAATAGGATTTCATCACCTGGCGGTCACATTTCATAGCTATCCTACTTGGATTTCATCACCAAGGGGAGAACCAACTCATCTCTTTGGTTGAGTATAATCTTGTGCAATTAATATATCTTGGCTAAGCACCTAACACCCTTATCTCTATGGTGTGTGACATGAGGGGGTAGGCCCCAATATCAAGCCACGTACTAATTTTCAATACATATCCCTTTGAGATCCTAAACACAACCTGAAACTAGCCATAGATTTTTTTCTAGTACCCACTCTACAAGCCAATTTCAGTCACATAGTTCTTAAATCTTAAGGCATAATCCAAAATAGAGACTAAAACAATTTTAGGAGTTAACATGCTCTAGTATGTGCTTTGTTTCCTTGAATTTTCTTATCTTCTCTTTGTTTGAGTTATGAGATTATTTTCATCTTCTCCTTTCCCCTCTTTGCAAGGTTTTAACTAGGCAACAACTAAGGAACCGAACAAACTAGGATCCACCTCCTAATCATCCATCTTCTTTTTCTTCTTCATCCATGGATTACATCTCAAATGTTTATGTTTACCCCCATCATTCTAATAGTCTTAACATCCCTTAGATAGTTTCCCAAGGAGATGTGAATTTTGTTACCTTCTTGGATAACAACCCTATAGTTATTCATCATTAGCTCAACACCATCTCCCAACATACCCCTGATTTAGTTTTACCTACCAATCTATCCTATGGGATGCCATACCACCTTATGGGCACCACATCTAGTGCCCCTTACTCCACTGGACCTTTGGCTACCCAAGCCTCATATTTTACCAACCATCCCACTGACACCACTATCCAAAACCAATCTACCCAACCAATCAATAACCAAACACCATCTACCCCAACTAAAAACTCCTCTAACATAGGAACAACCAAGCCTTTGGCCACCCATACCCCTCTTATAGTGGGAGTACCTTGTACCAATGTTGTTACTTGCCCTCTTATTTCCAACCCACCTACCTCTACTCTAATTCAGAGCTTGGTAGTCCCTATACCTTCCACCCTTGTGCGCATCAACACTAAAATCACCACTTGTACCTAACCTACCAACTTAACCATACATCTCATTTAACCCATACCAAATTTCAACAATTACTTATTGCACCTAACTTAATCCATGTCCCAAACCCACAAGGATATATGGTCCTATCCTCCACTTAACCTTACACATCTACTTACCTATACCCAACACCTTCTCAACCACTCCCATACACATACCAATATGTGCCAACTTTTGAAAATTTTACTAGTCATCTTTATGTTATACCTAACTAGACCTAACAAAACCTACCCTATAACTATGAAGGCACACAACCATAAACATATCTTGTCAAATTGCTAATAGACAAAATGACTATCTTAGAGTCATCTATCTCTGGTACCCAATATCTCCTATCATATGACCAAATCTATAATGAACCTATTCAACCATTTGTCCCTATTTGACCTTACCCACCTCAGTGGGAAATTCCCAAAATTTTTAAATTTCAGAGCAAGGAATATCCCCAACAACATTTAAGGGCATTTAGGCATTCATGTTACTTGATTTCCTATGATGATGTTCTCCTCCTTCAAACCTTCACCATGTCTCTATCAGGTCCAAATATAGATTGGTATAGTGCTCTTTCTAGGCACTCCCTCTTCTCTTTTGCCCAACTTTCCCACTTTAACCTTCCTAGACCACTTTTCTATAAACATCTCTGGGAAGGTTTCCATCACCAATCTATACTCCATTTGATAGTTTGATGACAAGTATATTACTGACTTCGTGGCCCATTAGAGAAGTCTCATCAACTAACTTTATTTATCCCTACCTAAACTTGAGTTGATTGAGCTCTTTGTCTGGGCATGTGCCAAACACATTTCCTCTACTTTATGGGTTTAGAGTTTTAGGACCTTTAACGAGGCTTTCACCATGGCCCACAAACTAGAAAAAAAAATCCATTGATGAGGGTAAACTAAAGTTGAAAAAAAATAACTCCACCTTCAAATCAATTGAAACCTCATCCTCCAAACCCAACAACCCAAACAACACTTAACTCAAAAACAAGGGAATTTCAAATGTGGTTGTCCTTAAAACTACCCTTCCACCCACTATTAACCACTCTAGTTCTTCCCATCCATTCAATCAAAATACCAAGAATCCAAGATACAATAACGAAAGACAATTTACTCCACTAGGGGAGTCATATGCTTCTATCTTGGAAAAACTATTAAAAGCCAACATTATCTAACTTCCTTTGATCAAACCTCTATAAAAATTTGACTCTTCTCATCTAGAACCTGCTTAGTATAAAGAGAATGAATTGTGTGACTTCCAGTATGTCATTGGACACGATGTTATTAGGTGAAACACCTTCAAGAACATTATCCAAAATCTCATTGACAAGGGGGAAATTATGATTGATAACCCCAATGCACCCCCAAACCAATCACTTGACATCTTCATACAACCATTTCCAAACCACACTCCATCTACCAACAGTGAAAATAAAGTAGAATCTTCTCATGCTCATGAGGTACACACTATTAACATGGTACTTAGTGAACTCATTAATGAGGAGACTACTACCCAACCTACCCTACCATCTCCTCCACTTATTGAGGTATTGGAGTCACCAACCTCTCCTTTGAAACCAAAACAAAGGAGATAAATTTTTACCTTCCTCTGTTTGTTGACATAGTGGAATAACCAACCCCTTTAGAGGACATACTTAAGTAGACAACCATTCCCACCACACCCTTTTCTTCCATCATACAACAATACACTCTCCCTTTGGAAATCATCCCTAAGGAAGAAATCACTCTACCTACTCTTCCCATTGAGGAACTATCTTCCAAATTACTAGAACCTTTGATCGAGGTGAAGGATGAGCTACCTACTCCCCTTTCTCCACCTACAATCTTATCCTTTAAGACCAATGACAAAGGGATCAAACCTATATATAAACCTTTTTCTTGGCTTGTCAAAAACTTAGGATACCTATCCCAACCTAACATGGATCATACCAAATTTTGGCACCATCTTAGACTTCCTTATCTGACTAGGCAAGAACCCCCAACCACACCATTATCAACCCAAATTATCACCTCTACTAGCAAACCTACCTCCATCACACTTGAATCATTAGATTCCTCTACCAACTAAACCATTACCAAATCATCTTGATCTACCTTACCTAAAGTAACCAAATCACCTCTCATCACTCTAACCAATCCTACCATGAATCTTTGCATATTTCCTACTCAAAACCTTACTCACCCATTGGTAAAGGTGGATTTAAACCCACCAAACCCACAAAATAAACCCCTAACTAAATCAACCAAGAGAACCAAACCACCAAATATCCCACAAAACAAAACTTTACCTTCCCTCTCCACTTCACCCTCTAATATGTTCATACCATAGGATACTTGGGCATGATACAAATAAATGTAAGGATATTCAAACATTATCCCATAAACTATATCATGAGGATGACTTGTTATTCAATAAACCTCATCTAAGCCCACCACTGACCCAAGAACCATAAATCATTGACCAACACCTACCTACCCCTCCACTCTCACCTCAGAGTGAAGAGGAACCAAAATAATCACCTAGACAAACTCCTCCCCTAATCCATACCATCCATGTGGTCAAGTGATCACATGATTAAAGAAAGGATAAGGGAAAGGCAAAGGTGTCCATTCTATGGACATATCCCTCTAGCCAACACCAACCACCTTCAACCAAGCCCAAGTTATCCATATTAGGTTTGTCTCAATCTAATCCCTTCACCAAACCTTGATGAAGATGAGTTTGTATTAACTGATCAACACCACACTATCACCAAGCAATGATAGAAACGTTCATAGTCTATAAAGGTTAGGATGAAATAACCTCAACCTTTAGAATCTTTTTTAGATCTCTACACATTTCTAACATTATTAACTTTAAGGATTTAGAAATACCTTCCATCCATCCAGACGACCCAAATCCTCCCCTCTTCATTACCACCTATATCAACCAAACTTGCATCAAGAAGGTTATGATTGATGGGAGAGATAGCATCAACATCATTCCCTCCCATACCTACAACCAACTCAAACTACCTAAGAACATAATGTTAGAAACCTCAACAGTGCTCTGATCATTCAATGATACCATGGCTATGACTTTAAGAACTAACATCCTTTATATTTTCCTAAGACTCCGTACCCTTCTTGATCTCTTCTATGTAGTATAGGTGAGTTCTAGTAAAATGTCTTGTTGAGATGCCCCTAAATTCATTTCATTGGTTTTATACCATCTACCCTACATTGGTGCATCAAATTTGAGCATGAAGGTTAATTTGTTACCATACAAGCTGACTTGAGCCCCTTCACATCATGAAACGTGATGTAATAACCTAATGATGTTTTCCTTCCTTCATCCAACTAGACCTCATCAGTAAAATATGAAACCCTATCTTCTTCTACCAATAAAACATCTACTAGTTCTTCTATTCCTTCTACCTAAATCCCCACAATAGACCCTTTGGAATTAAACTTCCAACATATTTCATTGGGGGAGTATTTCCTTCTCAGCGTTGATGCCTTCCCTACTCCTCAAGAGTACAGGAAAGTTGACCACCAAACTGGTTATAACCCTAATATTAGAACCATTATTCCTTTTAGACCATAAAACTTATCAAACTAATTTCATCTATGGGGAACTTGATAAACCCCTTGGCACTTCTATCACCTCTTTTTTACCTTGACCATTCACCTCCAGCTTCTCCTACCTAGATATACTAGAATTTTCCAAAATGTACCTCTATAGGTGCACCTAGAAGGGATTTAGCCTAGGTCAATATAAACATGGTTTGTATGAGTTGGTCACAATAAAAACTCAAAAACCTCATGAAAAACATGGCCTCATTTTCACACCACATAAACAACAAACCAACCCACTTCTCATTATCATCATTGATGAGAAAATCCCTTTCCCACCAACCACTTCTCTATCAATAGCTAAGGATTTTGACATCACCCCCCTAAAATTATTTTCATCACCATGATCAACCTTAGACCCCTGACTTATCAAAAGGATATAGTGATCATAACCATCCTTATGACCCATCCTGATATGATAGGAGATGAATCTCCTACCATTATTACCATTTAGTGTTAGGATTCTGATTCCATTCTCACCTACCTTGGTACACCAAATTC
Organism: Torreya grandis; assembly: GCA_037957365.1. NCBI lineage: Eukaryota > Viridiplantae > Streptophyta > Pinopsida > Cupressales > Taxaceae > Torreya > Torreya grandis. Next base: position 1,206,464 of record JARHVA010004612.1, read on the forward strand.
CTCTATCCACAAATCTCTTCCACCTCAGACTTTGACCATGTTGGATAAATCCACCATGGATATCAACTTGGGCACTCTAGATAACCCCTACATTATCAAAATTAGCCAATCGCTTAATTTCAAAGAGTTTTGAGACTTCCCCTCTTTCTTATAAGACCAAAACATAGCATTTACTTGGTCTTATAGTGACATGATATGAATTAAACCCTTCATCACTACCCACAACATAGTCACCAACCCTGATGATAAGCCCATTAGGCAAAAACTTTGATGAATGCACCCTCACATAGCCCTTCTCATCAAAGAAGATCTCTAATGTCTCCTATCCATCAATTTGATTTGATCGATTGACTATCCCTAATGGGTCTCTAATTTCATACCTATCACCAAAGCCATAAGGGGACTATGTATTTGTGTGGAATTTCATGACCTCAATCTTGCTTGCCCAAACGATGACTTTCTTCTACCAAAGATAAAACAACTAGTTGATCTTTAGTTAACCATGAGATTTTATCTCTCATGGGTGGATTCTTGGGTTACAATCAGATCCTAATTATCCCCAAATATCAACACAATAATACCTTCATCACCCCATCGGGGACCTTTTACTATAGGGTCATGCCTTTTGGATTAAATAATGTTTGTGCAACCTAGCAATGTGTTATGAATTACATCTTCCATGACCTTATCCAAAAAATCATTGAAGACTATGTTGATGACCTTCTTGGGTGACCTAAAACTCAGGAGCTTTGGATGGAAGATAATTCAAGAAACAAGAATAAGACAATTGTAGTAATGCTATCTCTAAGAATAGATGTTTTATTAATCAAATTTGTAGATCCAAACATATGCCTATCTCTAAGAAGAGATGTTTGATTTCATTTTTAGGTTAAATATTCATTTATTCACAATTTTAAGGTATGAGGAGGATGTGTAAGGTCACCAATCTTGAGGGATATTAAGTGGTTTGACTTTTTTGATTCACAACAATACATAATTTTAGGAATTACTATTTTTAGAAACTTACTATTTTTAGACTACACTAATAAAATTAAAGTTTAGGGCACTTGCATTTTGTTTTTAGGGGTAAAAATCGACCATGTGTATCTAATTTCCATCTCATGGTGTTCCCCTCATTCTTATCTTTCCAACAGTTCAAACGAGGAGTCAAATGGAGCTATGGTGCAAAAGTTATGGCTCCTGGAAGTTCTGCCACTAATTGGGGTAGAACTATCACCCGAATTGTCACCTAAAATGTTTCTCAAATATTTAGGAAATCCAAATATCATAAGGATCATTTGGCCATTCTCAATATTATCTTTTAATGACTCATCCATTACCATATCAACCTTAACCTTGATAAGTGCATTTTTGGGGTCTTATTAGGAAAGCTCCTTAGTTTTATCATTTCCCTTTGGGGAATTGAATTTAATCCAACCAAAATAAAAGAAATCATTGATATGCCACCTCTGACCCACCTTAAACAACTCCATAGCTTTCAAGGGAAGCTCCAATCCATTCATCTCTTTATCTCCCAGCTCTTAGACTAGTGCCAACCCTTCCACCACCTTCTAAAGAAGAATATATCTTTTAAGTGGAGTGACAACTATTAAAAGGCCTTTGATTTTCTTAAAATGTAACTTTTGTCTCCACCTATCCTCATCCCTCCCAAAGATGATAAACCTTTTTACCTTTATATCTCTACCATAGACCAATCCTTAGGGGAAATGCTTGCTCATTCGGATGAACGACACAAAGGGAAAGCCATTTACTACATTAGTCATACATTTGTAGAGTACAAAACTTGGTACACCCATACCAAGAAAATTTTCTTATCTTTAGTCTTCATGGCCACCAAGATTCATCACCACCTTCTCAACCATAAGACATATGTCATAACCAATACTGACCCACTCAATTATATGCACTCCAAGCCATACCAAAACCAATGTATAGCCAAATGGCTCATTATTTTAGCTAAGTTTGACCTTGAGTTTCTTCAATAGAAGTAGATTCAAGGGCAAGCTATTGCTGACCAATTAGATGACACACCCCTAGTAGATGATCACCCTCTTCCTCTTGAGTTTCCACATGAGTCCATCATGACCCTCTCTTAGGTAGACTTCACCTATCAAATGACCATGTTCTTTGCTAGATCAAAGTGTCAACATGGTGGGGGATCAAACATTATCCTTATCTCCCATCATGGTGAACCTCTTCCTCTATCCTTCAAGGTAGATTTAAAATATACCAACAATATGGCTGAGTATGAAGCCCTAATAATAGGCCTTCAAATTATGTTAGCCTTAGGAGTCAAAATGATCAACATCTTTAGTGATTCTCAACTAGTGGTCAATCAAATCAATGGCTCTGACTAGTGTAATAATAATGTTTTGCAATAGTATAAATAACTAGTTGATGAGATCTTAACATCATTTGAACACTATTGTATCCAAACCACCCCATGATCTATGAATAAGTTTACTAATACAATGGCTTCCCTTGCCTCTCATATCCCATATTCACCCTCTAACTCTAAGCTATCTATCATCATCCATCAACTTAATGGGCCTTCTTACATCAAGTCAGACTCTCCTACCATCTTCAATGTGGAGGCAAACCAACTTGACCTTTGGTACCAATAAACCTTCAACTACCTCAACCTCACCATCATTCCTTCCAGTCTTTCTAAGAATGCTCAAAGAGCATTTATTCAGAGCATCTATCATTATACCATTCTAGGGGTAATTATTTATAAATGTGGCTTTGATGGTCTTCTCTTCTGCTGCCTATGTACTCATGAAACCTCTTATGCTATTAAGGAAACACATAACAAGATCTATGTGGGACACTTTAGTGGCCTAGCCATCACTAAACACATCCTTCACCTTGGGTATTACTAGCCTACCCTTAACCAAGACTATTATTATTATGTGAAAAAGTGTGTTAAGTTCCAATAACATGCTAATTTACATCATGCACCTAGCCATAGTCTTTGTATCTCCATATATTTTTGGCCCTTTTCACAATGGGGTCTAGATATTATTGGTGAAATTAACCCCCATTCTTCATAGAGACACCATTCTATCATCACTGCAACCAAATATTTCACCAAATGGGTAGAATTTATTCCTCTTATCTCAACTAAAGCTAAAAAGATTGCCAAATTTATCAACCATCACATCATCTATCATTTCAATGTTCCTCACAAAATCATCACTGATAATGGCAAATCTCTTAAAAACAAACAAGTCCAAGGTATTTATGATGCATTTAGTATCAAGTTAAGTTTCTCATCACCCTATCATCCTCAATAAAATGGATAGGTAGAGGCCTATAATAAAAATCTCAACATGTTAACTAAAATGGTTAATGCATATGTTTGGGATTGGCACTTACATATCCCCTTCACCTTATGGGTATATCATATTAGCATTTGAACCCCTATGGGTGCTACCCCATTCTCTCTTGTGTTTGAAATGAAGTTTGTCTTACCTATCAAAGTCTAAATTCCTTTGATTTGCATATCCCTACAAGATATCATTTCTAAAAGTGATTATCATCAAGAATGTTTAGCCTAGCTTGAGTTATTTGATGAACATCATTTAGTATCACTCACCCATCTTCATGGTTTTTCAAGAGTGCATTAAATGAGCTTATAACAAACACCTTTAATTGCAAGAATTAAATATTAGAAACCTCATCCTAAAGTAAAACTGATATGTCACCAATATGGAGAAAAACAAGTAGGGAAAATTTGCTTTTAGTTGGCTTAGACCTTATATCATAATGCATAAATATGGATTAGAAGCTTACCAATTATCCTCTCTTGAGGTAAACCTAGACCCTGAGCCCCTCAATGCTTCACATCTATGTCCTTTATTTTGTTAAAAAAAGATCTAAATCACCTTTTGTCTTATTTAAGCTTATCCCTTACTTTCCAACAAGATTCATATCCTCTATTTTAGGGGCAAACAATTTAAATTGAGTCATGTGATTATCCATCACAATCATATCATGATCTTGAATAATGGGTACTATGACTCTACCCATGGCATGATTCTCATGGTACTTTCCACCCTTTTCTTAGGATGTATTCCCATGGTTGTTGTCACCTAAACCTCTTTCACACCTACTCAACCTTTTTGTGCTTTTATTTTTGCCATCATAAATAGTGAACATTTTAAGCCTATATAAATAAGTCTATGTCAAGAAAAATCAAAATCAAATTCATAACCAAAAATAATGATGGGTCATTCTTAACATTTATAGACTACTCTCTCAAAGGAAAATTTCACAATCATATAAAAATTTCTCAAAGTAAGATAGACTACTCCTTTGAAGGACAACTACCAAAAGTATTGAATAAAGTGCATAAACTTAGACCACTCCCTTGAAGGATGGCTGAGTAAAGCATTTTTCACAAGCATAGCAATTTCTTGGAAGCTTCCCACATCAATTAGCTTCCCCTAAAATAATAAGAAATCAAAAGACCTATTATCAAAATCAAAACAAAATCAAACTCATTTTGAAAGCCGTAATCGGATCTCAAAAGCAAAATCATTTAGAAGCTGCAATAGGCTTTCATAATTAGACTTCCCACATCGATCAATCTACACCTTATATGACATGGGCTGGTTTATACTGGCTCTTTACTACCTTACATAAGAAGCAAGATATTCTCACAAGAAGGTTCCATCTCCATCCATCTCCCCTTTATGTAATGGATTTTAAACTTACTTGACATTATGTGATCAATACACCTTTTTAACCAACTAACGAATGGTAATATGAATCATTCAAAGGGATTTTGTTCCTTAGGCCAATCCAACTTTGTTTTATTTTATTCCATGCTAAAGAAGAAGCATCGTGTCCTCTTCTCATCCTCTCATACTAGTTGATATATTCACTTAGATGTTTGTCTCTTGATTATCTTCTCTTTCTCAAATTTGGTTTTCTTATTTAACTTAATTTGTGTGCTTCACCTTAAGCAAAATGACCATAATCATAACCATATCCTATCATCATCATCTCATAAAAAAACATAGACATCATTAGCATAAACCATATCCATCCACATACTCATTAACATCAACATCATAACATCCATGAACAATAAATCAATAAACCACTTTTAACACATCTCTAAATCTAAATGAGGAAGCATATACTCATTAAAGCAATAAACTACTTTCACCACAACAATATCATCATATCAACATCATAGTAAAAATCATCCATTAAAAACATCATCATCATCATAAATAATAAACAACAAACCATAAACAATAATCCATGTGATCAACATCATAACATTTTCCATTCATCATACAGACAATTATCATATCAAACATACCACCTATAACCATCATATCAATATCATCATGAATATACATAAATAGGAATCTCATCACATGTCTAACTAGGTGAATCTATATCAACATCCATATCCTTATTATCATGAGCATAACCATAATCACTAATCACATCATCAATATTCAACATGAGCATCACAACCATAAACCATAATCAATATACAAAGATCATATCTATAAATCATGAGTCTATAATAAACCATAAACATCATCATGTATATAATAATATAATCTATCTCTCAAAATAAATATGCATCTCATTTCATCCACCTGTAGGATGGTATCAAAATCTTATACATCAATATATGTAATGTCTCATAATCAAACTATACCCTTGGGGCACCACTACCTCTTAGTGCCTATCCTCCTGAGGTACTTTCCTATATTCCTAAGTTACCTACCTATCTTCCTAAGGTACCTACCTATCCTCCCATGGATGCATCTCACTGACCTAGTGTCACCATGCCAATACCTCCAGCCATACTAGCTCTGTAGTCACCTCATCGGGGCTCATCGGGATAACATATAAATACTATCACCTCATAATAGTGGAACTCTTCCACTATAGTTATGTACCTCAACATTGTAATAGTGCTTTATGGTCTTCTAGGTATTATGGATCCTCCTTCAACTTACCTCATAAAATTTCTCTCCTGGGTAACCAAGGCTAATGTAGCTTTGACCTAGTCCCTGTTACCTATGACTATAGCCACCTGACCCTATGCCACTGGCAACTAAACCTGTAGTGCTTCCAAAGAAGCCTATGCCATGACTAATGCCACTCATGCTTGATGTTTCTATGTAGTCACTACTTGTGCATCTAAGGTAACCCCCTATACCTATGCCTGCTGAGGTCCAACTCTACAAGTTAGATTAGCATCTATAGTTTGTTGACCACTATCATCATCCCCAAAATTAGTCATGGCATAAAGTGCCTAGTACTATGTAGGCTAACCATCTACAACACCTACATCATCTATCTCTAGCCTCACTAATAGCTCCTCATGATCAAGGAAAACATATACTAGTTATGTCTCAGGAAGTAGGAGCTTTGTATCCTCCTACCTATATCTCAAGAATGGACATAAAATACCCTACACCAAACCAAATTATCACCACACCCTATCAAAAGGAATCAGCTCTATCTCACCATCTCTCCTACAAAAATCCATCTATAGCTTTTTAGGGATAGTTTATATCTCCAATAGTGATCCCACTTTGAAAACCTAACATAGGGTCTCTAGATCATGTCTCCAAAAACCAAGGCATCTAGTGTACCCCTAAACCAATCAATGTCATGAACCCCTCCACCTAGTCTTGAAAGGGAAAAATCATATATCCACCTCATAAACCCAACTATGAATTCCATTTACATGTACCCCTCCCATAAAAGCCCCATCAACTTCAACACCCAAATGTGCTCTTAGGCCTAATAGTGGAGAACATATTTGACACTGATACCATACCTCTTGTGGGTCTTGAATCCTCAAAGCTCCCTATATATCTAGCCTAAAAACATAGGCACCCAACCAAACACTATATGACCGAATAACATCTCAACAAATACCCCTAACAATAGATAAGGGAACCTCCCACTTCTAAAATCTAGTATGGAAAAGCATGAAACTACCACCATCATCATCATCAATAGCCTCCTATCATCTCTCATCCTCTAGTATAGCAAAGTGTAGTTAAATCCTCCTACATGTGACCTCATAAAGTCAAGATCATCTCCATGTAATAAATCCATAAAATAATCTCTCTGCTCCTTCTCAATATGATAAATTATCTTACCTCATATGGGTAGTCATGTAATTTTGTGGACATCCTTAGGTAGAATGGTCATCTCACTTGTAAGTAGAAGAAAGGTGTTCATGGCGGGATCCCATCTCTTGATAAGCACTATGATCATCACCATGTCCCACAACACATGTTGGTAATGAAACATCATACCAAACCACACCTCCATGTGATCCCAGTTAATAGTATTCATCCATTTATGGATCTCCTCAAAGATCTGAGGTACCTAGCCTCACATCTAGATCTGCTTCTATGCCTGCATAGTTTAATAGCAAACAAACTTAGTTATCTATCTTATTTTGGCCTAATTCAACCTATAAAACTTAAACCTACCTTATTTTCACCCTAATCAATCACCCTCTACACCCTAAACTATCCACTTCTACCTATAACATCACCTACTAATCATCTGCCTTAACTATTCTCAAAACTATTACCTATCCACCAGTATCATTTAACTATTACCCTCAAAACATTACCCTTGACATCATTTTTTACTAAGCATTCAAAACATCTAACATTACCTAAACTATCAAAATCAATAACCATTCAACCTAACCTTTAACAAAAACATCATAACTTACTTGACTGTTAATGGTCATGATCATAATTTACTCGACTGTCAATGGTCATGGTGACTGTCGATGGTTAGGCAACCAACCATTGATGGTCATCAACCATCAATGATCAGTTATGATTATTGACATTCATTATAAGTGACCATTGATGAAATACCTAAACCCTACCCTCCCTAAAATAACCACCCACATACCCAAATCACCTTATAAATTCATACCTAACACCTATTTTACCCTTACCTATCCACCTTACCCTTTCCAAATTCAAAATTCAACCTCAAATAAACCACAAACCCTAAACCTAGGTTAAACTAAAACCAAACCATCTCTACAACAAAAAAAACCCAAATAACCACCTGAATTCAAATCACAATGCATTTACTCAATAAAACTACTCTATTAAATTGAATACAACCCCTACATCATTCCTTGACCATCATCAAGGAGGAATATGGGACCCACTACCTGGCCACATCCTCATCCACCATACATCCCAACTAGGTCCACCCTCCAAATATCAATCAATAATCCAACTCAACCACTCACCCACTCAGTAAATGTTATCAATATTTTCTCATACAAAATGCTAGGGAGCAAAATTCTAAAGTCAAACTAAGAAAATGAATTAAAATGACTCATGGTGGCACTTTTTGTCTCTACCCTTTTAGGGTTTTGAACCTAATCATCAATGGTTAGGGTGACCATCGACGGTTGACTTTAAAACCCCTGACCATCAACGGTCAGGATATTGACATTTTTTACCTCTAAATAACTCTTTTTTTCACCCCAAACTAAACCAACCCAACCAATCAAAGATCTGTTCCTCTACCAAAATTACCTATGACCATGTCACCTCGCTACTGGCTATTTTGGCATAAACTAACACACATTTTGTGATGACCTTACCTTGGTCCTTTTGACTGCACCAACTACTTGCCATATTGAACAATTTTTGAACTTCCATCATCTTAAACACACCTAAATAATTTATGTTTTCATGGGAGTACTTCCTACCTTAGATACTAATAGAAACACCAACCTTGTCTAGGAGGGTTGAGTTTATGAGTGTAGCCTAACCATCACATATAGTCATATAGTCTAGTTGTCACTTGTTCTCCTAGATTAAACCTTATTTAACCTACCATGATAGCTTAGTCAATGCATGATCTTGGATTTTGCACTTAGTCACACTTTGTGTACATGTTTTCACTTTATTTCCAAACCTATCTATTGATGATTCTAAGTGTACATGTTTTCAAATTCTATAAATGATCTTATCATGCTAAGATTTCATGTTTAACTTTACGGTTTCTCTAAGGTCCCAATTATAAAAAAATGGGGATATGTTGGTCCCAAAAAATGGTGAAATAGGGGGAAAACATAGCAGTATGTTAGAACCTAGAGACTTTGATTTAGATAAATAGCTAGGTCATCCACTTAATTTGATCAAAACCCTCACTTAGACCATATTATGGTTGAAACAAACCTTGCATTTGTAGCCTTACGGTCAAACATCAAGACATAACCATACTATGTGTGTGCTTTGATTTTAGTTATTATTTTCTATGGATTTTAAGAAACAAATTATAATTTTCAAGTCTTCAATCACTAATATTTGACTTGTAGTATGTATGGGTATTCATTAAGCACCATGTTTTTAGCTTAGGGAATTCTTGGGAATTATTCTGCTACCAGCCAGACATCCATATCTTTGACAGATATGCCTTTGGATCCATTAAAGGCCTTGTTCCACTGCCAACTAGGCATCCATATCCTTGGTGGAGGTTACTGGAATCACCTATTCCTGAAATCTTTTGATTTTGCATTGTATCCTTACTTTTTGTATTTTTTAGATCTTTATGCTTTCAAAAAGGTTGGGAACCATGGTATCTAGGTCTCAAGATTTGGTAAAGTGTTTTGTTTTTTGGAAAATAACCTATGGTTACAACTTTAATCTAGGCAAGGATGTTGATGAAGTGTTAGTATGGGTATACCATGATAATTTGAGTTTTTTCCCTACAATTATAAGTCTTATTAGAACTAGCTTGAGGTCAAGATGATGGTTAGGTTCTCATGTAATGATTGTCCTTTCTATTGGTCTTTACCAATTTTTCCATGTTATAACATTATACTTTACATTACAAAATCATGATCATCCTATGCATGGGGTTTCGCACCCACATTTATGAATTTTGGAGGGGGGGAATTTATGAGAAAACTTCATAATTCAAGCTCAAGATTGTCCAAGAGGACTTATTGTAACCAAGGAACAATTCAAAAAGAAAGAAACACACAATAGAAAGTAGTAAAGAAAGACAACAAATGAAAAAAAAAATATACATACATGCTTATCTAAAAACAATAGATAGGAAGGAAAGAACTGAAAGGAAACTAGCTAACCTACCTACTCCAAATCTAACCATCTTATAATTTACTCCATGAAGACCTCTAGAGGAGAAAAAAAGAAGTAGTGCTTTAGGTATTTCCAATTAGTGGGAAATGTAAATTTTTATTCTTGTAGATATTTGATCTTAAAGGTGTTGTTCCCCAAATTTTTTGCAATCTAGTATGGGCCAATCCAAAAGGGTGTGAATTTACCATGTTTTCCCTTAGGCTCAGATGTTTTGTCCCAAAGGAGAACCAAGTCTCCTTGTCTGAACACCTTGTTCTTGGAACTTTTATCAAACCATATCTTAACTATGGTTTGATTCCTACTAAAATTAGCAAAGGATTCTCCCTTACATATTTCATATGAATGATGTCTAATAATCTAGAGTTGGCAAGCTCTTGTCTTTATTCCATATATTCCTTCATAAATTTGTATGTAGGTAATTTAAAAGTAATAAGAAAGATGGGATTTTTACCATACACCAATAGAAATGGTGAAGCTATTAAGGCTTGTTTTATTCTTATCCTATCATCCCATAGTGCAAACCTAAGGAGCTTAGGCCAAGTCCTGGGTTTATCTGCAACATACTTCTTGATTACCTTCATTGGGTTCTTATTTATATATTCTAAGACTCCATTCGCTTCAGGATAATGGTTGGATGAAAACATGAGAGTGATTCCATTATCATAATCCCATTTAACCATCTCTATATAAATGAATATAGACCCATTGTCATACACTAGAGATACTGGGGTTCTAAACCTAGTATAGATGTTTTATTCCAAGAAGTAGATCACATCTCTAGTCATGCATTGTTTAGTGGCTACAAATTCATTCCACCTTGTAAAATAGTCTATGGTAGTAAGGACATACATGTGACCTTTAGATGATTTGGGGTTAATTAACCCAATAAATTCTAACCCCCATTGAGCAAAGGGTTTGTCAATCATGACTAGTTACAGGGGCATTACTACCTTTGGCTCCTTGGTGATAAAAATATGACATGAGTGACATTCCATCACATGTTTATGAGAATAATTAAAAATAGTTGGCCAATAATATCCAAATCTAAAAATTTTATGGGATATGTTCCTCCCAGATGGATTTCCACTACCCATCTTTTCATGAAAGGTGCTCATGATTTAGGTGGCTTCTTCTTGTGAGACACATCTCAATAAATCCCTTTAAAATTTATCCTATACAAGACCCCATACTTGATTAAGTAGTGGGTTTACTTCAACCATAGGGCTAACTTTTTCTCCCTAGATAATCCTATAGGACAAACACCATTGATTAGTAAATGTATGATTGAATCATACCATTCACTAGCTTGAAACTTTTGTTGATCCACTTGCATAATGCTTAGCCTAGGGTTAGTATTAAAAATCATTTAGACCAAACCTTTGCACTTTAAAATTTTTGTTGTTTTCATCTCCAATTCATATTCCTATAAAACTAACATACACTTACCTCTACACTCTCTTAATTCATTTTGACTTAACATAAGTTTGGCAGTAGGATCAAGTAAGATAACATGTACCTTTTTTTATGGATGTAATGCCTAAATTTATTGACTACCTTAACTAATGCATATGCCTATTTATCAATCAATGAATAAGTTAACTCAACATTATTAAAATTATTGCACATAATAGAAATTGGGTGGTCACACCCTTCAATGTTTTGGGTCAATATTGTAGCCATGGTGTGGTCAGATGCAAAGGAATAGAGGTAGAAGTTCATTGAGAAGTCAGGACTTATGAGGACTAGAGCTTGGATAATGGCCTCCTTGACATCATTGAAGGCCTTTCTATAATATTCATTCCATGTGACCTTGTCATCCTTCTTCAACATGTCATTTAGTGGCTTAACAATTTATGCAAAACCAAAAAAAAAACTTTCTTACAAAATTTATCTTACCAAAGAATGACTTTAGCTCTTTTTTACTATTTAGAGGTTTTATTCTAGATATGGCCTCCACTCTTTTAGGATCTATAGAGATCCCATATTTGGTTATAACATGACCCAATAATTTTCCTTTAGTCACACAAAAGATACTCTTATTAGGGTTCAAGGAAATGCCATACCTTTTACATATTTCAAAAACTTGTTGTAAATGCATGAAGTGATCTTCCATGTTTTTAGAAATAATTGTTAGATCATTCATATAAATAATGATGCACTTACCTATCAAGCCTTAGAAGGCATGGTTTATATCTATTTGGAAGGTAGATCCTACATTGATTAGTCCAATAGGCATTCTATTATAAGCAAAGGTCTCGAACTTAGTGGTGAAAGTTGTATTCATCCTATCCTCTCTATCAACCAACACCTGATTATAACCTGGAAAGCCATCAAGAAAAGATATCATAACTGAACCTAAAACAACTTGAATTACTTATAGGTAAAGAAGGGTATATTTGTCATTTTTGATGCTTTTTTTACATTTTTAAAGTCAATACAAAGTCTAATATCACCATTCTTCTTCCTAATTGGCACCAAATTAGCAACCCAGGTAGAATGCCTGATGGGGAAGACTATCCTAGCATTTAGTAATTTTTTGACCTCTTTGAAGATCATGGGTTCTAGGACCAAGTTTACAAGCCTCTACTTATGCCTGAATGGTTTTTAGCTCTTCTTTAGGGGTATAGTATGGGTAATGAACCTAGGATCAAATATTTTTAAGTCATCATAGGACCAAGCTATGACATCCCTTTATTAGGTAAGGAACTTTTTGGATTTCTTGTTTTAAATGTTTATGCAAGCCATTCCAATATTTATTAGTTGGGGTTGATCATGGAGGCCAAGATCAAAATCATTATAATCTTTTTCAATTACCTTGAGAACCTTAGAAACCTCAGTCAGTTTGTCCTGATCAAATAATCTTTTTAAAGTAATAATCCCCTTGGGGATCTTGTTGTCATTCAATTGAATGATTTTACCACCAATTTTGTCCTCAGATTTATTTTCATTAGACTCATTAATGATATGAACATCAAATTCTCTAGATTTAGTCATGAAATCTAATATCTACTAATCATCATTGAAGACTTGGAAATGGTTAACATTATCAGGCACTAAAGGACAAAGGATTAGCTCAATGCTAAAATTAAGGGAATATTGGTTGGACATGAGGTTGGCTATAGTAGATGCCAACTCATCAGTAGCTTGGTTTTATCCTCTTAAGATTGAAGTGATGCCAAAGGAATCAAAGGATTCAATCAGATCCCAAACCCTGAACTTATACCTTTTCAAGTATGAGATCTTACATTGGTATTTACTTCTTACCTGGTTGACCACTAGTTTTAAATCCCCATAAACTATTAATTCTTTGACTTTGTTTTTTATAGTAATTTTTAAGCCTAGGATAAGGGATTCATACTTAGCAAGATTTTTATTACAATAGAATTAGAGCCTATAAGAATCATGGTACTTTTTATAAGCAGGGTTAGTTAAAACAATACCAACACCTGATCTAGCATTACACCTAGCACCATTGGAATACAACTTCCGTAGTTTAGGAACAACATGTGCATTCTTGGGATCACATACTTTATCAATATCTAGGGTGAAAACCCCTAAATCTAAGTCTATTATGTTTACCCTCTCATTCATATCATTGTACTCAATTATCATATGTTTCATCCTTGGTTCTCTCTCAACCCTGATCTAATTAGGAACTCCCTTCCAAGGTAACCATAGATGTAAGTAATATATAGACATGTAACCATTTAAAGCCATGGATGATTCCATACTCAATAAGATTCAATAAACATTATGTATATCAATAACTTGAATATCAATGAATTATTGCACCCTAGGCTCATAAGCTAGCTACATATGTTGATTTAAAATTTCCCCAATTACCCTAACTCTAGATTTGCCTAATTAGGTAACAACCCTATCAGACTTAATATGAGTTAGGCCAAGTTGCTTACATATAAATATAAGCATGATATTTGTATATGCTCCTAAATATAATAATAAATTATGTAAGTTCTTACCAAACATCTTGACAGTAATCAAGAAAGGAAGAGATTCAACCTTGGCCTTTTGTATAGTCACATTGGCATAATCAATCTATGGTGGATTGTTGGACTTCTTTGACAATGATTCTATCAAAATGCCCCTTTGTTTTGTAATCTACGTAAGTTCATACAAATTGATATTATATTTTATCTTCTTCATGTCCTCAACTATGTTATATCTATTTTAATAGGAATTAATAATTTCAACACTAGGTTTAGAAGTACTCCCTTTAGGTGGCTTAGGACTGTTGGTTGAAGAAGTGTCTAAAGGAGTTCCAAAATTATTTAGAGGTGTTGAGGTAGTCAAATGATGCCTCTACTCCCTATTCCTCAAGGGATAGGTCTTCTTCAATAACTATTGAAAGGATTGGATTTCCTCAGGGATCTCATTAGGTTCATTTTCCTCTTTAAAGGGGAAATCAAAGGTGTCTACCATGAAGGAGTGATTAGATTATTTAGATCTAGAGGTCCCTGCACTACTATCCTTGTTAATAAACACTTCAAATTTATCCAAATCCTCTTGGAAAGCCTCAAAGGCTTTGAAAAATTTTATACAATCAATTTTCCCATGCTTGGCTATGCAATGTACCCTGTAGTAATCAGGTAATGCAGCATTAGTGAGGTTAATGTCCATAGTCTTCTTTTTATAATATGGCTCATTATTGATATTATTATGAAAACTATCATTCTAAAATATATTATTTGGCCTATTATACCTTTGAAATGAGAAGTTCCTACTTGAACTTTTAGTAGTATTTCCAGCTTGTTTTTACAACTGAAGAAAATTAGTGATCAACTTTTGGACCATTTTTAAAATAGATTCATTCTCATTTTTAGGAGTTTTAGAATTATGTACCTAGTTATTGTTAATATATGGCACCAAAGCCCTTTGATTATTCAAATTAAAGCTATTAGCAAGATGACTTATGAATCCTAACTTTTGATTGGGAGTTGTATGACTCAATGACAATTGAGTTAGGTGTGGGAGCTGGTTTGATGTTAGGATATCGATGCAATTTAATACCACAAGTTTTACCACAAGATGGTGGAGGCCTACCATCTAAATAACAACTAAGTCATAATATCTCTCTCTCACTATAGTAATCCTTTGTTATTCTTTTATGATTGGTTTCAATTATTTGATCATTAAAAAGAGATCAAGGCTAGAGTATCCAATTTGGTATCTTTGAATATCTAGCCTTCATTATCCATTGATTATTACAACATGATCTCCTCCTTTAGTTACTGTCTATGAGATTTCATTGTCTTTATTCCTATGAATTTTTTATACTGATATAAAATGGTCTCTATGAAAGCTCTCTTGTGCTCAAAAACATAATCTAGCTCTTTTTTGATCGAATGGTGACCAAATGAATACAATTGAGTCACTTTTATGTAGGGTTTAGGATTTGGAGCTTTAATGGTATAATATATCTAGGCTTTGGCTTATATGTGCCTTGGATTTAATTTGGGCATTTACCTTTATACCTTTGCATTTTTGAGCCCACAAGATCTTGTATTTATCTTTTTTGCTTGTGTGGTGCCTATGTGGCATTGGTCTGGGTCTTTCATCGCATTTTTCATAAATGCTTTTTGAGAACTAGCCATTGGAATTTAAAAATTCCTATTTCATTTTACTCTAATGGATCAAAATCTAGGATTAATGTGAGTCATTAATTGTAATCTAGGCCCTTGCCTGTGATTGGCTCCTTTTGTTGTAAACCACATAGTAGTGACATTTGACATTTTTAGGTGCCTTCCTCATGCTTCAAATGTTATGTCAGTCCTTTGTTGAATGATCATTGGACACGAAGCAAGCTTGTGGTCCTTTGAAAATTCATGAATGCCTTCACATCATTGGATCAAAATCTAGTGACAAAGCATGAATCATCAGATCATCCTATCAACTTAACCTCAAATGCATTTTTGCTATGCATCGAGTTTAAAGGCTCTCGAGGCCTCATTGAAAAGTGTTTGGGTACCCTTTTATCATTGGATCAAAACCCAATGATAAAATGCATTTTGTTGATATGCAGAGATGTTTAAAAATTAAGTTATCACATTATTAAGTTTGTGACTTAGGCTTAAGTCCCTTAGGCTAAGGTTTGTTTCTCTTATTAAGTATGAAATAAACCTTAGGCTAAGGGGTTTATGCTTAAGTTTTTTGATTTATATGCAAGGAGGACATGGCCTAAATATTCTAGGCTAATGTTTATATCATGTTTAATAAACACAATGTAAACATTGGTCTATAATATTTATTCCAAGGCTTATGCCCAAGAGTATCAATAGGACATAATGGTCTAATAACACAGGATTTTATTGTATTGAAAAAACACATTAAAACCTTTAACTAGATGCATTTGGTCTAAATTTTACACTATAAGGACTTAGTTTTCAAAATTAGACTTAGTATAAATCCATAATTTAAGGTTCATGATGTTTGAATAAAATGTCATGGGGACCTTAAATTATAAGACCATTTCCACATTTTGCATACTTAAATTATAAGACCATTTCCACATTTTTAAATTTAAATATTTCTAGTATTTAAGCATTTTTTGAGCACTTCCCTTTGCCTGTAAAGCCATTTCTGAGCTTTCTATCAAGTTTTTGGAGTGCATTTTGATCATGAGCATAATAATTCATTAGCTTAAATTTGACAGTCTCATAGACGTCAAATGCATCCTTACAAATGTCAAATGATGGTCATGTGAACGTCAATTTTAAACTAGTGAAGTTTTTTTAATTTGATAGGCTTAAAATTAATGGTCATGTAGATGCAAATATGTCCTCACAAATGTCAAATGATGGTCACACAAATGTCAATTTTAAGATCATCAAATTATTATGACCTAATGTGAGAATGCCACTTGACACATATGTGGGGCCTCTTAGGATCTTAGAATTAATTCACTTCATCATATCAAAATCTATGATGAATCATTAGCCATCGATCATGATCTAGAATCTTGCTTATGATTGGATATCTTTATCAAGTAAGACCTATTTGTCTTTGATTATCTAATGAAAGGGTGTCGCATGTTGATCCTTCAGACCTTCCCTAGTCTTCTGACTTTTCAACTGTGCCTCATACCATTTAATTGAGTCTTTGTGAGCAAGTGATAAGTGTTGATCATGATTCAAGTACTTTAATGTGATTGGTCCAATGGGATATATGTAGGATTATATCAATTTTCCTCATGTCATCTGATTAAAGGGACATGACAAGTGTGAACCTTAGATCATCTATGATGCATGTTGTTTAAGCCAATATTTAGGATTTTCTTTCTCTATTAGACTGAAGATTGTGATAAAGTGAAGGCCATTGGATCATATAAGATGCAAAGAAGTTAAGTCAGGGTCATAGATATAAAGAATTAGGTTAAGGTATCAAGACTAAGGTCCTAATTGTATTAATAAATACATTAGGGCCTTAGAATTAAATACTTAGGCTAAGGTATAAACAAGGGGTTAAGTTAATATAAAAGTAGACTTTGGAAATTGAAACTTAGGCTAAGATGTTAAAACTAAGGTACCGTTAGTATTTAACAAATATGTTGGGGCCT
Source organism: Torreya grandis (assembly GCA_037957365.1). NCBI lineage: Eukaryota > Viridiplantae > Streptophyta > Pinopsida > Cupressales > Taxaceae > Torreya > Torreya grandis. The sequence continues at coordinate 1,224,203 of JARHVA010004612.1, forward strand.
TAGGGATAAAATCTTAGGCTATGTTAGGAAACATTAAAAGGACCTTGCAAAATGAAAGTTAGGTGTATAAGGAACTTTTAGAGGGAAATGTAATAGATGGGACTAAGGAATTTAAACTAAATTTTAGTTATGTTAATAAACATGATTAAAATTAGAACATGGATTTTAAGCTTAGGTCCAAAATGAAATTTCAAAATATTCCTGTCAGTTTGGTTCTTGCCAAGATTCAAATTTAAACTAAGGGATTTGGCTAGGGGTTTTGAAATATGAAATTCTTAGAGATAAATGCCATGGAACCTACAACTAGAGAAATAAAGACCATTTATTAGTGATTTTAGTCTAAATTAAACCTTAAACAAAACCAAGTAAGCCTACCTTTAACAGATTGGATTATCTTCAAATTCTATATATGATCCTATCATGCTAAATTTTCATGTTCAACTTCAAGGTTTGTCCAGGGTCCTAATTTTCAAAAAATGGGGATATGTTTGTTCTAATAAATGGTGACTCAAGGGGGAAACATATAAATATGGTAGAACCTAGAGACTCTAATTTAAATAAATAGTTATGTCATCCACTTCATTTGATCAAAACCCTCACTTAGACTAGATTATGGTTGAAACAAACCTTGCGTTTGCAACCTTAGGGTCAAACACTAGGACATAACCCTATTGTGTGTGTGTTTTGATTCCAATTATTATTTGACATGGAGTTTAAGAAATAACTTCCATGTTTCATGTCCTCAATCACTAATACTTGACTTGTAGCATGTATGGGTATTCATTAGGCACCGTGTTTTCAGCTTAGGGAAGGCTTGGGCATTACTTTGCTGCTAACCAGGTGTCCATAGCCCTAATAGAGATGTCTTTGGCTCCACTCAATGCTTTGATCCACTACCAGCTAGGCATCTATAGCCTTGATGGAGGTTATAAGAATCACCTATATCTAAAAGCTTTTGATTTTGCATTGTATCCTTATTTTTTGTATTTTTTTAGATCTTTATGCTTTTAACAAGGTTGGGAACCAGGGTAGCCAGGTCTTAGGATTTGGTCAAGAGTTTGATTTTTTGGAAAATCACCTATGGCTATAAATTTACTCTAGGAAAGGATGTTGATTAAGTGTTAGTATGGGTATACCATGATAATTTGAGTTTTTGCCCTACAATTGCAAGTCTTCTTAGAACCAACTTGAGGTCAAGATGATGGTTAGGTTCTCATGTAATGATTGTCTTTTCTATTAGTCATTACCAAATTTTCCATGTTATAGCATTATTATTTACATTCTAAAACCATAGTCATCCTATGCATGGGGTTTCACACCCATATTTATTAATTTTGGAGGGGGGAATTTATGAGCAAACTTCATAATTCAAGCTCAAGATTGTCCAAGAGGACTTATTGGAACCAAGGAAAAAAACAACAAGAAAGAAACACATAATAGAAATTAGTAAAGAAAGATAGAAAAGGAAAATAAATAAATATATACATGCTTATGTATAAAAAAGGGATATGAAGGAAAGAACTGAAAGGAAACTAGATAGCCAACTTACTCTAAATCTAACCATCTTACAGTTTACTCCATGAAGACCTTTAGAGGAGCAACAAAGAAGTAGTGCTTGAGGTATTGCCCATTAGTGGGTAATGTAAACTTTATCCCTTGTAGATATTTGAGCTTGAAGGTGTTGTTCCCCAATGTTTTTACAATGTAGTATGGGCCAATCCACAAAGGTGTGAATTTACCATGTTTACCCTTAGGCTCAGATGCTTTGTCCTAAATGAGAACTAGATCTCCTTGTCTGAACACCTTGATCTTGGACCTTTTATCAAACCATCTCTTGAATATGGTTTGATGCCTACTAAAATCAGCAAAGGCTTTCTCCCTTGCATTTCCATATGATTGATGTCCAGTAATCTAGAGTTGGCAAGCTCTTGGATTTCTTCCATATATTCCTACATAAATTTGTATGTAGGAAATTTGAGAGTAATAAGAAAGATGGGTTATTGCCCATACACAAATAGAAATGGTGAAGCTCTTAAGGCTTGTTTGAGTCTTATCCTATCAACTCATAGTGTAAACTTAAGGAGCTTATGCCAAGTCCTAGATTTATTTGTAGTAAACTTCTTGATTGCCTTCATTAGGTTCTTATTTATAGATTCTGAGACTTCATTCCTTTGGGGATAATGGTTAGATGAAAACTTGAGAATGATGCCATTATCAGAAGCCCATTCAATCATCTCTATAGAAATGAATACAAACCCATTGTCACACACTAGAGAGGTTAAAATTCTAAACCTAGTATAGATGTTTTCTTCTAAGAAGTTGATCACTTCTTCAATCCTGCATTATTTAGTGGATGTAGCTTCAGTCCACCTTGTATAATAGTCTATGGTAGTAAGGACATACTTGTGACCTTAAAATGAGTTAGGGTTGATTATCCCAATAAAGTCTAGCCCCCATTAAGCAAAGATTTTGACAATTATGACTGGTTGCAGAGGCATTACTACCTTTGGCTCCTTGGTGTTAAAGATTTGACACAAGTGACATTACCTCACATGTTTATGAGAATCCTTAAAAATAGTTGGCCAATAATAGCCATCTCTAAACATTTTATGGGCTATGGTCCTCCTAGATGGATTTATACTACCCAAATTTTCATGAAAGGTGCTCATGATTTGGGTAGCTTCTTCTTGTGAGACACATCTCAAATAAATCCCTTCAAAATTGTCCTATACAAGACCCCATCCTTAATCAAGTAGTGGGTTTCCTTCAAACATAGGGCCCTCTTTTTCTCCCTAGATAATCCTATGAGACAAGTACCATTTATTAGTAAATGTATGATTGAATCATACCATTCACTCGCTAGAAAGTTTTGCTGATTTACTAGAATAATGCTTAGCCCAGGGTTAATATTATCAATTATATGAATCAAACCTTGGCACCTTACCAATTTTATTGTTTTCATTTCCAAGTCATATTCTTACAAAACTAACATCCACTTACCTCTATGCTCTCCTAATTCATTATAACTTAACATAAGTTTGGCAGTAGGGTTAAGTAAGATAGCGTGTATCTTATTTCTAAGGATGTAATACCTAAATTTCTTAATTGCCTTAACTAATGCATATACTTATTTATCAATCAATGAATAATTTAACACAACATTCTTAAAATTAGTGCTCATAAAAGCAATTGGGTGGTCACACCCTTCAATTTTTTTAGGTAACACTACAACCATGGTGTGTATAGATGAAAAGGAGTAGACATAGAAGTCCATTGAGAAGTCAAGACTTATGAGGACTGGAGCCTGGCTAATGGCCTCATTAATATCATAAATTCCTTTCTAGAATATTCATTCCATGTGACCTTGGCATCCTTATTCAACATGTCATTTAGTGGCTTAATAATTTTTGCAAAACCAAAAAAAACTGTCTTACAAAATTTATCTTACCAAAGAATGACTTTAGCTCTTTTTTACTATTTAGAGGTTCTATTCTAGATGTGGCCTCTACTCTTTCAAGATCTATAGAGATACCATATTTGGTTATAACATGAACCAATAATTTTATTTTAGTCACATAAAAGATACTCTTGATAGGGTTCAATGAAATGCCATTACTTCTGCATCTTTTAAAAACTTGTTGTAAATGCATGAAGTGATCTTCCTTGTTTTTAGAAAAAACTGTTAGATCATCCATATAAGTAATGATAAACTTACCTATCAAGCCTTAGAAGGCATGGTCCATATCTCTTTAGAAGGTAGATCCTACATTGATTATCCTAAAGGGTATTCTCTTATAATCAAAGGTTCCCTACTTGCTGGTGAAAGTTGTCTTCATCTTATCCTCTCTATCAACCAACACCTAATTGTAACCTAAAAATCCATCAAGAAAAAACATCATCTAAATCTAAATCACTTGCACAAATCAAACATCAAAACTTACTTGAGACAAGGCCTGACTGGGATTTCATCACCCAACGGATACCTTACCCATCTCGACAATCCCACTTGGACTTCACTACCAAGGGGAAAGCCCACTCTGTTCTCTGGCAGAGGATAATCTCTAGGGAAAGTATATTTTGGCTAAGCGCGACCAGCTTATCACTGGGCTTGTGAAGTGAGGGGAACTTGCTCCTTAGCACCAGGCCATGTACGGAACCTAACACAGACTCTTGAGCACCTAAACAAACCTGAAACCATCCATAGACTACCTCTTCTAGGACCCCTTCTACTAGCCAACCTCCCAAAAACATTATAAGGCATAAGCCAATAGGATTCTAAAAGTTGATTCTTAGGATTTAATGCTTAGGGTCTGCCTATCTCCATCTATTTTTTTGTTCCTATCTGGTTTTTTGAGCTAGTGAGGACGTTCTCTTCCTTTTTTCCAAAAACTTTCAAATTTTTTGAGTTTCTGGAAAACACAGTCATCGACAACGGTTTTACCGCCGACGTCGGCAACCTTTCTTCACCGTCATCAGTTATCTGACCGACATCGGCCATTTGTTCTCACCGACATCAGTTTTTCAACCGACGTTGGTCACTGTCATAACTTTTTTCCCAAAATAGCAGCCTTAAAACCTGACCCTTTTTCTACCAAAACCACATTCTAAGTTTTTGAAACTGAAAAAACATAGTTTCTGGAACCTGACCCTTCTTGCCTTGAATGGTTTTGACACGCAGTCAAACCAAGGCTCTTCTTGACCACGTGAGACATCAACCGCTTCCGCCTTCACCATACATAACCAGTCCCCTAATGGATTTTCATTCAGAGGCTGAATGAACTCCAACCCAGTCAACCCCAACTCAGACTCCCATTGTCCCTGAAGGAGACCAAGATTTTGAAAGATTCTTGGACCTCAATGTCAAAGCCCTCCAAAACTATCTCGCAAAAAACCAAACGCGAGACCTTTCGGGTGAAGCGGCAATGACATCAACACCATCCACTACCCAGCCTTTTATGACTCAAACTATTGCCTCAACCATTAACCTGACCATGGCCAATACACAAAGTTTGGCCTCCCCATCTATTTTTAGACCGAACTCCATCGGGGTTTCATTACCCCCTCAACCACACACAATTCAACCAAGTTCTACATCATACTAGAACTTGATTGTCTCGACTCCAGACACTCTTGTGCCTACAAATGCAGGAGTGTCTACCTCCCCCTTTGCCAATGCCACCATGCAACCACCTTTGGTGGTATTTTAGTCAACTTATGCCCTCTACTTTCATAATCCAACCACCCTTGGCCTCCACCTCTATCCCAACGACTAGTTATCAATACATTGCGCCCCTACAAGCGCAACCGACTACGTCGTATGTCCCTTTTAGCACCTTTCAAGTGCCCTAAAACCTAGGGGGCACCCCACCCGCTAATCCGTCAGCTGATATAATCAAAATGTTGATGGACAAAATGTCTAGTCTTGAGGCTTCTATTTTTGGTTCAAGTAATGTCCTCTCATATGAGCAAATTTGCAACGAACCCATTCATCCCTCCATCCCAGTCTGACCATACCCCAACCAGTGGGAGCTTCCTAAATTTACTTGATTTTAGAGTAAGGAAGACCTGCAACAACACCTACGAGCATTCAGACATGCTTGTTATCTTATAGCCCATGATGATGTGTTACTTCTATGCACGTTCCCCATGTCACTTTTTGGCCTTGCCCTTGACTGGTATAGCTCTCTTACCAGGCATTCTATCTTTTCATTCATTCAACTCGCCCAATTATTTCTTGACCATTTTTCTATCAACATCACCAAAAAAGTCTCAATCACAGACCTCTACTCCATCAGGCAATTTGATGACAAATCAATAGTCAATTTTGTCGCCCGTTGGAGAGGCTTGATTAACCAACTCTCCTTCTCCTTGCCTCAACCTGAGCTCATCGAGCTCTTTTATCAAGCATGTGCCAGGCACATCTCCTCTACCTTGTGGATTCAAACATTCCACACTTTTGATGAAGCTTTCATCATGGCTCGAAAGCTTGAACTCCGTGCCATTGAAGAAAATAAGGTCAAATTACATAATACCCATGCAAAAGCCAATGACCCTTCTTCTTCTAGACCTCCTTCTTCTGCCAACTCCAAGTCCAAAGGAGTGGCCAACACTGTGGTCATTAGATCACCATCTTTGACAACAACTAACCAATCTCAACCTTCAACGTCTCAAAGCATCACCAAACAATTCCAACAATGGTACATCCAGCGTTCATACACTCCACTTAGAGAATCATACGCTTCCATTTTGGAAAAAAATGTCAAGGGGGTCCTCAATCTCCCTCCAATCCGACCACCTCAATTCGACTCTTCAAAAGCTCTCCCTACTTGGTATAAGGCAGCCAACTTCTGTCACTATCACTGCATCCAAGACCATGACATCAACAACTGTCGAACCTTCAAAAACATCATCCAAGACATGATCAATAAGGGTGACCTCATCTTGGATAACCCAAATGCCCCACCCAATCAAAATATTGATATCTTCAAACAACCCTTTCCTAATCATGTGCCTACCCAAAACAATGTCCAGACCATGGATGATAGCTCCCATGAGCATGATATACACACGGTCAACACTGTCTCGCCTCTTGTCCCTGACAAACCTCCTTCACAAGTGGAAGACCCTTCTTCCCCTATTCCTCTTCCACAAGTAGAAGAATCCTCTTTTCCTATTAGTCTTCCATCGACCTCTCTTATATTGGGGGATGCCTTGACCATGCCAACGCCATCAGCCCCACCTCCTATGGAGGACCCAACCTTACCTACTCCTCAACCACAAGTCGAAGGCACAATCATCCCTGCCCTCTACCCTCTTAAGGAGCCGCACTCTCTTATTTCTTCTCCACCAAGGGAAGAACCAATCCCTTCATCCATTTCGATCAAGGAAGACCCAGTCATGATTTCCTCTTGCCTTTTGCTTGAGACTGCTACATCTCACTCACCTCTGTCCACATTCGAACCCAAACCCATATTTAACCTCACCTCACACAATGGTGGCTCTCAACCCAAACCAAAGAAGACCACTAAACCACACCGGAGGACTTCTCCCCCACCTTCATCATTACCTTCAATTTTGGGCCCACATCCGTCCACTTTAATAGGAGTGCTTCCTACTCCCATACTTCACAGAGGCAAGTCACCTCCATTATCTCCTCAACCCATCAGACATATATTTCCTCAAAAACATCCAACACCAATCACCACCAAAGTGCCATCTACATGGGTGACTACACCCCCCATGAAAATGATGGTACGACCAATGCCTCTTACGCCTCTCAAACCAAAGTCATCAACCCCCACTACAACAAGACACACAAACCCATTAGCAGGTTCTTATGCCTTGCTGTTATGGCAATTGTTGCAGTCTTCTCACATCAATCTACTGCCTCTTAAACCATATCAATCTCTTGAACCAAAATTGCCCTGGTTCAACGACACTCAGATTTATGCATATCATCGCACGCCTGGGCATGACACTGAGCATTGTTGTGCCCTCAAGGTTGTCATTTGCCAATGTTTGGAGAAAGACACCCTTCTTCTTGACCACATTATCAACAAACCTTCAACCTCCTCACCGTCCCACTCATCAACTCTTGGATCAAGACCATCTTGGTTCGACAACTCTAAATTTTGTCATTATCATAAAAAACTAGGACATGACACTAAGCGTTGTTGTGCTCTTAAATCTATCATTCATCAACACTGGAAAAAGGATACCCTTCTCATCAAGGATCCTCTTGACCACCCCTTCGATAAATCATCAACACTGACCCATGCTTCTCAAACCTCATCACCTAAATTAGGAACTCCACGCCAGACTATGGTCCCTTTGCCACTTTTAACCCCCTTATTCAACATCAACATAGTCAATCTGACCACCAAGCCCCGACAGACCTTGACCAATCTATCAAACATTCTCCCTAGCCACTGGGGGAATTCAATGTTCATCCAAGCCTCGACCAACCTTTCAACCTAGTCTCGACCAAATATTAATCACTCTTTTAATCCTAAACCTCGACCAAGCCTCAATCAAACATCAACCAGTCTCAACCAAACATCAACCCTAACCTTGACCAATCATTCAACTGACCTCGACCAAACCTTGACCAAGTCTTGACCCGACACCAACCAGCCTCGACCAACCTTTCAACCCAGTCTCGACCAAATCACTCTTTTAATCCTAAACTTCGACTAGGCCTCAACCAAACCTCGACCATGCCTTGACCAAACAAGCATTGACCCAACTTTGACCAAACATTCAACTGACCATTGACCAGATATCAATTGACTAACCAATGACTAAACAATCAACCAAACATCTAACCAAACCTTGACCAATCATTAACCAACTTTTTAATCATGACCAGACACCAATCATTGGCCTAGCATCAACCAAACATTGACCAAGCATCGACCAACTTATTCATGTCCAACATCAACCAACTTCTTAGTCATCAGCCATCAACACATGACAAATCTCGAAGAGGCAAATGGGGCAAATCTACTCTTAATTGGCTCAGACCTTATCATAACACACAAGCATAGACCAAGAACTTATCAGAACCTGAGCCTCTAAATGCCTTGCATCTGTGACCATTCTACTGTTAGTCAAGTACTCACTCACTTGACATTTAACTTGAGCTCATCCCTTGAGCAACCTTGTCCTCTTAATCCTTATTCCTTTCAACTCTATTCCCCTAAACAAATCCTATGTAAGCCTTTTATAAGTATGGATGCTTTGTCTTAATAAAAGGGAGCCCTTGAACTTCTATAGTCTTGTCCATGACTCAAAATTCTATCACAAATAAATCAAGATGTCAAAGTGTCAAAGGTCACAAACTTTAAAAGGCAGACTACTCCCTCGAAGGATATCTATACTATCATTGCTGTAGCTAATAGACTACTCCCTCAAAGGATAGCTATTCAAAGCCCTCATATATATAAAGCAAAAATATAGACCACTCCCTTGAAGGATGGCTATGACTAAATCTTGCTACAAACAACACTCTTTTAGAAGCTTCCCGCATTAATAAACTTCACAAATGACCACAAAGAAAAATGACATCTCTATGTAGACTTCCCGCATTGATCAGTCTGTGCCAAAAAAAAAAAAAACCTTGAGTCATGGACTTGGCTTGTAGTCGTCTAAGGGTCTCCTAAAAAAAAGGGCAAGGTTATCTCTGCTCTAAAATGGGTTACCCTATCCTCATCTATCACATCACCTACTCAAGGGACTTCGAGCTCACTTAAATGTCAAAGTGATTCGATTACTTCTCTAACGCAACCTATGGTCAACGACGTAATGCATGAATGGGGCTCTTGGTTCTAACAACCCCTATCTATGCCATCATTTTGGTCCGTGTCAATGAAAGAGCAATATACCTTTCACTTCCTTCATACACTTTAGTCACATTCAACCACATCATTTGTCAAACCAACTCAACCCAACATTTTCAGACCAACAACATGACAACATGACATCAAGACCACCAACATCATCATAGTCCATTTCACATAGTTTATATGGACACCAATACACATGGAAACTATCAACTACACAATTTATGTTAAGCATCAACCATTACTTGCTGAAGCATAAATAGACCTCAATTCATTTTTAGCATACATCCATCACGAATATGGAAAATTGCTAGGGATGAAAGACCCCTCAACCCATGTTGTAGAATACACCATCACACAATATGGAAAAGGCTGTAACATCATCTTATCCTCATCATTTCAACACATGACCAAACCAACCTATCGACCACTTTGACCTCCTCAACCTGAACTACATTGGTCTGAGGCCCTAAGACCAGGGCTATGTAGGCAACACTCAGTTGACATGATGTCCTCTGGGGTTAGCTCGACCACCCTCATTTGTTTATCTACCTGATGGATAAACCATATCCTCCTTTTGACCATGACTTGACCTCATCCAGACCAATCCATAACTTTGACCCTCTTCCTCCCTTTTAGGGAGAACTACATTGGCTTGAGGCCCTTCAAACAAGGGCTATGTAGGCAACACTCAGATCACACAACATTTTCTGAGGTTAGCTCAGCCACATTCTTTCGTCCGTCCATTCATTCGACCAGCTATCTATCTTGACCTACCTCGACCAATGACCTTGGAGATCATGACTATCTCCTCAGACTCTGACCACTTCTGAGACAACTCTATCTTGGTTTTGATTACATGTATGCTACCTCATGAATGGTTAGCCAAATTGTCCGCAACCCATATTTTGACCTTCACAAGTATAGGATCGCAAGCCGGTTGATCCCCACTACTTGTGACATTTTCATGTTTCTAGGAGCACTTCCTAAGCCCGAGATACCTAGAACATGATGACCATTGGAGCTTCAGCTTAGATTGAATAACCTGATCAGCTACAACTAAATGCTAGGGCCTGATTACTTCAATTTTGGCACTCCTCGACCTTTTGACTTGTGATAATTTGACCTGACCATCCCGTGAAGTGGTATACATGTAATCACGACTATTGCAACATTCTCACTCCATCTTCACCATTTTCATCTACTTTCTATCAAATCAGCACTTGACATCAGGTTCCCTTCCTTTGACTCCACTTTGAGGGGGAATACCTAATCCCACACCTGGTGCATTCACCTCCTATTTTTGTCTTGCAGTTCATTCAAACAACTAACAGGATAAAATCAACCTCATCCCACACCTGGGGCAATCAACTCCTATTTTTGTCTTACAGTTCGTCAAGAACAACCAACAAGACAAAAAGGGGCAAATGTAGACACCAAAATCATGTCTACTCCCTGGTCATCCTCCCCCTTGGTCCCTTTCCACTTCTAATCATGCCTAACCTATGTCTTATTAATTTAAAATAATTATCTTATTTTAAATTAATAATTCTCTCTCCCCCCTTGACACCTCACCCATGCTACCTCTCCTCTCTTTGGATTTCTTTCCCTTGGATACCCTCATTTATCACCCTATGACCTATTCCAACTTGCCTTCCACTACCCCTTTCCAAGTCTTAAATGATTTAAGACTCCATTTCCCTTATCCCACTCATTTCCCACACCTATTAATCCACCTTCGACCGTTTCTTCCCCCGACCTGCTAACCTGGTAGTTGGGAAAATGGATAAAAGGCTATTTTTAGCCTTTTTCCTACCTTCCAACCGTCGATGTCGGTCAACTATCGATCGACGTCAGTGATTTTGCCGGCATCGATTGCCTTCAAAACTGCATTCTTAACTTGAATGTAGGATTGGCTCTTTCAAGCTTTCAATCCATCTCTTCAATCTCTTGAATTCAACCTTTCACTCCTCAATATTTAATCCACCAACATTTAGATCTCTCTCTGTCTCAGGTACACACAGCAAGCTTTTAACAATAACAGGTACTCTACATCAGCCACTCCACCAGCAAAAGGGCCTTCACACCAGCAACATTAGTAATAGGTATAACCAGTCTGCAACACTCTTTCCTCAGCAAATCACAGGTAAGTATTTCCTCTGTGTTTTTATCATGTTTTCTAGTTATTGCTTTTAAATGCTATGAACTAGACTTAGACATCATCAACCAGATTATCAACCAGAACACAGACCTGACCTACCCTTCCCAGAGAGGTTGAAAGGCCTCCTCTACCCCTCTGTTCCTTTTTGACATTCTGTCCATTGTCCCAGACCTCTGCACAGACTCTTAGACCATTTAACCAGACCCAGAGCCCTTTTCAGACCCGTCCACAGACCATAAACCCATCCAAACCTGACCAAACCTCATCTAAAGACTACTACCCTGACTGACACTAGCCATAGAGACCACTACCCCCACCGATGTCAGCAGACTAACCGACGTCGGTAGACCTTGACAACCGACGTCGGCAAACTAACCAACATCGGTGACTGTGACCAGGCTAACAATAGCATTCAGGTAAGCATTTGCTTCTATTTCTATTTTAGTCTTTAATCATTTTAGTCTTTTATCATTCTACCTTTTATCAGACATTATTTTTATCAATCAGTGGGTTGACATCCCTTAAGGAAGTCTTTGTACTTCTGAGATCAAGCTTTTGCTTGGCAGCCCACCATCTCCTCATCTAACGCCTTCTTTGTTTTAGTCTCTTTCTTCTATAGGTGTCATCCTCCACAACCAAAGAGGAGTTCCTGCTATCATCTAAATTTGGTACGCAAGACTTCATCTAGGTACATACAATCCCTAGACCATTCCTCTTATTTTTTCATTTCCTTTTTGAATGTGAAAGTGAAAATTGCTTAGAAACAAATAGATTCCAACTAATCAACAACTTAGTTTTATCCTCTTATGATGGAAATTATGCCAAAGGTATAAAAAGATTCAATCAGATCCCAAACCCTAAACTTATACCTTTTTAGGTATGAGAGCTTACATTGGTATTTATTTCTTACCTGGTTGACCACTAGTTTTGAATCCCCATAAACTAGTAGTTCTTTGACTATGTTTTTTATATCAAATTGTAAGCCTAGGATAAGGGATTTATACTCAGTAAGATTGTTAGTAAAAGAGAATTGGAAGCTATAAGAAACATGGTAATTTATATTATTAGGGCTAGTTAAAATAATACCAACACCTAATTTGGCATTACACATAGCACCATCAAAATGTAACTTCCATAGTCCAAGAACAACATGAGATTCTTGGGATCACATACCTTATCAGTCTCTAGGGTAAAAACCCCTAAATATAATTCTACTATGTTTGCCTTATCATTCACAACATTGTACTTAGTTATCATATATTTCATCCTTGGTTCTCTCTCAACCTTGACCTGATTAGGAACTCCCTTCCAAGGTAACCATAGATGTGAGTAATCTGTAGACATGTAACCATTCAAAGCCTTGGTCCATTCCCTAGTAAATAAGATTCCATAAACATTAGGTATATAAACAAATTTAATATCAATTATTTGTTTCACCTTGGGCTTATGAGCTAGTTGTATATGCACATTTAAAAGTTCCCTAATTACCCTAACTCTAGATTTATCTAATTGGGTAACAACCCTATCAAACTTAATAGGATTTAGGCCAAATTGATTACATATACCTAAAAGTATGATATTGGTATATGCTCCTAAATATAATAATAAATTATGTAAGTTCTTACCAAACATCCTGATAGTGAGCAAGAAAGGAGGATATTTAGCCTTGGCCTTGTGCACAGTCATATTAGCATGATCAGTCTATGGTGGATTGTTAGACTTCTTTGAAAATGATTATAGTAGCAATTCCCTTTGATTTATAATCTACATAAGTTCATGAAAAGTGGTATTAGCCTTTATCTTCTTCATTTCCTCAACTATGTTATATCTATTTTTAAAGGAACTAATAATTTTAACATTGTGTTTAGAAGTACTCCCTTTAGGTGGCTTAGGATTGTTGCTTGAAGAAGTGTCTAGAGGAGTTCCAAAATTATTTAGACGTGTTGAGATAGTCAAAGGATGCCTCTTCTCCTTATTCCTTAAGGGATAGGTCTTGTTCAAGAATTGTTGAAAAGGCTTAGATCTCCTTAGGGATCACATCAGGTTTATTTTCCTCTTTAAAGAGGAAATCAAAGGTGTCCACCATGAAGGCTTAATCAGATGACTTATATCCATAGGTACCTGAATTGCTATCCTTGTTAGGGACCACTTCAAATGTATCCAACTCCTCTTGGAAAGACTCAAAGGCTTTACAAAATTCTATACAATCAATTTCCCCATGCTTGGCTATGCAATGTACCCTACAGTAATTAGGTAGTACAATATTAATGAGGTTAATGTCCATAGTCTTATTTTTAGAAGATGGATCATTATTCCTATTATTATGAAAATTATAATTCTAAAATCTATTATTTGCCCTATTATACCTTTGAAATGAGAAGTTTCTACCTAAACTTTTATCAATATTTCTAAATTATTTTTACAACTAAAGAAAACCAATGCTTAACTTTTGGACCATTTTAAAAATAGATTCATTCTCATTTTTAGGAGTTTTAGTATTGTGTACATAGTTTTTGTTAATATATGGAACCAAAGACCTTTGATTATTTGGATTGAAGCTATTAGCAGGATGACTTACGAATCCTAAATTTTGATTTTGAGTTGCATGACTCAATGGAAACTAAGTTAGTTTTGGGAACTAGTTTGATGCTAGGATATTTTGATTATTATTTAGAAATATGTTCATCACAGACATTTGTGGGTTGATGTTTGGCACAAAAAATGTCATTTTCCCTTGGGGATGCATCTGATCATTGATGGTTAATACTTCAACATATGTTCTAGCTAATGAAATTATGGCTGGCATAGATATTTCAAAAACATAGAGGTCATGAGATCTATTGCATCTTTGTAAATATCTAGAGCTAAGACATCATTAGGTTTATAAGGGTCTATGGTCTTGCTAAATATTTTCTAAAATATAGCATTGAAGGACCTAATAGGCTCACTTGCATCTCTTCTAATAGTGGTAAACTAATGGTAGATAACACAAGGACTAACAATCTTACTGAATTGATCTATGAACACATTATTGAAATCATGCCATCTTGTGATGTAATTATTAGGCAAGTTTAAAAATCATTCATAAGTAGAATATTTAAATGTAAAGGGGAATGAATTTCAAGCTACATATTCATGCATAACATTTATAAATCTTAAGGTTATTTTAAAATATTTTATATGTTATTTAGCAGTTACTATACCCATTAGACTAAATGTAGGTAAGTACTTTTTAGGGTTAAATGGGAGGTTGTGTACCACACCTAGTACATTGATGGAAGACTCTCCCAACCAAGCCATATTTGGATACAAACTTAAGGCATAGGTACCTTAAAGAGGTGAATTTAGCAAAGATCTAGATCACCTGCATCTACCTTTGTCACGTCTAGATTTTCTATGGACCTCAAGCTTGAGCAAAGTCTCCATAGTCTATGAATGTGATCTTGTTCTAATCTTGAGAAATTTTGACTTGAAATTTGAAGATCCTACCTAAAGATAAAGAACAAGAGATATACTTGCAAATTGAGCTTAAAGGTGGTATGAAAAACTACAATGGATGTTATTCTTTTATTCAATTAGCTCAAATATGTATTTAATTACGTAAATATGGTCTATCTTTATGAGTCTAAGCCTAAAGGCACTCAGATATTTGAAAGATATACTTGAAAGATATACCCACCTTTGATCAAAATGAGTTGTCCTAACCTTAGATACTATGGATTCTTAATGTTAATGCTAAATTTACCAAACATAAACATCAATGCCCAAAGAACTTCAAAAGAAGCACAAAGATGCACTATAAACAAAAAAGATCAGTGATATTTATACTTATAAGCAAATAATTCACTCAAAAACACAAAGATACATATATCTTTAAATGAAATAGATTAAGATCATCAAAGATTTGAAAAATTCAGCCCTCCTTCTAGCACCAACAAGAGCTTCTCCTATTGATGCTTTTAAGTGAACCAAAGGTGATCTTAGTGTTTAAAGAACACTTCTCGTTTTAGAATTTAGAAAATTTAGGGCATGAGTTGTAGGTTTTGGCAATCTAGTTGCCTATGGTGAAATAGAAAAAGAGCAAGATAAATTGTTCCACAATATTCATATAATTTTGTGGTTAGGATTCACCTTGGTCCATTCTTCATGAATTACAGAGAATTTATGTTAATTTTAACTAAATTATATTCCAAATTTAAGCTACAGATTAATCTAAGTGGATATTTATAATGAAGCTAAAAATAAAGTGATATTGGTGTAAAAGGGAGTAAAGAGAAGGGTAGAGTAGATAAAAATGAGTGATTGCCAATTTTAGTCTCAAAAATTATGATAAAGCATCAATTACAATTGAGTATACATTCAAATAATATATAATGCAACAAAACCTAAGCTCAAATTCCACTATATACTAGGAAAGCTTTAGAGGATAATATAAAGAATCATAAGTAATAACTAGGTCTACTTTAAGGATTTACTAACATAATCAAATAACATTAGCACATCTAAATACAAAGCAAAATGAAATGAAGAAAAACCTAAAATCCTCTAACTAATCTAGCATATGCACAAATTAGAAACCCTGTGATTAGGAAATGCAACTCATAATTCAAAAGCACCATTCAAATTCAATACTTCTACCAACAATTGAGAGAAAAAGTTATATTAGCAATTGACACATAAAATATGGACAATCCTTGCATAATTCCTTGATTATATTAATTTATTCAAGTGTACAAAGTTGTTCAAAGATCTTTCCCTTTATAATTAGTAATACATGCCTTTATAGAAAGATAAAGCAATATACCGGTTATTTATAATACATACGTGTGCAAAAGACAAGGACAACTATCCTTTTAAACCATGCTCTAAAATACACTTGATTTTCTATGCCATACTGACCTAGAGGCAAATATGCTAACAAACTAGCATATACCTTTATAATGGAATATTTTATTCCAATGTGTTTAAAAATTCTATAAAATATAATATTAATTAACTTGTTGGTGGGCCCTCTACTTATTGCTATTAGAGGATGGTCATGTCTTGAGCATGCTACTCATCAACTAGCCTAGGTCCACTATGGACTTTAGGAGACACTCCCCTTTGTGATCTGCTAAGTCATCAAGCTCCCTATCATTCCTGGCCATGGATTCTTTAATAATCCTAGCTTCATTTATTATTTCCCTAGTATTAAATATCATGTCTAGGATTTTACTGTTATCAACCCTAGATTTGCCTTGGTTTTTTCCTTTGATTTCTTGGGTTACCAAAGTAGCCCTATGTTTCAATTATTCATCATTTATGATCCCAAGGGTAGTGGGTTGTGTAGGATATGTAAGCATAGTTCAAGAATTTGTTCAATCCTTGCAATTAGCTCCTTATCATCATCTAGGAGCCTTTCCACATTATTATGCCAAGAACTTAGATTTTGAACCTTATCTACCACAATTCCCAATAATGCACTTAAGTGTCCCAAACTGATGGTTTTGAAGTTTGGGATCTATTTATTTGCTTGAATATTGAGAAGTTGGGCCATTTTATCCTTTAAGGCTTACCACTGGCTGACTAAACTCCTAGCTAGTGCACACTACCCCTCTAATGAACTTTGCCTCAGTTTCATTGAATTGATTACTTCAAACATATCATAAAATGACTCATCAAGCATCTTGGTCATCACCTTAGGCACTAATAAAATTTCTTGTGTCTATAATTTTTCCTTTTCCTTTTAAAAATTTAGGATCTTCTACTTTAAGCCTTGGACTCTAGGCTTAACCTATGTTGACTGGGCCTCAATTAGACTTTCCACATCCTCTTTATGAATGGCTACCTCACTAAGCTAGTGGCCCCCTACAAGGGTTAATACCATAAAGGGTTCCACCTTTTGAAAGGTGAATTCCTCTACTATAACCATAGTTGTCCTTATTTTAATCCTTTCTAATCTAGTTGTTTCAAGGTTGAATTGGATGGTAGTGATTGGCTTTTTGAATTATGGAGGTTCTGGGATCTCTACACTTGATCTACTAGATGATCCTAGAGCATCAATATCTTATTTTTAGGTCCTTGAGTGGACACAATTCTCCTTTATTCCTACTCTTTCACTATATCCCCTATCCATGGCTTCATGTCATCTCGAATCTCAATGTCAACAAATATTGTCATAGCCTATGAATGGTAGATGGAATATTTTATAGTTTCCCATAAATAAACCAATCAATAATAACTAGTCCATGAATAGGGAATTCATATTTAATAAATTTACCTTACTGTGGGGTGAGGGATGGTCAACCTTGGTATTTTCCTTGGTCCCATAGAAACCAATGCTAACTTCATTTTCCTCTTCTCTGTGGATGCCATAGGGACAAGATCTTACCTTTACCTTCCTTGAGATTCTCTTCCCTATCTGAGTCATAAGCCTCTCTATGCTCTTTGAGGGCACCCTCAAGTGTCTCTTCTGTTAGGTTGTGCAACTAAAAGCTTCAATGATGCAAACATGGAGGAGGTTGCTGAGTTACAGAGAAACCAACGTTAGCAACACAACCAATGTCAGTCATCTTCAGTGGTCATAGTAATCGATGTCGGTTATGGGTCGGCTGACATCGATCAGACAGGCACCGACATCGACAACCTGTGTGTGCATGCGTTTGCATGCATCTCCAGAACTATTCTTATTTTAGACGGTGTGTTTGTTTGCATGTAAAAGACTAACTTTAGTCTTGGAGCTGTGGTTCTAATTATTGTAATTAGAAGTCTAATTATTGTTTGTATGGGATCTATTTAAGAGACCCATGGGCTGTATTGTAATCAAGGACAAAGAAGAGATCCTTTCAATTGTAAGATCTAGGTTTGTAGGTGTGCAAAACTAAGTTGATCTGTAGGTGTTGCAAGATTAGGTTAGATATACATGGTAAGTAAGATCATTTGATTTTCAGGTTGTTGCAAGTTTAAGGGAGATCTACTTGGAGTGATTTGAGTACTTGTTTGACTAGCAGTATTGTTACTGACTGGTGGAGGTGAACAAAAACTCTATGTTTGAGTTGTTTGTTGTGACCATAATTGAGAGAGAGAACTCTTGAAGGAGAATTATTGTACACCCTAGAGGTGTGGGAGCCCTAGAGGTGTGGGAAGAAGAGTGTGACTTCTTTATTGTATTTTATTTCTGGATGAGTCGAATACAAGTTTGTATTGTCTCTCAAATTTTGTGTTGTTTTTTATTTCTAGTTACTTGTTACTTCTAGTTAAATTTCATGTTTAGTTGCTTATACAAAGGTAATCAATTGTGCTCCTAATCCTAAAAAATACCTTTGTATAAGCAACTAAACATGGAATTTAACCAGAAGTAACAAGTAACTAGAAATCAGAAATAACACAAAATTTGAGAGACAATACAAACTTGTATTCAACTCATCCAGAAAGAAAATACAATAAAGAAGTCACACTCTTCTTCCCACACCTCTTGGGCTCCCACACCTCTAGGGAGTACAATAATTCTCCTTCAAGAGTTTTCTCTCTCAATTATGGTCACAACAAACAACTCAAACACAGAGTTGTTCACCTCCACTAGTCAGTAACAATACTACTAGTCAAACAAGTACTCAAAGTACTCCAAGTAGATCTTCCTTAAACTTGCAAAAACCTACAAATCAAATTATATTACTTACCATGTATCTCTAACCTAATCTTTCAACACCTACAAATCAACCTAGTTTTAGACACCTGTAAACCTAGATCTTACAATCGAAAGGATCTTTTCCTTGTCCTTGATTACAATAATGCCCATGGGTCTCTTAAATAGATCCCATACAAACAATAATTAGACTTATAATTACAATAATTAGAACCATAGCTCCAAGACTAAAATTAGTCTTTTACATGCAAACAAACACTCTATCTAAAATAAGACCAGTTCTAGAGACGCATGCACACACAGGCTACCGATGTCAGTGCCTGTCTGATCAATGCCGACTGACCCATAACTGACATTGGTTACTATGACCACTAAAGATGACCGACATCAATTGTGCTACCAACGTCACTTTATCTATAACTCAGCAACCTCCTCCATGTTTGCATCAGTGAAGCTTTTATCTCCACAACCTAACAATCTCCCACTTGGAGATAAATAGCTACACCTGTACCTATACCTATACATCATCTAATTTGTTTCCTAGCTTGTATCCCTCTTCAAGATCAATCTTGAAGACCAACCACCACACATCCTGTCGTGCTTCTCCTGTCATCTAAGTAACCTGCCATATCTGAATCTACATACCCATGTAGAGAAGTGCTTGACCTTGCATAACATGAATCCCTACTGCTGGTCCCTCTCAGATACCTGAGAATCCACTGAACTACTCTCTAGTGCTTCTTTCCTAGATTAGCCCCAAACTCACTGAAAACACCCATTGCTTGAGAAACATCAAGTCTAGTACACATGTACTTAACCTCATGATGTGAATTGGGACACTGTTCTATGAACTATCCATCCATAGGTGTGCTAACCAGTTTTGCATCCTGCATAACAAACCTCGCCACTACCTTATTCACACAATCATCCTAAGACAACATCAACCTGTGATCTTCCCTGTCTCTAGGAATACTCATGCCAAAGAATCTTGCTACTCCCAGATTCTTCATGACACACCTCTGAACTAACTTTACCTTTAGCTCAGAAACTCCCTACATGTGTGACCCTGCAATAAGCATACACACCACATATAATAACAAGATAATGTAGCTAATATTATCCAACCTGGTAAAGAAAACACAATGGTTACAACACCATTGTCCTGCAGCCTGATCAAAACCATATACCTTGGCCTTCTGTCTCACGTGTCCATTCTCTCTCTTCTTTAACCTGGGAATCCATTCGTCTTTCAGTGCTTTCTTCCCGGCTGGTAACTCTACCAAATCTCCCATTTAGTTCTCATCCAAGGAATTAACTTCCTCATTGATGCCATGCTCCCACTATTTCTTGGATTCTACCTGCTCTACTTCTTTAAAACTACTTAGTTCTTGACCATCAGTGAGCAACATGTAGTATAAAGAAGGGGAATAATGAATTTGAGGCTTACTTACACTTTCAGTCCTCCACATGGGCGTTTGAGACTCCTTGACAGCTTGCTATCTGCCCAAAATCCATTTTTTGGTCGACCCTGGTTTGCACCTGATTGATGTCGATCCCACCTAATTGCCAACGCTAGTTCCTTAACTGATGTTGGTGTCCACTTAGTTACCGATGTTAGTTCCCTGACTGATGTCAGTCTCTACCTACCCAACACCACTGACTCTGGTCTGCACATGACCAACATCGGTACCTACCTGTTTGATGTTAGTTCCACTTGACTGATGCTGGTAATTGTGTTTCCTTGTGAGTGATGACTTTTTACCGGTGAGCTCACTTTGGATCAAAACCTTTTCCAAACTACCCTGCTTAGAGTTATCTAGCCCTCGTGATTGATCTTTGTCCATCATCTCCTCCATGAAAACCAAGGCTTTCCAGTTCTTAAGTTTTTCAAAGACATCTAACCTCCTCTTAAGAACATGCATCCCCTTTTTACTCATGTGACCAAGCCTACAAAGCCACATCTTTGAAATAGAAGGAGAATTAGTAATACAAGTAGATAGATAAAGATTACCTACTTTCTTACCACATGTTAATTCAAGTGCATCCGTTATGAGAGTTACTGTGCACCTCTCATCACCCAACTTTCCTATAGAAATTAGACTCCTCTTTAGGACTGGGACCTGCATGACATCCTTCAACATCCATGTGTTGGCAATCTGCAATTTCAACCACACTTCCCCTTTTCCAACAATTTGACAAGGCTCACGAACCCTCAAATAAATCTTTCCAAAGTCTCCCTGGACATTAACATGGAAAAATACTCTATTTGGGACTGCATGGAAAGAGGCAACATAATCTAAAACCCAAGATTTTACTTTATCCAAGGAACATATAAGAGCATCCTGTGCAACAACACCTGCAACATCTGCTCCTTCATTTCCTTCATGCTGATCTTCTACCAACCAACAATATTTCTTTACCTACTCTTTCTTTCCATAGTCCATTAATTGAGAATTCTTGCTATTGAGTTCCTCCATTCTTAGTGTACTTTCTTCTACCATTGCTATACTCCCACTCAATCAGAAATGCTTGAGAGTGACCTGTAATCAACAAACACTAACCTGCTCAACCGCTTGTTAGTTGATCCTAGCTCTGATACCACTTTGTCAGGATTAGGAGCACAATTGATTACCTTTGTATAAGCAACTAAACACAGAATTTAACCAGAAGGAACAAGTAATTAGAAATCAGAAACAACACAAAATTTGAGAGATAATACAAACTTGTATTCAACTCATCCAGAAAGAAAATAAAATAAAGAAGTCACACTCTTCTTCCCACTCCTCTAGGGCTCCTACACCTCTATGGCTTACAATAATTCTCCTTCAAGAGTTTTATCTCTCAATTACGGTCATAACAAACAACTCAAACACAGAGTTGTTGTTCACCTCCACTAGTCAATAACAATACTGCCAGTCAAACAAGTACTCAAAGTACTCCAAGTAGATCTCCCTTGAACTTGCAGCAACTTGCAAATCAAATGATCTTACTTACCATGTAGATCTAACATGATCTTGTAACACCTACAGATCAACTTGGTTTTACACACCTGCAAACCTAGATCTTACAATCAAAAGGATCTCTTCCTTGTCCTTGATTATAATACAACCCATGGGTCTCTTAAATAGATCCCATATAAACAATAATTAGACTTCTAATTATAATAATTAGAACCATAGCTCCAATACTAAAATTAGTCTTTTACATGCAAATAAACACTCTATATAAAATAAGACCAGTTCTAGAGACGCATGCAAATGCATGTACACACAGGTTGCCGACATCGATGCCTGTCTGATCAATGTCAACCGACCCATAACCAACGTCAGTTACTGTGACCACTGAAGATGACTGACATTGGTTGTGCTGCTGATGTCAGTTTCTCTGTAACTTAGCAACCTCCTTAATGTTTACATCAGTGAAGCTTTTAGCTCCACAACCTAACATCTTCTAGTTCCAATGCAATCATGTCTATATATTAAACTAGGAAAAGTGGCCTTTTGGGTAGTGTTGAAGGTGGGGGTACCTCTCTAGGTCTTTCTTCTAATTTCCATTCTCTAACCTTCTCTTTTCCATGGTCTTGTGGGTCTTGTATTCTGTCAAGTTACTCTTGTGGTTTGGGTTATGGTTGTTCTACCTAGGGATATTCTTGGACCATTATAGATGGTCATAAAAACAAGTGATATTACAAAAGATGCATTTTCCATCTCTCCCTAGATGTCTTATCATCCTTGATTAAGCTATGTTCAAGCTTGATGTTGTGGCCTTGGATCCTAGCCAACATTTATTCATAATTCTTAGCCTTGATGTAGATGGTGTCATGAACACCAAGTTGATGTACATACTCAAGCTTTGGGAGCTTCTTGTCCTTCAAGTGGATAGCCACTATACCTTTAGGATCCCACATATTAAGTTCATCTAATTGAAAACTAAATGAATCCCAGTGTCTGTCATGGTCTCAACTTGTTTCTAGTCCTATAGTTTGGTCTTCCCAATGATCAGGGGGAAGTGGTGGAAAAGACGTTTCTTCTTCTCTTTACAATTACCATAAATGCCATGTAAGAAATAGGAATCAATTTCTTACTCAGCTAATTTTCTAGGAACTTATATTAGCAACCTACAAGGCTAGGATGATCCCCTCGATGTTGATGACTATACAATCAGGGTAGTACCAAATGTCACCCACAAATTCAATATAATTCTTGATTAAGGGGTGGAACCTAGGCATATAAACACCTATGATGGCCTTAACTATGGTTGGATAAATGTAGTCACAAATGATCTACATGTGGTTCATGTATTTAAAAATATGCAATTTGGACTGATGGTGTGAAATAGTGGCTTTTCTATTTAGGAACCAATTTCTAATCCCTAGGAAAGTAATAAAGGCTAGGAGGGTGTCTAGTAGGTATGAAATCGTGTAGAATTGGTTAGATGTCTTCCTTTTTATGGCATTGAATTGCTTGATGAGGAAGACATTGATTAAATCTATGATTGGAGGGGTGAGTTTCTTTTCCACCATGAAGTGCATGTATGGGACCTAGATTTTATTCACATAGCTAGTTGAAGGGGCACCAAAGACTCAATTCAAAATGGTCATTATTAACCTAATTCCCTCCTTGAATTAGATGATAGGGATCTTGCCCTCAAAGTCTCTAAATACATGGGATCCTTGATGTAACCAAGGTCTTAGGACAAAGTCCAAGTCATGCTTGGAGGTCCACTCCTTGATTTTAGATAAAACTTACATAGGGAGTAGGAAGCTTATAATAACCCTCAAATGATATAGGAGAAACATATGCTACCCTTTTTGAGTTTCCATCCCTTAATGATCCACTCATTATCAATTCTACAATCAACAAAAATAGGGGCAAGGATATCAATGCAATGTAGTACCTCAAGTTTTTCTATAGCATGGTGGAGGCCTATCATCTGAACAATGACTAAGTCATAATATCTCTATCTCACTGTAGCAATCCTTTATTATTCTTTTATTATTGTATTTAATTCTTCTATCATGAAAAAGAGCTCAAACTAGTTCCTCACACTTGGAGAATTCAAGGCTGCATTATCTAATTCAGTATCTTTGAAGATCTGGCCTTCATTATCCATTGATAAGTACATCTTGGTTTCCTCCTTTAGTTTTTATTTATGAGCTTCCATTGTCATTGTTATTACAAATTATTTATATTGGTATCAAATGGTCTATATGAAAGCTCTCTTGCACTCAAAAATACAATTTAGCTCTCTTTTGATTGAAAGGTGACCAAATGAATACAACTAAGTCATTTTTATTTAGGGTTTAAGGTTTAGAGCTTGAATGGCATAATATATTTAGGATTTGGATTATACGTGCCTTACATTTTATTTGGACCTTTACCTTTATACCTTTGCATTTTCAATCCCCCAAGATCTTTTATTTATCCATTTCTACTATCGTGGTGCCTATATGGCATCGGTCTGGGTCTTTTGTGGCATTCTTCATAAATGCTTTTTCAGAACTAATCATTGGCATTTAAAAATGCCTCTTTCATTTTTATATATTGGATTAAAATCCAATATTAACATGATCCATTAGTTATAATCTAAGCCCTTGCCTATGATTGCCTCATTTTGTTGTAAACCCCATAGTAGTGACATTTGGCATCTTTGAGTGCCTTCCCTGTGCTTCAATTCTTATGTCAGTCCTTTGTTGAATGAGCATTGGTTATGCAGTAAGCTTGCAAGCCTTTGAAAATTCATGAGTGCCTTTGCATCATTAGATCAAAATCTAATGAGAAAGTGTGAACCATCATATCATCTTGTCATCTCGACCTCGAATGCACTTTCACCATACATCAAGTTTGTAGGCTCTCGGGGCCTCATTGAAAAGTCTTTGGGTGCCTTTGCATTGTTGGATCAAAATCCAATGACAAAATTCATGTTTTTGATCTACAAATATTCCTAAAAATTAAGTTAACATGTTATTAATACCATGACTTAGGCTTAAGTCCCTTAGGCTAAGGTTTGTTTCACTTATTAAGTATGAAATAAACCTTAGGCTAAGGGGTTTTGCCTAAGTTTTTAGATTTATATGCAAGGAGACCATGGATTATATATTTTGGGCCAATGTTTATATAGTGTTTAATAAACACAATGTAAACATTGGTCTATAATATTTATGATAAGGCTTATGCTCAAGAGGATAAACATGACATAATGGTCCAATAACACATAGGATTTTATTGTATTGATAAAACAAATTAAAATATTTAGCCAGATGCATTTGGTCTAAATTTTATGCTATAAGGACTCTCTTTTCAAAATAAGACTTAGTATAGGTTCATAATTTAAGTTTCATGATGTTTGAATTAAATGTTAAGGGGACATTAAAATATGGACTTGGACTAGGTTTATTTTGCATACTTAGATTATAAGACCATTTCCACATTTTTTAGTTTGAAGACTTCTAGTGTTTGAGCACTTCCCTTAGCCTATAAAGCCATTTTAGAGCTTTCAATCAAGGTTTTGGAATGCATTTTGACCCTGAGCATAATAATTCATTAGCTTAAATTTGATGGTCTCATGGATGTCAAATGTGTCCTTTTATATGTCAAATAATGGTCATGTGAACACCAATTTTAAGCTAGTGAAGTTTTTTAATTTGATAGGATTAAAGTTAAAAGTCACTTGGATGCCAAATACGTCCTTGTGGGCATCAAATGGAAATCACACAAACATCAATTTTAAGCTCATAAAATTAGTATGACCCAATGTGAGAATTCCAGTTGGCACGTCTATGGAGCCTCCTAAGATCTTGGACTTAATTCTTCTATCATATTAAAATATGTGACAAAGCATCAGCCATCGATCGTGATCTAAAAGCTTTCTTTTGATTGGTTATCTTTGTCAGGTGAGACCTATTTGTCTTTGATTATTGAATGCAAGGGTGTCACATGTCAATCCTTCAGACCTTTTATAGTCTTTTGACTTTTCAACTATTCCTCGTACTACTTGATTGAGTCTTTGCGAGTAAGTGAGAAGCATTGATCATGATCCAAGGTCTTTATGTGATTGGTCCAATGGGCTATATGTAGGATTTTATCAATTTTCCTCACACCATCTGATTAAAGGGTTATAATAAGTGTGAACCATTAGATCATTTAAGATGAATGTTGTTTAAGTTGAATTTTTGGTTTTTCTCACTTTGTTGGATCAAAGGTTATAATAAAGTGAAGGCCATTGTATCCTATAAGATTTAAGGTAGTTAAGTTAGGGCCACAAAGATAAAGACTTTGGTTAAAGTGTCAAGACTAAGGTCTTGATCATATTAATAAATACATCAGGGCCTTAGAATTAAAACCTTAGGCTAAGGTATAAACAAGGGGATGAGTTAAAATAAAATTGGACTTGGGAAACTAGAACTTAGGCTAAGATGTTAAGACCAAGGTCATGTTAGTATTTAAAAAATATGTCAAGGCCTTAGGGTTAAAATCTTAGGCTATGTTAGGAAACATTAAAAGGGCCCTACAAAATGAACGTTAGGTATACAAGGAACTTTTAAAGGGAAAAGTAATAGATGGAACCAAGGACTTTAGACTAAATTTTAGTTATGTTAATAAACATGATTAAACTTAGAACATGAATTTTATGCTTAGGTCAAAAATAAAATTTCAAAAGATTCCCATCAATTTGGTTCCCTCAAAGATTCAAATTTAAACTAAGGGCTTTGACTAGGGGTTTTGAAATATGAAATTATCAAGGAAAAATGCCATGAAACCTACAAATGGATCATTAAAGACCATTTATTAGTGATGTTAGTCCAAATTAAAGCCAAAATAAAACCAAATATCCTATCTTTAATAGAATGGATGATATTCAAATTCTATAAATGATTCTATCATTCTAAATTTTCATATTCAACTTCAAGGTTTCTCTAGGGTCCTATTTTTTTTAAAATGGGGATATTTTGGTCCCAACACTATTAACCATGAACTCAACACCAACTTAAACACTTATCAAACCCACATCTAATTTTTTTTTACCTCATTGACTCCTGATTTGAGGGGGAACACCTCCTCCTATGCTTGAGACAACCAAACCTTCAACCTAAACTTCATTTTTGATTTATTATTTACTGATACAAACTATATAACAAAAAAGGGTAAAATATAGACATTAAAAAATCACACACTATAGCTCCAAGTGTCAAAACACTCTTAGGCCCCCTAGGTAGCAACCTTGACCTTTTGATTGTAAACCAAACCTAAGTCAAACTAATGCACATTTTACCAAAATATACCTTTGACCCTCGACTATCGATGGTCACCCTAAACATCAATATTTGGGCTTGATCATCGATGGTTAGGTTTCCATCACCTGAATCAATAAACTACCACATCATTCTAGCTTGATTTTATTTAATTAGCTCATCTAATTAGTGTGCAAACCAATGCATAAAAGAGATAAATTTATATAGTAAGTTAGAACTCTTATAAATGTGTTTTTGTACCTCTTTTTACTTCCTATAAAGAGAGAGGAGGAGAGGGTGAATGAGGATCCAAAATCAAGTGATCATCATCTACATCCAAAACTATCAAGAGACTCTAGTATTAGCATTTTTTTTGCAGGTGTTCTTTCATCAATTCAACAAATTAGTAATATCGATAGAGATTTGAAGTGTTCATATCTATCAACCAACAACCAAGTACCATTACTCTATTGAAATTGCTCTAGGCTCCATCACCTCAAATATTCATAAAATCAATAACCAATAAGATAAGTATCTATTTTTAATCATTTAGTTACTTTTTTCTATTTCAAAATCAACCCAACCTAAACCCATCTCTCAAAATCCCATTATGTGACCTCATCCAAACAACCTTCTTCTTGATTGGACATAACCCACAATAACCATTAATGGTCATCCTGATTGTTGATGGTCTTTCCCAATCACTGATGGTTACCTCAATCATCGATGGTTACCATAACTGTTGATGGTCACCCAAACCATTGATGGTCATTGTGTGACAAAATAACAACAAGCTCTTTCCACCTACAAGACCTCAACCAAATTCAAATTTTAGACCCTCTATCTAATCAAAAAACCCTACCCTATTTTCTCAACCATACCTAACCTATTTATCATTAGTATTGACCCACTTATTACTGTAATTAGTCAATTTCATCTATTATTTTATGAAACACTTCTTGTATTTGATTTCAGTATCTTCTATTATTTATGCAAATGCTTTATCTTTCAAAACTTGGTTGTTTAAAAGTATGGATTGATAGCCTCTAAGGAACCTTGTGCTTCTTGGATCTAGCTTGTTAAGCAATCCACCCAACTACCTGACTAATCAACCATTTATTTGAGTGCTTTCTTATTTGCAGGTCATTCCTCCCAAGCCAAAGAGGATTATCTAGACTCATTTGGATCAATGTGTGCACAACATATTAGGTTTTTCTACCATACCCTTCTCGAGTTTATTTTCTCTTTTTTTTAAGAACATACATGAAATTTATCTAAATGTATTTATCTAATAAAATAAAAAAGGATCAATAAACATCCATAAAAATATTGACAAGAAAGTGAAATGATATGTGGTAGAATAAAATATAAAAATCTCACATGGATTATTCCAATATATTGTGGAAAAATTTAGTAACTGCATGTGTATGGCTTCATTGGCAACATCTTGATAGGTTCTAATAGTATGTTTTCTTGAGTCAAGTAGTCATAAATAATTTATAGAGAATTTTAGGGGAGTATACATAAGAAGTAATAAATACAGATCATAAATTCAACTACTTTCCCTATCTTTTGGTCATTTCTATATTTTGTAATTACAATCAATCTCTGCTAAGAAATTAATATTTGTATGTAGAATGTCCTATTTTATGATATCTTAGTTTTAGTAGTTTTGACCTATTTAGATTCATTAAATCTAAAACAAATTAAAATATTTTGGTGAAGTCGAGTGAAACCTCAAAATGAATCTTCCAAAACCATCACCATGCTTACTATCTAAATAATGTTTATGATATGTGCAATAGGTGAGCTTCAAAGAAGGTTGATATATTCACTTTAGAATTTAAGTCAAATGATGCTTATTTTGATGATAATATCACACTGGGGCAACCTATAGTGCATAAAATAATCACTTAACCTTATCAAAGAAAATTTGTTATGGTAACATTCTTCTTATTTGATGGATATGGATATCCTTGAATCCATATTGCATGCTTTGTGACTTCTATTGGAAGAAGTAAGAAATATAGATCACAAGTTCAACCAAATTACCTATCTTTTGGTCATTCTATATTCAATAATTACAATCAATATTTGCTAAGAAATTCATATTTATATGTAGAATGCCATATTTTATAATATCTAAATTTCAATAGTTTCGACCTATTTATATTCACTAAATCCAAAATAAATTAAAATATTTTGGTGAGACCGATGTGAAACCTCAAAATGAATCTTTTAAAACCATCACCATGCCTACTATCTAAATAATGTCTATGATATGTATAATGGATGAGATTTAGAAGAAGGTTGATATATTCACTTTAGAATCAAAGTGATATAATGCTTATGTTGATGATAATCTCACACTGGGGCAGCCTATAGTGCATGAAATAATCACTCAACCTTATCCAAGAGAATTTGTTATGGAAAAATTCCACTTATTTGATGGATATGGAGATCCTTGAATCCATATTGCATGCTTTATGGCTTCTATTTGATAATATTCATATAATGGGCTGATATTTACTAAAAATAATCATCAAATCTTAATAGGTCAAGATTTAGATTAGTTCCAAAATTTACATATTAGATCTATATATTTTTTTCTTTAATATTATTTTTTATCTCATTTCACCAAGAATCAAGGCCCTTGGTTGACATTAGAACATCTCTAAAATATTTGGAAAGGTAAGGATGATTCCATAAGAGACCATATTTTAATATACATTACATTGATCTATATATCAGCAATCCAATTTAGAGAATAAATTCATCTTTAACAATGGATTTTTACTTCTATTTAAGGAAAAATCATTTTATCATCCTACAATTATTTTTTTGAGGCAATATTATGACATCTTTGGTTATGAATCCAATATCCTAACTTTAAGGATTAATATTGAATCTTCACCTAATAAGGAGGATATAAGTAATAAATTTGATCAAAAAGAATCTCCAAATAAGATATTCATAAGAGAATATTTCACACAAGTTCTATCTCTTCAAACATGAATAAACCTACCCAATTTGATAGTTATTAGGATCAACCAAGTTTAATTATATGAGAACTCTTTGATAAAAGTTGAACAAATTTTATCCTATTCACCATCACCCAACACATTTTCTAAGACAAGTGGGTGAAAGAGTATTTTGTATCTATCATCGTATAGTTTGGCATAAATAATTATTATGATTTATAAAATAAAATCAGATAACTTGTGGTTAGGGGTGCTATTAAATTTGAAATATCTAACAACATTCCCACAATACTGGATTCTCCATATTCTTCTACTCCATAATATATGAATATCAATGTATCCTAGTATTTTCCTAAAAAGGAACCAATGGTCATTCAATTAGTAATAGAATCTAAACATAGAAAATGCATCATTTTTGATGAGATGGTATAATTCAATATATGCACAATCAATTTTATTAAGGAGTTGGGATATGATGAGAACAAGTTAAAACATACAAGAACTTATGAAGATGCAATAGGGCATGATAATATACTAGTTTATCTTTGGCCTAAGATAATAGAGACATCAATCTATATGAATCCTACTATTACATAATCTAATGCAATACTCAGGTAATAATTATTTTGGAAAATTGAAGCATATTTGCATAACATTGATATGATTATATCATTCAATTTACAATTTGGTTTACTTACATATTAGAGAGATAAACATTTGAAAATAAGGCTCATATTAAGATTTCAGTTACATCTCTAAGCATGCGAGTATGGGTACAAAATAAAAGTTAACAAAGTAAAAATCAAGGAATTGAGAAAGTAAAGAGTACTTCACAAAAAGAAAAAGAATAAAAGTTATTACCATGGGTCAGATACCAACTCATGAATATATAAAAAGGGATAATTAATATAGGTGTAAGTGGTGATAATTTCTTAATGTCATATATACAACCTTAAGATCCACTTACTTATGAGCTAAATCAAACCACTTCACATAAGCCAGTGTGTGAAGAATATCCATTTAGCACATAGTTCTCTAGAACAATTATCTAGATTAATTAATTTCATTTTATGTTATTGAATGGAATGACATAATATATGTGTATATATTTATGAGGAGAAAAGGAAAGCCAATAAAGAAATTATATTGGTGTACCCAATTGATTGGAATGGCACTTCTAAATTATGGGATGGGTATGATGGTTACGAATCTGATACATGATGTACACATGAGCATCCCATTGATGGGATATTTCATTAACATAAGCATATATATATATATATATATATATATATATATATATATAAGGACCTATACATAATATGCTTTGCTAGTTATGTGATTGACTTATGTATTTATCTATTTCTACGCTAGATTCGCTTTCTACATTCAAAGAAGGGAAATGAGAAATTAAGAAGGAAATGGTCTAAGGCTTGTATGTACCTAGATGAAGTCATGCGCACCATTATCTAGATGTTGTGATAACCCCTCTTTGGTTGTGGAGGATGACACCTGAAAGAGAAAACACTAAGACAAAGAAGGCATTAGATAAGGAGATGGTTGGTTGCCAAGCAAAAGCTTGATCCCAGAAGCAAAAGCTTGAGGGATGTCAACCCACTGATTGATAAAAGGATGTTTGATAAATAGCAGAATGATAAAAGATTGCAATGATAAAGACTAAAAAGGAAATGGAAGCAAATACTTACCTGAATGATGTTGTCAGGCTGGTCATAGTCACCGACGTCGGTGGTCCTACTGGCGTCGGTTAGTCAAGGTCTACCGACGTCGGTTAGTCTGCTGACATCAGTTAGGGAAGTGGTCTCTGAGGTTGGCGTTGATTGGGGTAGTAATCTATGGACGAGGTCTGGCTGAGTTTGTGGTCTGTGGATAGGGTCTATGGATGTGCAAAACAGTCTGGAGAATGGTCTGGGTCTGTCTAAGGGTCTGAGAGTCTGGTCTGAGGTAGTTAGAGGGTCTATGCAGATGGATAGAAGGGTAGAGGAGGCCAATAGGGAGACAGGGAAATAAGGATTCAGATCTGGCCTGGTTGACAGTCTGGTCTAGGGGGTGATATTACTAGAAAGCAATAACTAAAAACATAAAGAAAACATAGACAATATACATACCTATGCCTAGCTGAAGGAGTGCTACTGATCCCTGTGCTTGTTGTTGATGTAGCCTATGTGGAGGCCCTATTACTGGTGTAGAAGATTGATGTTGTTGCTGGTGCAAAAGCCCTGTGAGATGGAGAGTGAGAGGTCTAGTTTGAAGATTAGCAAAATTGATTGGCAGAGTGGCAGATGGTCGAACACTGAAGATTCAAGGATTCAAGAGTCGGATCAAGAGCAGGGGCCCAGAATTTTTGTGATTAGCTCTGCAAGAGGTTATAAATTTGGTTTAAGTAAAATTGACGTCGGTGATCCCGCCAGTGTCGGCTGACATTTGACTAATGTCGGTGGGTAGAGAACGAGTAAAAGAGCCACCAAGCCCGTTCTCCATCTGCCAAGTGCATGATCCATTGGAGAATTGTCGAAGGTTGGGCTAAATATGCATGAGAGTTGGTTAGGTGGTTAGAAAGAAGTAAGAATAGGTCTTGGGTGAGTCATAGGGTGGGAAATAGTCCAAGGTGAGGTGTCAGACGAGGTGTTATAGGTGATGTGTCAAAGGGGAGGATATTAATAATAAATTATTATTTTTAAATTAGTAAGTGCATGGTTTAGGAATGGGTTAGGAATGGACCAAGAGGGAGGATGACCAAGGGTTAGACATGATTTCAGTGTCTACATTTGCCCCTTTTTGTCTTGTTGGTTGTTCTAGACAAACTGCAAGACAAAAATAGGTGTTGGTTGCCCCAAGTGTGGGATAAGGTTGACTTCGTCTTGTTGGTTGTTCAAGTGAACTGCAAGACAAAAACAAGAGGGTTGGTTGCCCCGATTATGGATGAGGTATTCCCCCTCAAAGCGGGAGTCAATTGAAGGGAACCTGGAATTAGGTGCTGATTTGATAGAGAGTGGATGAAAAAGGTGAAGATAGAGTGAGAACGTTGCAAAAGTCGTGATTGCGTGTACACCACTTCACGAGATGGTCAGGTCAAATTGTCACAAGTCGAGGGTCGAGGAGTGTCAAAATTGAAATAATAGGGCCCCAACATTTAGTCATCTGCTGATTGGGTTATTCAATCTAAGCTGAAGCTCTAATGGTCATCATGTTCTAGGTATCCCAGGCTCAGGAAGTGCTCCCAAAAACATGAAAATGTCACAAGTAGTGGGGATCAACCGGCTTGCAATCCTATACTTGTGAAGGTCAAAAATATGCACACAATTTTGCTAACCAATCATGAGGTAGCATACATGCAAAAACAACCAAGGCAAAATCGCTTTGGAAGTAGTCGCGGTTAGAGGAGATGGTCATGATCTCCAAGGTTTGGTGGTCAATGTGGACAGAGGCAAAAGTGATCTCAAGTGTGCCCTAGGGGGCCAATATGACTTATACTGGAGAGCTGACTGATTGGAGGCATGATTTTAGGCAATGATGAGGTGTGAAGTATGTCGACGTCAGTGACATAACTGACGTTGGTAGAATAAAAGAACCAATGTTAGCAAAAATTAACCGACGTCAATGGACTAGGGCATGAATATGCCGACGTCAGTGACCTACCAAATTCGACAAAACTGGATTGGCAGCCCACAAAAAGTCATTTGCTTCTTGTTGATTGAGAGAAAAAAGAGCTCTGGGGTTGATTGAGTGAAAGTGACCCAGAGTTGACCGAGTGAGCGGGCTGAGGTGGCAAATAAGCATTGGTGGAAAGAGGGAGTGAGTTAGAGAGTGATTGGATGCTACAGAGGCATTTGTGGGCCAGGGGAAGTGTGAGGGTAGAGAGTCACAGCAGAGATGGTAGAGGGGAGTAGAGGACCCGCAGGAGGTCCACCACCAGTGGCACCCATCGTGCCACCACGCCGACGATGCCGGGATGAGGTAGGAGGGCCCTGAACCCTATTTGGGTGAGTTTTTGTTTTGATTTAGTTTTTGAATTTGTAGTTGTTTTAAGCAAAAATCGAGGGGGAAGGGTAGCTAGGAGGGTGGTGAATAGGTCTAGGAGAGGTTAGGAGCAATTTAGGAGGGTTTTGGGGGGTTAGGGAGGCCACAATGGGGAAGCCCTAATTTTAAGGCTCTCCCCATTCGGCCCTAGGGCCGAACCAGTCACCGACATCGACGGGATCACCGATGTGGCTAACTTTAGATCAGCATCGGTCACTTTCCTATCGACGTCAGTCGCTATGTGACTGACGTCAGTTATATTAGTGCCATCGTCAGCATGAAAACCAATGTCCCTGGTTGCCTGGTCAGAAGGATGGTTAGAAAATTGCCAAGTCAAGGGATTGGAGCTATGCCAAGGGCTTTGCGAGTGTCAAGATAGCCATAGATAGTCTGGTAGATGGTCAAATAGATAGACAAAAGGGCAAATGGTCGGGCTAGGGAAGAAGAGTTATGGGGATTGAGAGTTGCGTTGACATGGGTTTGATTGGTTGGATGCAGGCGAGGCAGACACTGATGCTGTAGGATCAGCTACCAACATTGCTAACGTGGATGCGTCGAGAGATCACAAGAGAGGAGTGGGTGTAGATGAGGGTAATGGGACTAGGCAAGCTGCGACGGTACTACAGAGTGGTGCAAGATGTGAGCTTGATGGTGGCACTGATCGAGTGGTGGGATCATTCCACCAACACTTTCCACCTACCCACGGGAGAGATGACAATCACAATCAAGGATGTATACCAAATTTTATAGCTGTCGGTACACGGAGTAGACCTATATGCATACGTGAGAGAGGTGCATGATATTCATATGGTTACACTGTTTGGTGAGCATGCAGCTGAGGCGAGTTATCACTTAGTGAGTTTTGCCTATGAGCCTCTGTATGCGGTGGATGAGGATGCACATCGACTGGCTATCCTGATGATGATTGGGATTACAGTCTATGCATTGCCAAATGTGGAGGGAAGCAGGTTTCTAATTGCCATGACTAGAGTGTTGATGGACATGATTGAGTGATAGATAGTGTTTGCGTGGGCACCAGTCTTTTTGGCCCAAGTATACAGAGAGCTATGGGGCATTAGCCGGTAGTGACGGTACAGCTTGTGCGTGGGCCACCTACTACACTATTGGGTGTATGAGCATATCATGGTTATCCAACCTCTTGGCCTTCCAGTGGTGATTTAGGCCAGCTTCATGGTCAAATTTAGGTAGTGGCACGAGGTGATGGCACAGATGTAGGTGGACATAGTGGTTAGAGATATTGACTATTACAGAGGGGTGCTGGAGGCCTTGATCCCGATAGACATTATCTAGAGACCGTACCTGGTGTATCTAGTTTTTAGAGATCAGGGAGAGTAAATAGTTGGGACTCAAAGCATGCGATGGGTCAGGGGCAAATGAGCTAGCAAGCTTGAGAGGGTGCCAGTGGAGAGAGTGCGGCACTAGTATGGATTGCATCAGGATGTGCCGCCCGCCTTCCCACTTTATAGACGGGATGACATTGAGGCACCGCTCCCATTGCCAGAGGAGACGGAGGGACCAAATTTTGAGGAGTTACCAGTAGGCCTCAAGATAGCAGACCCAGGATGTACAGAGGCCTACTCGACATGGGGGGTAGGTCAATATATAGGGGTGTAGGTAGGACCATAGCTTGATTTACAGACAGTGATCAGAGAGTGGGATGTGGCCTGACAGGAGAGAGATGCTGCCATCCAGGAGAGGGATGCAACACGAGGATAGGTTACCATTTTGTAGGGGTAGTTGGCCGCAGCCCAGGCATAGGGATTGGCAAGACAGGGTTTGAGAGGACAGGGCCCGATGCAGCATCCACCATAGCAACCAGTTTAGTAGCCTACGTAGTCAGCGTCAGTGCAGCCAAGATTTTCACAACTGTAGGGTTCAGTGCAGGGCACGATAGCAGGTCTGATGGGTCCATCACAAACTATATCTATAGTTAGATACAATGATGCAGTGGATGAGATCAGTTATTATGAGAGGGCCATTAGGGGGTTCCCTCAGATACAGTGATACTCTGAGATGAGGGCAGAGCTGAGCTGATAGCATTTTATGTCATGAGCGATGGCTTTTAGGTCTCACAAACAATGCAAATTAGATGGCAAAGATGATACAACATCTTCCCGACTGCCACCACCACCACCACAGCCTTGAGGGTAGATTTTGACACCATGTATATACCGGCCTGCAAGCCATTGATGCCAGATGTATTTGATTTTTTGAGAGAGAGACAGAGGCACAAATTATGCCATTGTAAAACATTGATATATATATATATATATATGATGTAATTTTGATCATTGATGTGTTATGAAAAATGTTATGGATGTGTTTGTATGTTATTTTGATTTGATACATGTTTTGATATGATGTTTAGGATTATGATGCTGATATTGTTGTGTTTATAAGATGATGAATGTATGATTAGGATTAATGATTAATGATATGGATGTAAATGATTAATGTTAATGATTATGAAAATAGGTGACTGATTGTGATGTGATTGGTAGGTGATGAAAAAAATGTGATGGAAGAAATGCGATGAAGGAATGGCTGAACTAACCCCAGAAGACCCCATGTCAATTGAGTGCTACCTACATAGCCCCTATTGTTAGGGCCTCAGGCCAATGTAGTTCTCCCTAAAGGGAGGAAGGGTCAAAGTGGTCGATGGTCTTGGTCGAGGTCAAGGTCATGGTTAAAATAAGGATAGGGTTCATCCATCAGGGAGACAAACAAATGAGGGTGGTCGAGCTAACCTCAGAAGACGTCGTGTCATCTGAGTGTTGCCTACATAGCCCTGGTCTTAGGGCTTCAGACCAATGTAGTTCAGATGAAGAGGCAAAATTGATCGATAATTGGTTTGGTCATGTGTCGAAATGATGAGGAAAAAAAGATGTTACAGCCTTTTTCAAATGGTGTATTATGTAACATTGGTTGAGGGTCTTTCATCCCTAACAATTGTCCATAATCGTGATGGATGTATGCTAAAAATGAATTGAGGTCTATTTATGCTTCAGCAAGTAATGGTTTATGCTTGACATAAATTATGTCAGGTCAATAGTTTCCATGTGTATTGGTGTCCATAGAAACTATGTGAAAAGGACTAGGATGATGTCTGATGTCATGTTGTCGGTCTGAAAATGCTGAGGTTGGTTTAGTTGGAATTGGTTGGGTTGGTTGAGTAGAAAAATGTTTGGTTGAATGTGACCAAAGTGTGAAAGGTAAGTGAAAGGTGAATCGCTCTTTCATTGACAAGGACCAGAATAAAAGCATAGATAGGGGTTGTTAGAATAAAGGGCCCCATTCATGCATCACTTCATTAACTAGTGGTTGATGTTAGAGAAGTAATCAAATCACTTGACATTAAGTGAGCTTGAAGTCCCTTGAGTATGCTGGGGTGATAGGTTGAATATGTGATATGAGAGGATGGGGTAACCCTTTTTGGTGGCAGGAATAACCTTGCCCCTTTTATAGGTGACCCAAGAATGACTATAGGCATGTCCATGACTTTATAACTTGTCAGTCATTTTTTTTTTGTTTTTGTTTTTTTTTGGTGCAGACTGATCGATGTGGGAAGTCTGCATTGGGATGTTGTTTTGCTTGGTTGTCATATATGTGAAGCTGATCAATGTGGAAAGCTTCAAAAAGAGTGCTATCCATAGCAATATTTAGTCATAGCCATCCTTCGAGGGAGTGGTCTATACTTTGATTTGTATGCTTTTGATATGACTTTGGCTTAGCTGTCCTTCAAGGGAGCAATCTAGTAATACAACAATTGTGTAGCTGTCCTTCGAGGGAGCAGTCTACATTTAGAGTTTTATGACTTTTGATATGATAGGTAACCCATTTTTGATATGTTTTGTTGACTGAAGTTTAGCCATGGACGAGCCTCTAGAGGTTTAAGGATTCCCTTTTATTAGGACAAAGCATTATTGTTTGACAAATAGGTTGAAAGGAATAGGAATGACAATGACAGGGGGTTGCTCAAGGGATGAGCTCAAGTAAAATGTCAAGTGATCGAGTACTTGACTAACAATAGAATGGTCGAAGATGCAAGGCATAAAAGGGGCTAAAGTTCTAATAAGTCCCTGGGCCATGCTTGTGCATTATGATAAGGTCTGAGTCAATTAGGAGCATACTTGCCCCATTTGCCTCTTTCCAGATTGGTCATGTATTGATGTTGGATGGTTGATGATTGATATGGTCACTGATTGGTCG
Organism: Torreya grandis; assembly: GCA_037957365.1. Lineage (NCBI taxonomy): Eukaryota > Viridiplantae > Streptophyta > Pinopsida > Cupressales > Taxaceae > Torreya > Torreya grandis. The sequence goes on from JARHVA010004612.1 coordinate 1,262,808, forward strand.
AGACTAGTTGAATATTTGTTGATATTTGGTCGATGGTTGGGTTGAAATTGGCATTAGGTCGATGATGGGTCGAATTTGGTCAAGACCGGGTCGAAGCTTGGTTGATTGATTGGGTGAAAAGGCTGGTCTATTGATTCGGCTGAGACTGGTCGAGACTGGGTTGAATGCGTAGTCGAGGTTTGGGATTAAAAGAGTGATTGATAGTTGGTCGAGACTGGGTCGAAAGGTTGGTTGAGGCTTGGATGGAAGTTGAATTCCCCCAGCGGGTAGGGAGGATGTTTGATAGATTGGTCAAAGTCGGTTGAGGCTTGGTGGTCATATTGACAGTGTTGATGTCGAATAAGGGGGTCAAAGGTGGCAAAGGGATCATAGTCTGACGTGGAGATCCCGATTTAAATGATGAGGTATGAGAAGCATGGGTCAGTGTTGATGATTTATCGAAGGGGTGGTCAAGAGGATCCTTGATGAGAAGGGTTCCTTGATGATAAGGGTATCCTTTCTCTGATGTTGATGAGTGATAGCTTTAAGAGTGTAACAACGCTCAGTGTCATGTCCTGGAGTGTGATGATAGTGGCAAAATTTAGAGTTGTCAAACCAAGATGGTCTTGATCTGAGAGTCGATGAGTGGGGCGGTGTTGAAGGCTTGTTTCTAACATGGTCGAGAAGAAAGGTGTCATTCCCCAGACATTGGTGAATGGGAACCTTGAGGGCACAACAATGCTCAGTGTTGTGCCCAGGCATGCAATGATACACACAAATCTGAGTGTCATCAAACCAGGGTCATTTTGGTCTGAGAGATTGACATGGTCTGAGAGGTGGGAGTTTGATGCAAGATGACTGCAATAATTGTCGTAACAGCAAGGTATAAGAACTTGCTAATGGGTCTATTTGTTTTGTTGTAGTTTGGGTTGATGACTTTGGTTTATGAGGCATTGGTTGATGGATTGGAGGAGATATATGTCTGATGGGTTGATAGAGTAATGGAGGCAACTTGCTTTTGTGAAGTATGGGAGTAGGAAGAACTCTTATTAAAGTGGACAGATGCGGGCCCAAGATTGAAGGTAATGATGAAGGTGGGGGAGGAGTGCTCCGATGTGGTCTAGTGGCCTTCTTTGGTTTGGGTTGAGGACCACCATTGTGTGAGGTGAGGTTAGATGCGGGTTTGAGTTCAGATGTGGATGGAGGTGAATGAGATGTAGTAATCTTAGACAAAAGGCAAGATGAAACCATGATTAGGTCTTCCTCGATCGAAATGGGTGAAGAGACTAGTTCTTATCTTGGTGGAGAAGAAATAGGAGAGTGCAGCTCCTCAAGAGGGTAGAGGGTAGGGATGATTGTTCCCTCTGCTTGTGGTTGAGGAGTAGGCAAGGTATGGTCCTCCATTGGTAGGAGGAAAGACGAAGGTGTGGCTAATGGCGTAGGCATGGTCAAGGTGTCCTCTAGTATAAGAGAGGTAGATGGAGGACTAATAGGAGAAAAGGATTCTTCATCCTGTGATGGGTGAATAGGGGAAGAAGAGTCTTCCACCTGTGAAGGAGGTTGGTTAGGGATAAGAGGCGAGACCGTGTTGACCATGTGTATGTCATGTTCGTGGGAGCTATCAGCCATGGTCTGGATGTTGTTTTGAGTAGGTGGATGGTTTGGGAATGGTTGTTTGAAGATGTCAATGTGTTGGTTGGGTGAGGCATTTAGGTTATCCAAAACAAGATCCCCCTTGTCGATCATGTCTTGGACTATGTTTTTGAAGGTTTGGCAATTGTCGATGTCAGGGCCGTGGATGCGATGAAAGTGACAGAAGTCGGCCTCCCTATACCATGAAGGGAGGGTTTTTGAAGGGTCAAATTGAGGTGGTCAGATTGGAGAGAGATTGAGGACCCCCTGCTTGACAAGTTTTTCCAAAATGGAAGCGTATGATTCTCCAAGCGGAGTGTATGAACGTTGGATGTACCATTGTTGGAATTATTTGGTGATGCTTGAAGATGTAGAAGGTTGAGAGTAATTAGTTGTTGTCAAGGATGGTGATCTAATGACCACAGTGTTGGCCACTCCTTTGGATTTGGAGTTGACAAAAGAAGAAGGTCTGGAAGAAGAAAGGTCATTGGTTCTTGCATTAGTATTGTGCAATTTGACCTTATCCTCTTCAATGGCATGGAGTTCAAGCTTTCGGGCCATGGTGAAAGCTTTGTCAAAAGTGCATAATGTTTGAATCCATAAGGTAGAAGAGATGTGCCTAGTACATGCTCAAGAAAAGAGCTCGATGAGCTCAGGTTGAGGCAAGGAGAAGGAGAGCTGGTTAATCAAGCTCCTCTAATGGGCCACAAAATCGACTATTGATTCATCGTCAAATTGCCTGATGGAGTAGAGGTCTGTGATTGAGACTTGTTTGGTGATGTTGATAGAAAAATGGTTGAGAAATAATTGGGCAAGTTGAATGAATGAGAAGATAGAATGTCTGGCAAGAGAGCTATACCAGTCAAGGGTGGGGCCAGAAAGCGACATGGAGAACGTGCATAAAAGTAACCCATCATCATGCACTATAAGATATCAGACATGTCTGAATTCCCGTAGGTGTTGTTGTGGGTCTTCCTTACTCTAGAAGTGAGTAAATTTAGGAAGCTCCCATTGGTTGGGGTATGGTCAGATCGGGACAGAAGGATGGATGGGTTCATTGCAAATTTGCTCATATGAGAGAGTATTGCGTGAACCATAAATAGAGGTCTCGAGACTGGACATTTTGTCCATCAGCATTTTGATGATATCTACTGATGGATTGGTGGGTGGAGTGCCCCCTAGATTGTAGGGTGCTTGAAAAGTTCTAGAAGGGGCATACAACATAGTCGATTACGCTTGTAGGGGCGCAACATATGTATAACTAGTCGCAGGGATAAAAGTGGAGGCCAAAGGTGGTTGGGTCATGAAGGTAGAAGGCATAAGTTGAGTAGATACCACCAAAGGTGGTTGCGTGGTGGCATTGGCAAAAGGGGAGATAAACACTCCTACATTTATGGGTGCAAGAATGTGAGGGGTCAAGACAATCAAGTTCTGGTATGATGTAGAACTTGGTTGGATTGCGTGTGGTTGAGGGGGTAATGGAACCCCAATGGAGGTCAGTCTAAAAATGGATGGGGAAGCCAAACTTTGTGTATTGGCCATGGTCAAGTTAATAGTTGAGGCAATAGGCTGGGTAGCGGGTGGTGTTAGTGTCATCACCGCTTCACCCGAAAGGTCTCGCGTTGGATTTCTTGCGAGATAGTTTTTGAGGTCTGTGACATTGAGGTTTAAGAATCTTTCGAAATCTTGGTCCCCTTCAGGGATAATGGGGGTCTAAGTTGGGGTCGGTCGAGTTGGAGTTCTTTTGGTCTCCGAGTGGAACTCCATTATAGGACTAGTTATAGACAGGGAAGACGGAAGTGATTGATGGCTAGCGTAGTCAAGAAGGGCCTTGGTTTGACTGAGTGTAAAAACCATTCAAGGCAAGAAGGGTCAGGTTTAAGAAACTGTGTTTTTTCAATTTCAAAAACTCAAAATGTGGTTTTGGCAAAAAAAGGGTCAGGTTTTAGGCTGCTGTTTTGGGAAAAAAGGACAGTGACAGTGACCGACGTCGGTTTAAAAACTGATGTCGATGAGAAATATGGCTGACGTCGGTCATATAACTGATGCCAGTGGAGGAAGGTGGCCGACGTCAGTGGTAAAGCCGATGCCGGTGACTGTGGTTTCCAAAAACTCAAAAAATTTGAAGATTCTTGGAAAAAAAGAAAGAAGAACATCCTCACTAGCTCAAAAAAAACTAGGTAGGAACAAAAAAATAGAGATGGAGACAGACAGGCCCTAAGTGTTAAATCCTAAGAATCAACTTTTAGAATCTTGTTGGCTTATGCCTTAAAGTGATGTTTGGGAGGTTGGCTGGTAGAAGGGTCTTAGAAGAGGTAGTCTATGGATGGTTTCAGGTTTTGTTTAGGTGCTCAAGAGTCTGGGTTAGGTTTCGTACATGGCCTAGTGCTAAGGAGCAAGCTCCCTTCACTTCACGAGCCCAGTGAAAAGCTGGTCTCGCTTAGCCAAAATATACTTTCCCTAGAGATTAGACTCTGCCAGAGGACAGAGTGGGCTTTCCCCTTGGTGATGAAATCTAAGTAGGATCGCCGAGATGGGTAAGGTATCCGCTGGGGGATGAAATCCCAGTCAGGCCTTGTCTCAGGTAAGTTTGATGTTTGATTTAGTGCACGTGGTTTGGTTGTGTAACATAAAGTGGACTACGATTAATTTAATATGCAATTTTTAATTACTAAGTGTGGACTAAGAAATGCAAGCAAGCAGAAATGGAATGCAATGTATTTTAAGCCCCAAGTCAAAATGTTAAGTTGGAATAGAAAAAAGTTGAGAAAGGGTTGAAGAATATGATTTTTGACTAGTTTAGAAATGCAAGAAAAGAAAGAAAAGTTCTTTTTATTCCTGCTTATGATGTCATTTAGAAGAGAAGAAAGAGGTGAAGAGGGAGAAACCTAATGCACCTAAATGTAAAAAGAAGGAAAGGAACCCAAGGAAGGCCCTAAGGGTCCCACCAGGCGTGCCAGAATGTTTCTACGCTAGATTCGCTTTCTACATTCAAAGAAGGGAAATGAGAAACTAAGAAGGAAATGGTCTAAGGCTTGTATGTACCTGGATGAAGTCATGCGCACCGTTATCCAGACATTGTGAGAACCTCTCTTTGGTTGTGGAGGATGACACCTGAAAGAGAAAACACTAAGACAAAGAAGGCATTAGATAAGGAGATGGTGGGTTGCCAAGAAAAAGCTTGATCCCAGAAGCAAAAGCTTGAGGGATGTCAACCCACTGATTGATAAAAGAATGTCTGATAAATAACAGAATGATAAAAGACTACAATGATAAATACTGAAAAGGAAATGGAAGCAAATACTTACCTGAATGATGTTGTCAGGTTGGTCATAGTCACCGATGTCGGTGGTCCTACTGGCATCGGTTAGTCAAGGTTTGTCGACGTCAGTTAGTCTACCGACGTCAGTTAGGGAAGTGGTCTCTGAGGCCGGCGTCGGTCAGGGTAGTAATCTGTGGATGAGGTCTGGCCAAGTTTGTGGTCTGTGGACAGGGTCTATGGACGTGCAGAATGGTTTGGAGAATGGCCTGGGTCTATCTAAGGGTCTGAGAGTCTGGTCAGAGGTAGTCGGAGGGTCTATACAAAGATACAGGGGAGTCAAATGGATAGAATGTCAGATGGATAGAAGGGTAGAGGAGGCCAATAGGGAGACAGGGAAATAAGGATTCGAGTCTGGCCTGGTTGACAGTCTAGTCTGGGGGGTGATATTACTGGAAAGCAATAATTGAAAACATAAAGAAAACACAGACAATATACATACTTGTGCCTAGCTAAAGGAGTGCTGCTGATCCCTGTTACTATTGTTGATGTAGCTTGTGTGGAGGCCCTATTGCTAGTGTAGAAGACTGATGCTGTTGCTGGTGCAGAAGCCCTATGAGATGGACAGTGAGAGGTCTGGTTTCAAGATTGGCAAAATTGATTGGCAGAGTGGTGGATGGTCGAACACTGAAGATTCAAGGATTCAAGAGTCGGATCAAGAGCAGGGGTCCAAAATTTTTGTGATTAGCTCCGCAAGAGGTTAGAAATTTGGTTTAAGTAAAACTGATGTCGGTGATCCCGCTGGCGTCGGCTGACATTTGACTGACGTCAGCGGGTAGAGAACAAGTAAAAGAGCCACCAAGCCCGTTCTCCATCCGCCAAGTGCATGATCCGTTGGAGAATTGTCAAAGGTTGGGCTAAATACGCACGAGAGTTGGTTAGGCAGTTAGAAAGAAGTAAGAATAGGTCTTGGGTGAGTCATAGAGTGGTAAATAGTCCAAGGCGAGGTGTCAGACGAGGTGTTATAGGTGATGTGTCAAAGGGGAGGATATTAATAATAAATTATTATTTTTAAATTAGTAAGTGCATGGTTTAGGAATGGGTTAGGAATGGACCAAGAGGGAGGATGACCAAGGGTTAGACACGATTTTGGTGTCTACATTATCATATACATGGTAGATTACATATACATTCTCTCTCTCTCTCTCTATATATATATATATATATATGTTAGGACCTATACATAACATGATTTACTAGTTACATGATCGATTTATGTATTTATCATATACGTAGTAGATTACATATACATTCTCTATGTATATGCCTTTAATGTTATACATGAGTGGGATACAAGACATACGTGTTACATATGATACATATACATACAAATTTATGACATTCCTTACACATGTTCTACAATATTTTGGATTAATGCACCTAAACAAGAATAATACTTTGAACTATTCATATTGTTTAAAATATAGAAATAATAAACATATAAATGATACAATAAAATATGATTGAACTATTTTAATTTAATATTTATTGAAATTAATTAGAGGACTAAGGGTTCTTAGCTTGTTAATGACCTATTTTAGTATGAGATTGCATGTAGGTGACAAGGATCACTGGAAATGTATCCAGATTTGCTCAGATGAGGAAATTAAATATTTGGATCTTCCTAGACAAATTTGTCAAGATATGATATGCATATTATAAATGTATCCATCTAACATTTTATGGATTTATACCTATAAATTGTGCCTTACTATTTTGGCACATGTCACTACACCTATTTGTAAACTATCCTCATATGTTTTATCAAAAGCTCATTGTGTGCATAATATCTAAAATATTATTACCTTCACTTTGAAACCCTAGTTTTACTTTCAACACTAGGTTAACTTATAGAATAATAGGAATATTGATGGGTTGATTTTACCATAACCATTACCCAATGAATAGTTGAGCACTTATCATGTATCCAATACTCGAAGGAGGGAAATAAAATTGCACATAATTATTCCATTTAATTTTTTGTGTGCAATGATGTTATTTTATTTAATGATACCTATGATATATATTTGACACTTTAAAATGGAAAAATTGACCTTGATTAGGTGCATTAAACTTGGATAGGGACTATTCTCTATGACTAATTTATGATTTTTAAGATTTAGGGCAGTCCCTCTCAATGTGAAGATGTGTATATATGTTTTATTGATAAGTGTTAGATAGATTAATATATTATAGATATTGTGTATAAATATAATAATCTTACTATATTTGTTCATGCAATTAACATGGAAAACATACAGGCTAACCCATAAAGATGTTTTGAGTTTAAAAAATAACCATTGTCTAGCATGTAGATAAGTCCGATAGAGATGGATAGTTTAAAAAAAATTGAGACATCTAATTATTTGCATAGGCATATAAAAATAAAATAATATCAATCTAATGATAGTGAATATTTTGATTATAATATTAATTAGGAAAGGCACATACTAGATAATTCATGTAAGTGACTGATAGTAAATTGGGAAGGTTAAGTGCATATAAGGAAATAAAAAATGAGAAATGTGTGAAAGATTTATATGTGTATGCACATGTCATTTAAGGTAAGGATAGGGCAACACTAACATTTATAAGTGTCTAACACCATATTTTAGTGTCTATAAATGCCCCTCTTTAATTATAGTATTGAAACTACCAGAGTAACAAATAAATAATTACCTTAGTGTGTAATCACATTTTATCTGTAGGAGAAGGATTCAAGTATGTTGCTTATTTCATGAAACTTGTAATAAAACTTGCAAAAATAAATGTCTATATATAAGTGAAATATATATAAAAAATGTAAATGGAACTTTGAAATTTGAAGAGAAAGGAAGGAATACACCTATAAGTGGGTGAACCATGACACCCTTTGAAGTGTTGGAGATGTGATTATTTATGAAGTATTGGAGATTGTGGGTGATCATTCCAAAATAGAGGATGTCATGTAATGATTATATCATAAGGAAAGTGCCATTATTCAAAATGTGGGTTTGGAATGTAAATGCCCCAACCCTCATAAAAATGGAGTAGTCTTGAGCTATGAAGCATAATAGAACCTCAATTTAACTACCCATTTAACTAATCTTGAACCTCAAGTTGGAAGGAGTGGCCCATATAAGGCTCATATAAGGGTGGAACCCCCATACTAGGGCTCATATTCAAAATAAATCAGCCCTTTCAAATGTAATTATATATTCAAAAATGTTACATTACTTACCTTCAATAGCATCAATGATAACTTGAAAAAATATAAAAATTATAATAGTGTGTACATGAAAAATGTTCATGCACCATGATATGATTAATTTTAAAAAATATGATATAGAATGTCATAAACTTATATTTATATTTGTCCCAAAATTTATACATCTAAAAATACATCAAAATGTTCTTGTAAAATGCCTCCATATGAATTGCATATGCCCCAAATATTTCTCGGACTATAAATATAAATCCCATAATCTAAATTATTTTTACATAGAGGCTTAAATACTTAAAAAATACCACTATTATTCCCCTCATTTGAGGTGAGTAATTTATCTTTCAATTTTCTCATCTTAAAATAAAATGGTTAATTTCATCATGTTATATATAAATAAGTAATATTTTAAAAACATGTGCTAACATGTGGATAATATGTCATCATGGCATGAATAGATCATCAAATAATTTATAAAACATGTATCTTGGGGCATACAATGTCATATTAAGATGGATATAACAATTAGACATGTAATAATAATCATCACATATATAATAAGTGATTAGTAACCTACACATGAAGGCACATGATATGAATCATGGCACCACAAGATTATTATAAAATCATATATTTATCCACTCATAATAACTGTAGACACCTAAATAGTGTCTAACCCTTGGTCACCTTCCCCCTTGGTCCATTCCTAACCCATTCTTAAAAATTACTAATTTAAAAACATTAACTTATTTTGAATTAACCCCTCCTCCTTGGACACATAACCCATGACACCTCACCTAGGACACCTCACCTTGGACTAATTCTCATCCCATGACTCACCCAAGACCTATTCCTATTTCTCTCTAACCGCCTAACAAACTCTCATGCGTATTTAGCCCAACCCTCGACATTCTCTAATGGATAGTGCACTTGGTGGATGAAAAACAGGCTTAGAGGCTCATTTTGCCCGTTCTAACCCCGCTGACGTCAGTCAAGTGTCGGTCGATGCCGGTGGAATCACCGACGTCGGTTATACTTAACCAATTTTTTCAGACTCTTTCAAGACCCCAATCAGAAATTGGCTAATCTCTGGAAGCAAATCACGAATCCTTCAGTCTTCGACCATCTGTCAATCTGTGAAATCTCTCAGTCAAGCCTCTCACTCTCTCTCTCAGGTGTAGCAATAGCTTCAGGTGCAGCAACAGCTTCAGGTGCAGCAACAGCAACAGGTTCTCCACACAGGCTACATCAATAGTAGGTATGGGAATCATCAGTAGCACTCCTTCCACAAGGCACATGTAAGTATACTGTCTGTGTTTTTATTCTCTTTTTAGTCATTTCTTTCAAACAATATCTCTCTAGACTAGACTGTTAACCAAGCCAGACCCGAATCTTGACTTATCCACCTCCCTATTTCCTCCATCCTCTATCAGACTATACACTCTGCCCATTCAACCAGACTCTCAGACCTAAACCCCAGACCATTCAACCAAGCCCAAAATTTGTCTCAAGACCACTCAAATACACCTAGACCCTTCCTTGGCCTTGTCCACAGACCAAAACCCTAACCAGACTCTGTCCACGAACCCCAGACTTAATCAGACCTCATCCAAAGACCTCTGCCCTGACTGATGCCGGTCACTACCCCAACCGACATCGGTAGATTAATTGGCATCGGCACCTTAACCAACCGACGCCGGTGATTGTGACCAGTTCGATAGCTTCTTTCAAGTAAGCCTTTTCTTCCCTTTTTCATTCCATTTCTTTATCATTTCAATTCTTTATCATTTTGTTGTTTATCAGACACTTCTTTTTATTGACTAGTGGGTTTATATTCCTTAAAGAAGTTTTCATACTTCTGGGATCAAGCTTTCACTTGACAACCCACCATCTGTCCATTTAACACCTTCTTTTGTCCAAGTTTCTTTTCTTTGTAGGTGTCATTCCTCCACAGCCAAAGAGGAGTACTCACAACGTCTGGATTACGGTGCACAAACTATATCCAGGTACACATCAAGCCTTGACCATTCCTTCTTAAGTTTCTCTCCTTTGAATCTGAAAGCAAAATTTGAATAGAAACATTTTGGCATGCCCGGTGGGACCCCTTTAGGGCCTTCCTTGGGTTCCCTTTCTTCTTTGTTCATTTAGGTGCATTAGGCTTCTTCCTCTTCACCTCTTTTTTTTTCTTTTCTAAAAAAAATATCATCATAAGCAGGAAATAAAAAGAACTTTTCCTTTCTTTTTCTTGCATTTCTAGACTAGTCAAAAAATCATTTTCTTCAACCCTTTCTCCAACTTGTTTTCATTCCAATTTAACATTTCAATTTGGGGCTTTAAAACTTATTGCATTCCATTTCTGCTTGTGCTTGCATTTTCTAGTCCACACTTAGTAATCAGTAAAATGCATATTGAATAAATCGTAGATCACTTGATGTTACACTACCAGACCACGTGCACTCAATAAAACATCAAACTCACTTGAGACAAGGCCTGACTGGGATTTCATCACCCAGCGGATACCTTACCCAACCTGGCAATCCTACTTGGATTTCACCACCAAGGGGAAACCCAACTCTGTTCTCTGGCAGAGTCTAAACTATAGTGAAAGTATATTTTGGCTAAGCGAAACCAACTAACCACTGGAATCGTGAAGTGAGGGGAGCTTGCTCCTTAGCACCAGGCCTGTATCGAAGCTAATACAGACTTTTGAGCGCCTTAACATACCTGAAACCATCTTTAGATTACCTATTCTAGGACCCTTCTTACAACCAACTTCCTCAAACATCACATTAAGGCATAAGCCACACGATCTTAATAAAATTGTTTCTAGGGATTTAATGCTAGGATCTGTCTGTCATCATCTTATTTTCTATTTTTATCTGTCTTTTTTGAGCTAGTAAGGATGCCTTCTTCATTTCCAAGGACTTTTTTTTGAGTTTCTGGAAAACACAGTAACCGACATCAGTCTTATAACCAACGTTGGCAACTTTTCTATACCGGCATCAGTCATCTGACCGACATCGGCAGTCTCCTTCACCGACATCGGTTTTTATACCGATGTCGATCTCTATCTATTTTCTTTTTTCCAAAAAATAGCAAGCTTAAAATCCAACTTTCTGACTCTCTAAACATCCATTCTAGTTTTTTGAGATTGACAGAACACAGTTTTCTAAAACCTGATCCTTTCTTGCCTTGAATGGTTTTGACACGCAGTCAAACCAAGGCCCTTCTTGACCACGCTAGTCAACAACCACTTCCACCTTCACCATCTATAACCAGTCCTATAATGGAGTTCAACTCGGAGACTGAAAGAACTCCTACTCGCCCAACCCCGCCTCAAACTCCTATCGTCCCAAAAAGGGACCAAGATTTTGCACGATTCTTGGACCTTAACGTCAAAGCCTTACAACACTATCTCACGAATAGCCAAACGTGAGACTCACTAGGCAACCCAATCTATGGGATGCCAACTTCTTTAGTTGACACAAGAATCACATCAACCGCACCTACAATTTAGCCACTAGACAACACCTCTACCAATAACCCAACCGTGTCTTACCTTCAAAACGTAACCTCTCCATCTAAACCTACTTCCATGGGGGTTTCGGTACTCCCTCAACCTCAAGTCACTCAACCAAACTCCACACCTTTCCAAAACCTACTAGTCTCTATCCCCCCTACTCTTGCACCTATCAACACAAGAGTAACCGTTTACCCATCAACAAGCGTAGCCACGCCTCAACCATCCTTGACGGCCCCTATCCAACTTGTGCCTACCAACCCCATAACACAAGTACCCTTGGCTCCAACTTTGGCTCCAATAACCAGCTATCCATATGTTGTGTCTATGCAACCATCCACATCATACGCCCCTCCCAATATCTTTCAAGCACCTTATAATCTAGGGGGCGCTCCACCTGCCAATCCGTCAGCAGATATCATCAAAATGCTGATGGATAAAATGTCTAGCTTAGAGACTTCTGTTTTTGGCTCACACAATGCTCTTTCATACGAGCAAATTTGCAATGAGCCTATTCATCCTTTCATTCCAATTAGACCATACCCCAGCCAGTGGGAGATTCCCAAATTTTCTCGCTTTCAAAGCAAGGAAGACCCACAACAGCACTTACGGGCATTCAGACATGCCTGTTACCTTATTGCCCATGACGATGCATTACTCTTGCGCAGATTTCCTATGTCCCTTTTTGGAAATGTGCTTGACTGGTACAGCTTGATTTCCAGTCATTCCCTCTTCACATTTACACAATTGGCCCAGCTCTTTCTTGATCACTTCTCCATTAACATCACCAAGAAAGTCTCGATCACGAACCTTTACACTATCTGCCAATTCGAGGATGAATCAATAGCTAACTTCGTTGGTCACTGGAGAGGCCTTATCAATCAACTCTCCTTTTCCTTACCACAAACTAAACTTATTGAAATATTCTTCCGAGCTTGTGCCAAACATATTTCTTCCACTTTAAGGGTTCAGACCTTCCGTACCTTTGACGAAGCCTTCACGATGGCTTGTAAACTTGAATTACGTGCCATCGAGGAGAATAAAGTCAAGTTGCGGAGCAAGAACCCCAACTCTAAGACCAATGACTCTTCTTCTTCTAAACCTTCATCATCAAATCCTAAGTCTAAAGCTTCAGCTAACGCTGTGGTCGTTAGACCTTCATCCTCTTCATCCAATCAACCTGAGCCATCCACATCTCAGAGCGCCACCCGTCAATTCCAGCAGAGATACGTTCAAAGACAATATACTCCTCTTGGAGAATCTTACGCTTCTATACTGGAAAAACTTGTTAAACAGGGGATTCTCAACCTCCCCCAGATTCGACCACCACCACAATTTGATCCCTCACGTGCCATCCCTGCATGGTATAGGGAAAATGACTTCTACAATTTCCACCGTGTCAAAGGTCATGACATGAGAAACTATAAAACCTTCAAAAACATAATCCAGGACATGCTTGAAAAGGGAGAGCTCATTCTAGATAATCCCAATGCACCTCCAAACCAAGGCATCGACATATTCAAGCAACCATTCCCCAATCATCCACCAACCCAAAATAATGTCCAGACCTTGATTGACAATACACATGAACACGACATTCAAACGGTCAATACGGTCTCGCCTTCATCCCCAACCAATCTCAAGAGGTTAACCCATCTACCAGTCCATCACGTGTGGATAAACCTCTTTCCCCGGTTAGTTATCCATCAACCTCTCTCATCTTGGAGGACGCCTCAACCTTACCGACAACACTGATCTCACCATCCTCCTTTCTTCTACCTATGGAGGACCTGACCTTACCCACTCCTTGACCGCAAGTGGAGGGCACCATAATCCCTGCCCTTTACCTGCTTGAGGAGTCACACTCTCCAATTCCTTCCCCACCAAGAGAAGACCCTGACTCTCCATCCTCCTCAACCAACAACAATCCAGTTATAAATCCCACAAACCTTGGGTCTGAAACTACTGCCACACCTAACACATCTTCTCAAGAATCCCAACCTCATCCAACATCCTCTCAACCATTTTCCCGACTAGTGGAGAAATTAGAACTTCTCCCTTCAAGGAAAGTGGAGCATCACGGATTGTGGGAGCATCTTAAAGTTATTCAACATTCTCGTGCCCTCTCGTCTCATGCTGCCAATCCTCCCAAGGCAGAATCGCCCCAAACTCTCAACAAAGACCAAACTCCTACTTCTAAACCTGCATCTACTCAATCTAAACTGATCAAGTCACTTGGCCTTCGCCCTCTCTCTACCCTCACTCACCCGCAAGTGAAGGTGGACTTGGACCAAACCTTGACCAAAAGTAATCTTCCAACCAAGTCGAAGAAGACTGCCAAACCACAGAAGCGAACCCCTCCTCCACCGTCAACTTTGCTCTCCATCTTAGGTCCTCATCCTTCTACCCTAATCAGCATGCTTCCTACTCCGACCCTTAACCAAAACCAATTACCTCCATTACTTCCTTCGCCAACCACAAGTCAACCCCCTCTCAAAAATTTGGCACCTCTCACAAAGAAAGTGTTGTCTTCACCTTTCACCGCACCACCAACCCAAAAGGTGGTACGAAAACCTTCTTCAACATCCCCCAAGCAAAAGTCACCAGCGCGTCATGCATCAACAAGCACAGATCCCTTAGTAGGTTCATATGCTTTGATATTATGCCAACTTTTGCAGACTTCTAGCATTACCCTTCCTCCCATCAAGCCATTTCAACCCCTCGGGTTGAAACTGTCTTGGTTCGATGATACGAAGATTTGTTTATACCATCGCATGCCAGGACACGATACCAAGACTTGTTGTGCCCTCAAGGCAGTCATTCACTGTTATATGGAGAAAGACACTCTTCTCCTTGAGGACACTCTTGACCAACCCTCGACACCTTCCCATCCAACCTCTTCAACCACATCAACATCTCACCAACACGCCATGACCCCTTCTTCACCACCTATCTTTGAAATCAATGCTATCCATATAACCACTAGGTCACAAAAGGACAAGGTGAAAGAAAAAACCGCTATTCCTTGGACCTATCCTTTTGTCCAGGCACCTCAACCACCAAAGCCCAAGATTTCCATCTTAGGTGCGTCTCAACCCCCTTCTTTAGAGGCAATCACAAAATCTATGATAAAACAACTTCACCAAACGCCTGTGAAGATGACCCTATATGACCTTATCCAAAGTTCCCCCCAGCATCGCCAGGCTCTAATCAAAGCCCTACAGGTAGCAGAAGTTTAACCTGAAGACCCTCAACCACTTACTGCCTTAGTCCATTCTTTATCCCCTGTCACCTCCATCACTTTCAGTGATTCTGAGATTCCTACCTCTACCGTGGAAGATCAGGACGCTGCCCTTTTCATCATAGCTTACGTTGATCGAACCCATATTAAATGAGTTATGATCAATGGGGGCACCATCATTAATATCATTTCCTCCCATGCCTTTGATCAATTGGCCCTTCCCAAGAATTGCGTATCAAAAACTGACGCAATCCTTAGATCCTTTAATGACACCACCGCTAACACTATTGGCACTATTGTCCTTCATATCCGCGTTGGTCCACGCATAATCTCGGAGCTATTCTACATCATTGAAGGAGAGTTCCAATATAACATGCTATTAGGGCGACCCTGGATCCGCGCCATGGCTTGCATCCCTTCAACACTTCACCGTTGTGTCAAATTTGAACATGACAAATAAGTCCATGTCATTCCTGTTGACCCATCCCCTTTTAAGACTTGTAACATGACCTATAACCCAAATGACGTTCTTATCCCACTCAAGGCATCAACCCAAACATCGTCTCCATCCGTAGAAGCATTAACTAGTACACAAACAGTGGTTGCCACCACATCATCTTCTCAATTAACAAATAAGGACCCCATGGACGACATCTTCCAAAGACTTTCACTGGGGGAGTATCGCCTTCTTACTCTAGACATGTTCCAGACTCCTCAAGAGTATGGACAACTCCATCAAAACCCAAGTTATGACTGTTGGATCGGAATGGTCATTCCTTATGGTCCTCCTAGCCTTCGAACTAATCTCATCTATGGGGGGCTGGATCAAGCTCCTACTCAATCAAATTCTTCCTCCTCACCTCAAATATTCACATCCGATTTCTCCTTTCTTAGCAACCCCACCTTTGCACATACCTACCTTTATAGGTGTGCATGGAAGGGTTTTGGCTTTGGACATTACGAACAAGGCTCTCATCGGCCTATCGAACCACCCAATGATGATAATGCAAAGAAACGGTATGGACTGGGTTTCCAAGAACCCACTGAGGCTTCCACAAACCTTTCCCCCGAACTAACCATCGACCAATTTCTTCTAGACTCGCCTATTCTTCCATCCTCACCTACGGAGTCGGTGGTTTCCATCCCTCCTAGTTTTTTTTTGCATAAACACCATCCACTTGGAACCCCTAACCTATCAGCTCAATGGGGTTCCCAAATCTCTCCCTCTCGTTTATCCCAGCATGATAGATGATGAATCATCAACCATCAACATAGTCCACTGCATAGATGACGATGCCATTCTTACCTATATGGGTGCCGATGATTCTTTCATTCAGTGCTCCCTTCCTTCTGAAACACAGGTTATGTTAAATGAATCAACCATTGACATTAACCTTTCATCTTCTGACGTTCCTAAAGTCTTAAAGATTGGTCAATCTTTAGACACTCAGGAGCAGGCCGACTATACCACATTTCTCTTCAACAATCGCAAAGCCTTTGCCTGGACCTACGTTGACATGCCTGGCATCAACCCTAACATTGCCACTCATAACATTGTCACAAACCCAGAGGCTAAGCCTGTTAGGCAGAAGCTTCACAAAATGCATCCTCGTGTCGCACTTCTTATCAAAGAAGAGCTTCAGTGCCTTCTTTCAGTCTCCTTCATCCAACCCATCGATTATCTACAGTGGGTCTCTAACATCGTTCCTATCACCAAGGCGACTGGGGGGATCCAAATCTGCACAGACTATCACGACCTTAACCTAGCTTATTCCAAAGATGACTTTCCTCTTCCAAACATTGACCAACTTGTTGATCTTACGGCTGGCCATGAGATGTTATCACTCATGGACAGATTTTCAGGATATAACCAAATCTTGATTGCACCAGTAGATCAGCACAAAACCACCTTCATTACACCATGGGTAACTTTCTGCTATCGAGTCATGCCTTTTGGTCTGAAAAATGCAGGCACCACATATCAGCGTGCCATGACTTACATCTTTCACGATCTCCTCCACAAAATCATGGAGGACTATGTTGATGACCTGCTTGGCAAGTCTAAGCTTCAACGCGCCCATTTGACTATCCTCAAAATCATCTTCTCTCACCTTCTTCAGTACCAGGTCCATCTTAACCCCAAGAAATGTGTCTTCGGGGTCCTCTCAGGAAAGCTCCTGGGATTCATTGTCTCTTTTTGTGGCATCGAGATAGATCCTGCCAAAATTCACGCTATCCTCGAAATGCCACCTCTAACTAATCTCAAGCAACTTCACAGTCTACAAGGAAAGCTTCAATCCATCTGCCATTTCATTTCGCAGCTTTATGACCGTTGCCAACCCTTTCATCACCTCCTCAAGAAGGACATCTCTTTTAAATGGGATAAAGATTGCCAAGAGGATTTTGACGCCCTTAAATGCTATTTGGTCTCTCCACCAGTCCTTATTCCACCAAAAGATGACCAACCCTTCTACCTCTACATCTCAGCAACTAATCATTCATTAGGTGCCATGATCGCACATCGAGACGAGCAACACCGTGAGCAAGCAGTCTATTACATAAGCTGAACACTTGTTGACTATGAAACTCGGTATACTCATACCGAAAAACTCTATTTGGCATTAGTCTTTACCACTACCAAGCTCCGTCACTATCTTCTCAATCACAAAACCTTTGTTGTCACCCACACTGATCCCCTCAAATACATGCATTCCAAACCATATCAAAACCAGCGTATGGCTCGTTGGCTCATGCTTCTTGCTGAATTTGACTTAGAATTTGTCCAGCAAAAATCTATAAAAGGGCAAATAATCACTGACCAACTAGCGGATGCCCCTCTTCCCGACAATCAACCTTCTCAGTGTGAGTTTCTCGATGAATCTATCACCACTCTCTCGACTGATGACACATTCTACCAAATGATGATGTTTTTCAATGGCTCTAAATGTCAACTCGGTGGGGGTGCGGGGGTCATCCTCATTCCACATGAAGGTGAACCCATGTCCCTATCTTTCAAACTTGACTTTGAATATACCAATAATATGGCCGAATATAAAGCCTTAATTTTGGGACTTCAAACTACCCTTTCTTTAAACATCAAGACCATCAGCATCTTCAGTGACTCACAACTTGTCGTCAATCAAATCAATGGTTCATATCTTTGTAAAAATGAAATTTTACAAAGGTACAAGCACCGTGTTGACACTCTTCTAGCATCTTTCAACCATCACTTATTGCAGACTGTTCCTCGATTGACGAATAAGTTTTTTGACACCATGGCTTCCCTCACCTCGCATATTCCTTCTTCATCATCATCCTCATCAAGAATTTATGTCATGGTACATCATCTGCCATTGCCTTCATACATTTCCACTGACATCAATCTTGTCCACACCATAGACTGTAGTTCACAAGATGTATGGTATAAACAACTTGAGGACTACTTAACTCATTCTCTCATTCCTCCCAACCTCTCTAGCAATGCGCGGTGGGCTTTCATCAAGTGCACCGCTCGCTATACCATGCTAGGGGGCCTTCTCTATAAAAGAGGTTTTGACAGCCTTCTTCTTTGCTGTTTAAACTCCATTGAAGCTTCTCATGCTGTTAAATAAGCCCATGATGGGATTTGTGGTGGACACTTCAGTGGTAACTCGGTTGCCAAGCGCATCCTTCGCCTGGGTTATTATTAGCCCACTCTTCATCAAGACTGTAGCGATTATGTTCGGCATTGCATCAAGTGTCAACAGCATGCTAACTTGTTTCATCTCCCTAGTCACGCCTTACAAGTCGCTCAGGACTTCTGGCCTTTTTCATAATGGGGCTTAGATCTCATCGGCGAGATTAACCCTCATTCATCTCTTCGTCATCAGTCCATCATCACTACCACCGAGTATTTCACTAAATGGGTGGAAGCTATTCCTCTTGTCTCCATAAAAGACGACAAAATTGTCAACTTCATCAACACCCACATCATCTGTCATTTTGGTGTACCTCACAAAATCATCACCGACAATGACAAGTCCTTTAAAAACAAGACCGTCCAAAAACTCTACGACTCTTTTGGCATTAAACTCAGCTTTTCTTCGCCTTACTACCCACAAGTAAATGGGCAGGCCGAGGCTTTTAACAAAATCTTAACTAAAATTCTCATGAAGGTGGTCAGCAACACTGGAAGGGATTGGCACGTTCAAATACCCTTTGCTTTGTGGGCCTACCGCACTAGCATCCGAACCTCTACGGGTGCTACCCCTTTCTCTCTAGTGTACGAAACAAAGGCTGTCTTACCTCTCAAAGTACAGATCTTGTCTCTTCGCATTTCACTCCATGACATTCTTTTTAATGATGACTTTCATCAAGATCGATTAGCTCAACTTGAGTTACTCGACAAACGTCGTCTCGCTGCCCTCAATCATCTCCATGTCTATCAAAATTGCATCAAACGCGCCTATAACAAAACTCTGAGAGAACGAGATTTCAATATCGGAGACCTCGTCCTCAAAGAGAACCAACATGTGACCAATATGGAACAGAGTAAATGAGGCAAATTTTCTCCTAATTGGCTCGGACCTTATATCATCACGCACAAGTATGGCTCAGGGACTTATCGTCTGTCTTCTCTTGAAGGCTGACCAGAACCTGAGCCTCTTAATGCTTTGCATCTATGACCATTCTACTGTTAGTCGAGTATTCATCCACTTGACATTTAACTTGAGCTCGTCCCTTGAGTAATCCTTGTCCTTTTAATCCTTAATCCATCTCACCCTTTTTTCTCTTAAACCCTTTTATGACATACGGATGCTTCGTCCTAATAAAAGGGAGCTCTTGACCTTCTATAAGTCTTGTCCATGACTCAACATTCTGTCAAAAATAAATCAAGATGTCAAAATATCCAATGTCACAAAATCAAATCAAAAAGTAGACTGCTCCCTCGAAAGACAGCTGTAATATCATTGCTGTAGCTAATAGACTGCTCCCTCGAAGGATAGCTATTCAAAAGCCCTTAAATCTATAAAGCAAAGTATAGACCACTCCCTCGAAGGATGGATATGACTAAATCTTGCTACAAACAGCACTTGCTCAGAAGCTTCCCGCATCGATCAGCTTCACAAATGACCACCAAACAAGTGACATCTTTATGTGGACTTCCCTCATTGATCAGTCTGCTTAAAAAAAAAAAAAAAAGAAAAAAAAAAAAAAAAAATGGGTCATGGACTTGACTTATAGTTGTCTCAGGGTCTCCTATAAAAGGGGGCAAAGTTCTCCATACTCTAAAAATAGGTTACCATTTCCTCCTATCATATCACCTACTCAAGGGACTTCAAGCTCACTTTAATGTCAAAAGTGATTCGATTACCTCTCTAGCATAACTATGGTCAATGACGCAACGCATAAATGGGGCTCTTGGTTCTAACAACCCCTGTCTATGTTGTCTTTTTTGGTCCTTGTCAATAAAAGGGTGTTTATGCCTTTTACTTTCTGCCTACAATGTGGTCATATTCACCCACATCATTTGTCAAAATGACTTAATCCGACTCTTTTCAAACCACTCACATAAGCCTAATCATTCTAGTTTCCATAGACAACAATACACATGGAAACTATCAACCACACAATTTATGTTAAGCATAAACCAATACTTACTGAAACATAAATAGACCTTAATTCATTCTTAGCAAAAATCCATCACGAATATGGGTAGTTGCTGGGGATGAAAAACCCTGACCAATGTTACAGCTTACGCCATTTGGCAAATGCTGTAGCGTCATCTCCTCATCATTTCAAGCATGAACCCTCGGACATATGGGAAATGCTATATCCTTATCATGACCAAAATCAACCACTGCGATCTTTTTTCCTCCCTTCTTGGGAAAACTACATTGGCCTGAGGCCCTAACAACAAGGGCTATGTAGGCAGCACTCAGTTGACATGGGGTCTTCTGGGGTTAGCTCGGCCATTTTCTTCATCACTTTCTTCCATTTCCTTCTCTCGTCACCTGTCAATCATAGCACAGTCAATCACATAATCAAATCAGCACATAATCATTAGTATACTCTCATTTTCATTATAACAACATAAGTCATTAGTCATAAATTTCATCCATCATAACTCATTAAACATTCGCATCATATAATCCACAAGTTAAACATTAAATATCACATTTATCATCATCTAATCTAAAGTCATCATCATATAATCTATCATCCACAATCAATCAACATCATTATATACTTAATACCATAACATTGTCATCATCACATTTAATCATCATAACATTATAGTCATAAACATAATATCAACACATGCATCACATCAAAATGTCATAAACATCAAAACACATCCATACATTTTCTTATTACACATGTCACTAAATCAAAAATGCTCATCATATATATATATATAGCAAATAGTTTTATACAAAAAGACACAATCTGTGTCTATCTCTCTCTCTCTCTCATCATACATCTCTCGTCTTCAGCTCACAGGCTAGTATATACATCAAAAAAAATACATCTCTAGGTCTGCCCTCAAGGCTGTGGCTGTGGCTGTGGTGGCGGTGGCCGAGAAGAGGCTGTATCCTCTCCCCCCTCTGATCTGTGCCATCTGTGAGACCCTAAAGCCATTGCTCGCAACATAGACCTCTATTAGCTCTGCTCTGCCCACATCTCCGAGTATCATTGTATCTGAGGGAACCCCCTGATGGCCCTCTCATAATATGCGATCTCATCCAGCACATCACTGTATCTCACTAGAGATACAGTCTGCGATGGACCCATCTACCCTACTCCTGTGCCCTATCCTGACCCCTGTGGCTGTGGCTGACCTCGATGCACTAATACAGATAGTCCTGCCCCCTGTGAAAATGCCAGCTGCTAAGATGGCTGCTGCAATGGGCCCTGCCCTCCAAAACTCTAACCTGCCATTGCCTGAGCCTGGGCTACAGCCAGCTGTCCCTGTAACAGAGTGACCTACCCTGTCAAAGCTGCCACCTGACCTATCATCTCTGCTAGTTGCCCTGTAACCCCTGCCAGCTGTCCCTACAAAACTAAGACTTGGGCGTGAGTCGCGTCTCTCTCCTGTCGTGCAGTGTCTCTCTCCGCACGGGTTGTATCCTACTCCCTCGTGATCGCCTGTAGATCTAGCTGGGGACCCACCTGTATGCCTCTATACTGTCCTGCCCACCATGCCGTGTAGGCCTCTATACAACTTGGGTCAGCTATCCCAGGTCCTACCGATAACTCCTCAAAATCGGGCTCCTCTGTCTCCTCTGGCAGTGGGAGCAGCGCCTCAATGTCATCCTGCCTATACTATGGGAATGCAGGAGTACATCCTGTAGTAACCCATACTGGCACCACACTCTCTCTACTGGAATCCTCTCGAGCTTGCTGACTTGCCTACCTCTGACCCATTGCCTGCTCTACGTCCCGACCATCTGCTCACCCCGGTCTCTGAATGCTGGATAGACCAAGTATGGTCTCCAGACGATATCTACTGGAATTAGGGCCTCCAATATGCCTTAGTAGTGATCGATATCCCTGACCACTCTATCCACCTATGTTTGCACCATCATCTCGTGCCATCGCCTGAATCCAACCCTAAAATTGGCTTGGATCGCCACTGGGAGGCTGAGAGGTCGAGTAACCACTATGTGCTCATATGCCCAATAGTGCAGAAGGTGGCCAACACAAAGACTGTACCATCATCACCGACTGATGCCCCATAGCTCTCTATATACCTGGGCTAAAAAGATGGGCACCCAGGTGAACACTGTCTGCTACTCCAACATATCCATCAAAACCCTGGTCATGGCCACCAGGAACCTGCCTCCCTCTGCATCCGGGAACGCATACACTGTGATGCCGATCATCATCAAAATCGCCAGCTGATGTGCATCCTCATCCACCGCGTACAAAGGCTCATATGTAAAACTGGCTGAATGGTAGCTCATCTCCATGATGTGCTCCCTAAATAGTGTGACCATGTGAATGTCATGCGCCTCTCTCGAGCATGCATAGATATCAGCTCCATGTACCGGCAGCTACAAAATTTGGTACACATCCTCGACCGTGACTGTCATCTCACCTATGGGTAGGTGGAAGGTGTTGGTGGCATGGTCCCACCACTCGATCAAAGCCACCATAAGGCTCACATCTCTTGCCACTCTGCAGTAGTGTCTCAACTTGCCTAGCCCGACTGCGCTCATCTGCGCCCACTCCTCGACTGACACGCCTCCATGCATCCACGTCAATAAGGTCGAGAGGCGATCCCGCAGCATCAAGGTCTACCTCACCTACATCCATCCACAATCAATCTCATGTTAAAACTGTTCCTACTCTTCCTATTTTACCAACTATTCAGACCATCTATGCCTAACCCGACACCCGAGAAGCCCTTGGTGTAGCTTCGACCTTTTAATTTGACCATTTTTTAGAACCCTTTCTGACCAGGAAGCCACCGACATCGGTTAGCATGCTGGTGATGGCACTCACCTAATCGACGTCGATCAGCTAGTGACCGATGTCGGTAGGTTAGCAACCAATGCCGGTCGCTGGTCAGCCGACGCTGGCAAACTCACCGATGTTAGTGACTGGTTCGGCCCTAGGGCCAAACGGGGCGAGCCCTAATTTTTAGGGCTCCCCATTTTAACCTCTAAACCCCCCCAAAACCCTTTAAAAAGACTTTTAAGCTATCCTAGACAACCCACCCACCTTCCCACCTACCCTTCCCCTTGATTTCTACCTCACATAATAAAAATTCAAAAAACTAAATTCAAAACAAAAAGCATCAAAATAAGGTTTAGGGCCCTCCTACCTCATCCCGGCGTCACCGGCGTGGTGGCACGATGGGTGCCGCTGGTGGTGGACCTCCTGTGGGTCCTCTACTCCCCTCTGCCATGTCCACTATGTCTCTCTACCCTCACACTTCACCTGGCCCACAAGTGTCCCTACAGCATCCAATCGACTCCTTCTCTTCACCAATGTTCCTCTGCCACCTCACACCACTCCTTGGTCAGCTCTGGGTCACTTTCACTCAACAAATTCTAGAGCTCTTTTTTCTCTCTCAATCACATTAACAAATGACTTTTGGTGGGTCACCAATCCAGTTTTGTCAGATTTGGCAGACCATCGACGTCGTCAGAATCGTGCCCTAGGCTGCCGACATCAGCCAATTTTCGTCGATGTCGGTCTCTTTTAACCACCGACATCGGTTCTATAACCAACGTTGATGGCCTTAAAACTTCATCCCTCTTCAAAATGACCAAAATCATGTCCCTAATCAGCCAGTTCTCACAGTAAACGTCATTTTGGCCCCTTGGGGCACACTTGGATCACTTTTGCCTCCATCCATCGACCACCAGACCTTAGAGATCATGACCATCTCCTAAAACCGTGACTACTTCCAAAGCGATTTTTCCTTAGTTGTTTTGCATGTATGCTACCTCATGATTGGTTAGCAAAATTGTGCGCACACTTTTAACCTTCACAAGTATAGGATCGCAAGCCAGTTGATCCGCACTACTTGTGACTTTTTCATGTTTTTGGGAGCACTTCCTAAGCCTGGGATACCTAGAACACGACGACCATTGGAGCTTCAGTTTAGATTGAATAACCCAATCAACAGATGACTAAATGCTGGGGATCGATTATTTCAATTTTGGCACTCCTTGACCTTTGACCTGCGACAATTAGACTTGACCATCCTCGTGAAGTGGTGTACATGCAATCACAACTTTTGTAGTGTTCTCACTGTATCTTCACCCTTTTCATCCACTCTCTGTCAAATCAGCACCCGATTCCCAGTTCCCTTCTCTTGACTCCTACTTTGAGGGGGGATACCTCATCCATAATCGAGGCAACCAACCCTCGCCTATTTTTGTCTTGCAGTTCACTTGAACAACCAACAAGATGAAATCAACCTTATCCCATACCTGGGGCAACCGAATCCTATTTTTGTCTTGTAGTTCGTATAGCGTAACCAATAAGACAAAAAGGGGCAAATGTAGACACCTAAATAGTGTCTAACCCTTGGTCACCTTCCCCCTTGGTCCATTCCCAACCCATTCTTAAAAATTACTAATTTAAAAACATTAACTTATTTTGAATTAACCTCTCCTCCTTGCACACATCATCCATGACACCTCACCTAGGACACCTCACCTTGGACTAATTCTCATCCCATGACTCACCCAAGACCTATTCCTATTTCTCTCTAACCGCCTAACAAACTCTTATGTGTATTTAGCCCAACCCTCAACATTCTCCAATGGATAGCGCACTTGGCAGATGAAAAATAGGCTTAGAGGCTCATTTTGCCCGTTCTAACCCCACCGACGTCGGTCAAGTGTCGGCCGACGCCAACAGAATCACCGACGTCGATTATACTTAACCAATTTTTTAGACTCTTTCAGGACCCCAATCAAAAATCAGCTAATCTCCAGAAGTAAATCATGAATCCTTTAGTCTTTGACCATCTATCAATCTACAAAATCTCTCAGTCAAGCATCTCACTCTCTCTCTCAGGTGTAGCAACAACTTCAGGTGCAACAACAGCAACAGGTTCTCCACACAGGCTACATCAATAGTAGGTACGGGAATTATCAGTAGCACTCCTTCCACAAGGCACAGGTAAGTATACTGTCTGTGTTTTTATTCTCTTTTTAGT
The DNA here is from genome assembly GCA_037957365.1 of Torreya grandis. Classification (NCBI taxonomy): domain Eukaryota; kingdom Viridiplantae; phylum Streptophyta; class Pinopsida; order Cupressales; family Taxaceae; genus Torreya; species Torreya grandis. The sequence goes on from JARHVA010004612.1 coordinate 1,288,361, forward strand.
CATTGCTTTCAAATAATATCTCTCTAGACCAGACTTTTAACCAAGCCAGACCCGAATCTTGACTTATCCACCTCCCTGTTTCCTCCATCCTCTATCAGACTATACACTCTGCCCATTCAACCAGACTCTCAGACCCAGACCCCAGACCATTCAACCAAGCCCAAAATTTGTCTCAAGACCACTCAAATAAACCTAGACCCTTCCTTGGCCTTGTCCACAGACCAAAACCCTGACCAAACTCTATCCACGAACCCCAAACTTAATCAAACCTCGTCCAAAGACCTCTGCCCCGACTGACGCCGGTCACTACCCCAACTGACATCGGCAGATTAACCGATGTCGTCACCTTAACCAACCGATGCTGGTGACTGTGACCAGTTCGACAACTTCTTTCAAGTAAGCCTTTGCTTCCCTTTTTCATTCCATTTCTTTATCATTTCAATTCTTTATCATTCTATTGTTTATCAGACACTTCTTTTTATTGACTAGTGGGTTTATATCCCTTAAGAAAGTTTTCATACTTCTGGGATCAAGCTTTCGGTTGACAACCCACCATCTGTCCATTTAACACCTTCTTTTGTCCAAGTTTCTTTTCTTTGTAGGTGTCATTCCTCCACAGCCAAAGAGGAGTACTCACAGCATCTAGATTATGGTACGCAGACTATATCCAGGTACACATCAAGCCTTGACCATTCCTTCTTAAGTTTCTCTCCTTTGAATCTGAAAGCAAAGTTTGAATAGAAACAATAGCATAATTCCATGGCCATGATGCACACAATAAAATCAAATGCAATAGTACTAAATGTCATATAAGGCAAGAGCCACACACAATGGATAATCAAATGTAACACAAAAAGGCAAGAACTATACATATAAAGAGTCATGGCATAACACACCCAATCAATAAATTTAAAAAACTAAGGAAAACCCACTATAATAAAGAATCATATAGTGAAAAATTAAATGACGTTATGTGACACAATAATGTAAGGGATAAAGAAAGAGGCATACACCAATACACTCAAGATATAAAAGTCATAGAAGAAAGAAAATGCTAAAGAAAGAGGCATATTATGATATACTCAGTCAAGTAAATGTAAAAAAATAGGGCAAGTGAAAAATAAAGCCTAATTAATGATTATCCTATATGAAAATGAAAGAGAAAGAATGAAGCATAGAGAAAGACAAAATAGTCTACACCTCAATATAAATCAATGTCACAACATAGAAAAATAGTACAACCATAAAATGTAGAACTATAAATAATGTAATAAAGATAAATTCATATTTAATCAATCAATGTATCTCAACATGATAAATGGAATGATTAGAGAAAGAAATAGCATGTAATAATGTAACCTATGGAATGAGATTTCCATAGCATGGGTATGGCCCTTAGGTATAGGAATGTCTTTCATGTATACATCCACATATCATATACAACTTTTATTTCTTACATCTCACTCATAAATACCATGAAATGCATGGACTTATAGAAAATGATATGTAATCGATAGAATGTGTGACAAAATACATAAATCAATGATAATAACTGGCAAACATGTTATGATTAGGTCCATTTTTTTTTATTTTTTAGAATATTTTGTTTTTGTTTTAATTTTTGAATTTTAATTTACTATATATTTTTTATTATGTTATTATGTGGAATTTATAAGTCTAAGAGTACATCCAAGGGATGTGGACAATCAAATGGTGGATCTATTGGAATATTATTTAGTAATAGATATAAAACCATGTCAAAAGTCCATATAACACCATGATTTTTATATTCATACCATTTCATATATATTACTTTCACCTTTACATTTTATATTTATTGTATGTTATACATATGCATCGCATATTGTTCATTTATATATGAAGACTCATGCTCTCTTAGAAAATACTAAAATTAGAGTTATTCTTGGGTCTCTAATTCTTTAATTATCATAATTTCCATCATGTAAAATTTTTATTATGTTATCCTTGAATTTAAAATTAATATTCTTATTAGGTGCATAAATTATTTCATCTATATGTTCTAGCTTGTGATTGGTCCCTTGTGCCCATCACAAATATAAGTGCATCCAAGAATTTTGGGCCACAAGCAAGTAACAATGTAAATATGTCGTATGGTTTACTCATAATGAATGAGATTTTGTAACCCATATCTATCATGACCCGACTATCCTATAAATTAAATTATGATTGTATTTGGACCTTGTTGAATATCAACCTAAACTTATTACTGATGCTCATTCTCAATGAAAATCTAGATAGTCAAAATGTCCTTCCATGGACATTTTCAGTTTTTTCATATCCTCCCTTTATACCAAGTTGTATTAGGAACCACTATTTATTGTATGAACTTAATGATCCCTTTAATTTCATAATTATGAAATTATTTTTTAAAATATCTACAATTATGTGTTTCATGCTTGATTATTTAATGGCAATCACAATATGATTTTCCTTCTTGATGTGATAAACAACCCATATCTCTATGTCTAGTAGTAGGTAATGGAATAAAAAAATTATAATTTTTTTTAATATGATTTGTTTTTAAATCTTGAATGCTCATTATTTTTAATGTTCTATAAGGCTCCAAATCCTTAAAATCCACATTAATTACTGTATTGTGCTCTAAACCTTAAATACACTATAAAATGTCAAGTTGTTCTTGTTGAAATTTGAAGGGAAAATTGAATAGCTTCCACTACCTATATAAAATCATGCCAATATATTGATAAGTAAAATAACCATATAAAATAAACAAAACTAGGAATTATACATTCAAATATAAGAGATGAACTACAAATCCATAACAACAAAACTATGATAGATAAAATAAATATGTTCTATTGAAAAACACTTCATACGCTTTTCCAAATGGAGTTATCTTCTATTTATAAAAGCTACATGAATTTATTCTATTTATAAAATTTGAGAGAGAGGATGTGGATCACATTTGAAAATGTGAGAAAAAAAATCATTCGATAAATATATAGTTCATCCATATGGTCAAATAAACATCACAGATGCCCACATGTGAAACTACCACATTTATCTTCACATATAAGATAAGCACCAATACATATTTCCTAAATAATAGAAAATAAATATACTCTAGGTAAAATAATAACATAAGTAATCTTAAAATTATGGCTCAAATAATATTTTACACAAACATCCCCCTTAATTTCCCCTTAGGGGAGTAGTAAAGACAATAATGGTATCTCAAAAGAGGGTCTTAACAACTGCACTTGATCATGAACCCATACACAACACGATCAATATATATATATATATATATATATATATATATATATATATATATATATATATATATATATATATATATATATATAAGTATCCTTATGGACACCATCCTAACCTATAAAATAAGGAGTTAGATATGAGGATCACTTTAAACATATGCCAATATTACTATAAATGCTTCAAGAGGAAGCAATCAACCTAAAGAGTCAATCTATTAAATCAACATGTAGTACAAAATTATAGATAAACCATCACTAAATATTCTATGAAATATGGGTTAAAACCACTATAAAATAATAACTACCAAAAAGAAGATTTGGAATACCAAAGAAGAAATACTATACATGATACTCCCCACCCCTTGTAATGATAAATTAGGTTGCATAGATTTACTGAAGAGGTGAAGAAAAAAAATCACATATAACACCACTAAAATGAGATAAAATATATCTACGTATGGGAAAATCCACTACTCAAACTATATAAGAGGCAAGGGTGGGATGATCCATCACTAAAAGTGCCAGAAATGATGGGCTAATCCATCACTAAAGATGTGCACCTAAATTTTATTCATATGGGTTTTGGTAAACAAAGTTCTTGGTGAGATATCCATGTACAAAAAAAGGAACTCAAGAAAACTGTTTGAGTGCCTAACTACAAAATATATCACTACAAAAAATGGTCTTTGAATGGAAAAACCATTCAGAGTAATGGTTTAAAAATGCTAGTAAAGCCTTTATATTTTCTACTGTTTAAAGAAGAAGAAGATGAAGAGGAGAATACTTATACAACATTTCTTCATTTATTCTATTAGAACTTCTAGTTTAGTGTAGCATTAGTCTTCACTATGTCCATTTTCACACAAAAATTACATCTCAGTTTTTAATTTTCTATCTTGAGTCATTCTTAGGCACGAAAGAGGAATGACGTTGATTTAATTTTTATTTAGAATTTTCATTATCCTTGTTTTATGGTGATTTATTATTTATAATAAGTGTATGAGACCTATCACTCTTGGAAATAGTGTCCATGTGAATAAGCTTATCCTATTTTTGAGTTAATCATTCTACAAACATGTCAAATGTGGGCATTTTTAAATTTACACCTCATGAGTCTTTATTGTTGTGGAATATATAGAAAAATACAAAATAGGGATCACAAATATTTTAAATAAACTCTAGAATCAATTAAATTTTTAAAGACTTAATTTGAGAGATGTACTACTGAATGTTGGATAGTCATTGGGAGTAAGAATAATGAGTTCAAAGTCCAATTGATGAACTTTAATGGAATATGTTTCACCATATAAATTTTAAAATATATCCCAAGATTATTTATAAGTTGACATTATTCTCATATGAAATAACAATGCAAGAGAATCAGAAAGGGAAATTATTTCAAATGCCTCATCACATCTATTATGCAATTTAGGCTTCTTATTAGCATGTACAGGTTCTAACTCTTTGCATTTTATTACTATAAAAAACACTTAACTCAAAAAATTATCTATGATTTCCATGTGTAGTGGTTATATGGATTTATAAAAATAGGTGTAACATCCATATTTTTAAAGGTGTTAGTAATGCAAAATTAAAGGCATAAGAAATGAACAAAATCACAAGTGCACACAAAGAGTAATGTATGAAAGAAAGACCTTGTCACAAACATAAATTTCCTTAAAAATGAAAGTACCCTCACAAATTTAATATTATATTATTATGTGTACAATAAATGCCCCAAAAAATACTTATAATTGTATAATTTATAAAAAATATATGCTTATTTACAAGATCATTGGAAATAAGAAATTGAAAAAAAAAATTGTACATGATGAAGAGATTGAACCATGAATTTGACATATTTGTGAAAAAATACTTACTTTCAAATAATGGATCTAAAAAATGAAATCATGGTGCAAAGATATGGTAAATTGAATTTTTATGTGTAATGTAGGCCAAGTATGCCACCAAGAAAAAAAATTCATGTATGGGGGTTGTGTTTGTCTATCAAATTAGGCCCATTCATTAGTATTTTAAAATGTTGGAAAAGTTTGTTGATTGAGAATATAAATCCATTTGTGTAGGAGAAGCACCACCCAAGAGAGTGAAATAAATAGAAACCCCCTCTTATAATAAAAATACCCTCTTTCAAAATAAATAAATAACATCCCCTCTTTATAAAAAGTTAAGGTGACCTAAACAAAATTTTATAACAAAAAAAGGATAATAAAATTAAGTCTTGACTTCTTCAAATGGATAATCTTAAAAAAAATAGTAACCACTTTTCCCTTCAACAATTTCATGGTAGCAATAAAATTTGATTTTGTTTAAAAAACAAGCTGACTAAATAAAATAATGTTGGGCACAAGTGGGTAGTGAAGGGGTTAATTTTTTATGTTGTTATGGCAGGCACATAGGATGGGGGTCATAGGGTAATGTAAATGTTAGGGGGACACCAGGTGGGGTAGGGTATGGGTTAGTGGGCAGGGGACGGGGGGTAGGATAAAGGGTGGGAGGTTGGCACATGGTCAATGTGGTGGTAAGGTCCCATTTTGGTATCCAAGGGATCTATGGTAAATATTAAAAATGGTTAGGGTAATAAGTGGTGAAGCAAGGGCCGATGGATGCTAGTCAATCACTTGTCTTCACATAAGCTTCAATAAAAACAAAGCCCGCTTATGGTTTGAAAAAAATAGGTGTGTGTGTTTTTTTTAATTTATTTAATAAAAAACAAAAACTAAAAAAAGAGTTCTCCCCACTTTATTTCTTTAAATCAAAATAAAATAACACCCTTAGCCTTTAAAATAAGTTGTAATTTTTGATATTTAAATTTTTATAAAAAAAAAAAAGCCTCAAATGTAAATCTAGTGAATTAATAAAATATTTTTTATAAATGTAAATCCACACATGGATGTTAAAAATGTCCTTGAATATTTCTATAAACTTTGCTCATAGATGGCTTTGGTACCATGTTGAAATTTGAAAGAAAGACTAAAGAACTTCCACTAACTACATAAAAGCATGCCAATATCTTGTTATAAAAAAAATGTTTTACCCTATTCTTTGATTTAATAATTTTTAGTATGTATAAAACATTGATAGATTATTCAAATTGCAATATATGATATTTAAACATAAAATTGAATGAAAATCAAAATTACTTGAAATTGATAGATAAATATTATATGATAAATATAGTAAGTATAACCAATAATGAGAAGCTTAGATTTTCTAGTTTCTAATTAACTATACTATATTTTTGATGATAGAAAAATAGGATAATACAAGCATGTGATGGTTTAGATTTGGAAACAAAATTTGTAGTTATGGCTAGATAAGTTTGAACTCCCTAAACAACTACATAGTGTAGCTTTGTCTGTTAATTGTGGATTTTTCTATTTTGAAATTGATGAAAAATAAACTACTCTACTTCCTACACCTAGTTTTGGTGAGAGAACTGAGATATTTTTAATTCCATGTAGAAATATTTATTTCTCTTATTGTCTTGGAAACACTAGGTGTACTTATGAGAGCCATAAACCTAAAAAAAGAAGTATAATATAATAAATTGACCTCAATCATCCTCATTGATGATTGACTATTTCTTATGTATCTATACGCTCCGACGAGGGAATTAAGTCACATGTGGTTCTCCCACCTAGTGTGATTTTGTAATTATGTTCCTTCACTTTATACATGAAGTTAATAATTTTGATTTGAAACTTGATAATGTTATCTCTTAACTTGATTTTTAATTGTTCATAGTAATTTATATTAATTTTGGAAAGAATACAAGATTTTATAAATGTAAAGTAGTTTAATAAATATATTCCAGACATATATCATGTTCCTTTAAAATGAGGCATTGATTTGTTTATATAGTGATCCATTTGAATAATTTCCTTTACTAACTTGTGAAACATGTGGTATGGAAATTTAAATTTTTTAGAAACTAAAATCTAAATGACATGGGGACGAAGCCAAACTAAGTGGATAGGTTCACAATAGTACACCTATTTTCATAATGTAGACTTGATCTAAAAAAGTAGGCACAACTAACATGATGTCAAGAGAAGTCTAACAAAGATATAAATTAGTTGGAGTAATGAATTATGAATTCCTATGTAGTAATGATGGAAAATAAATGGGTCAACCCTATATGCAATGGGAAATGCAACAAATCTATAAATCAATACTAGCTTAGAAAAGATAAATCCTACTTACACTTCTGATTGAGGATACATTATATAATTAGGGTCATGACTAATATAGATCTACTAGACCTATTCAAGGGATATCTTACCACAAATACTATCACTAAGGAGGGTTTCAAAGCCTTTAGTCGACCAAAACTACATAGTAACCCTAACTAGGTCCTATGTTTTCATATCTACTAAACTAATAATAATTAAATTAAAAGTATAATCTAGTGTTCACCAAAGCTTATGGCACAAAGTGGGGTTAGTAAAAATAATATTAAACATGCATAAAAAAATCCTAATTAAGCTATATATATGTAAACCTTAATACATGGAGAGAGTAATATACTTAAAATCCATTACTTATGCTAATTCTATTTACTAAAGAGAGGAGTAAAGTTAGAGATATTTACCTTGAATATGAACATGTAGAGACTCAATATCTCCCTTAGCTAAAGGTACCTCGTAAGAGATTGTTGTGGTTTGTAAGGATCAATAAGAAAGGCCAAATCATCCAAGACTTCTCCATAAGACAAAACTCTTCTCTAAGTATAAACCCTAAGCTAAGACTCCTCAAGTAGAATGGTAGAAGTACATATTGTAAAGAAGTACAAATGAATAATTAACTCTTGTTGTCTCTCTAAGAATGGTGAAATGGATGTGTTTATATAGGAATATCTAACCCTAATCCATTATAAAAGTTTAGGCTGACAAGGTCAACCTAGTTGACCCAGTATTGTAATTGACAAAAAAAAAATAGGTCATGGACTAGGTTGGTCAGGGGCCAATCTAGTCCTTAATAAGATTTGGCAATAAGGATACAAGGTCGATGTGGCTGAATATGTAATGTAAACTGTCAAAAAGGGGTTTAGGTTAGGGAAAGAGATAATGAAGGTGGTTAAAGATGAGAGGAGGGTGAAAAATAGGAGGCAAAGCTTAGGGGAATGGTTTTAGGAGACAAGTGTGTAGATAACAAGTGGAAAAAAGGGATTAAAAATCTGTGAAGCACCAATGGTCTGCCCAACCCTTTATTAGTGCACCCATTAGGGTGTGAACTCAGAGAAATTAAGATTGATGGGTTCTTTCAAGATAGAAATCATCAATAATTGATAAATTTTGAAAATATTATGAGTATACAAATAATTCATATAGATAAATGGATATATGAATGGTGAATAAAAGTCATGTATTTGAGGGTAAGTCAAGTAGTTCAAGATATGTTAATAATTAACATTGCCAAGTATGTGTGACTAAATCTAGGTATCTATAATAGCTATATGTTTTACACTAATTTGGATTAATTCAATCAAGACTAACCTTATATGATATAAAATTATAGAATAATTCATATATTAAGATATGTCATTCAAGCATCTATATAAATGCAAAAGATTGAAACTAATTATAATGACTTGAAAAGTGGCATATAATAAATATAATAAGTACAACAAAGAGATGTGTACTTAGATTTTTTATTTGAATGTCTGACTATGACTGATTCTAAAAGTGGAAATTAGATAAAATCAGGTTTATGATTTGTTTGCTTCAATAATTATAATTTTGTATGTGTAGGGTCAATTTTATCAATTTTATTCAATATTGCTAGTTGATATTGACATGTGTTGGTTAGTATTGACCCTTATATAAATGAGGTATTATGACCATATGGTCACCTTTTTATATATTTATATGATCTATATGTCTGATTTTGAACATTGATGATGAAAAAAATCTATAAATTAGTCTCCTTCACTTTGAAACCCTAGGTGTGATTATGAGGGATATAAAATTGAAAAAACTAGGAAATTGGAATGGGTTGAGGTGAACCCAATCACCTATGTTTTATGATTTACCACTACCCATGTATCTGATATGTTGAGGAGGGAAATAAAACCACACATTCATCTCTCACCCAGTGTGATTGTGTAATTATTTTCCTTTGCTATATGTATGTAACTAATTATTTGGATTTGACACTTGATAATGATTGATTTGACTTGACTTTAATGTGCTTGAAAATTGTATTATGACTCATAATAGTGATATATTTGTGATTTGGGAAGAATAAGGTATATTTTATCAATGTGAAATAGTGTATAGATGTGTTATAGATAAGTGTCAAGTCCCTTTTGAATGAGACATTGATTTGTTTAAATATGAGTTTAATTGGATAATTTTTCACACCATTAAAATGGTAATAAAATGGGTTAACCCTAATGAAAGTTTTGATTTTTTTAAAATAAAATTTGTTGGAAGTGGATTAGTTTTAACTAGTCTAGGAAAGTATTGACTAGCAATACTAATGAAACTGACCTATGTACAACTCGATTGAATTGAGGTTCTAGAGATGTCTATGTAGTATGTTTGAAGTAGATAGTGAAGTTCACGTAGGTGTATAAAATTATAACAAAAGGGATAAATCATAAGATAACATGAAAGTGTGAGATAATGTTCAATTAGGGCCTTATTTATGTGCTCAATTCATGCATGGTAAATGTGCATCAATCTTGACATTATCAAATACCAAGTATCAAATGTTAGTATCTACAAATTCCCCCCTTTTATTCTAGTAGTGAAAATTCTAGAATAAAAGGATAAAATGTACTTGATTTTGTCAAACACACTTTGTATTTGGTATAAATCTCAAATTGTGTAGGTCACTCAATAGTAAAACTTTTAATCATATATAGTAAATTTCCATAGATTGATAATTTAATATGAAATTGAGTTCTTCAAATTTTAAAAGAACAAGTGTAAGAGTACCCCTATGTGTTGATGAAAACTATGTTTCCATTACAACTTGTTAGAAATGATGCTTCCTTATTGAAGCATTAGAGAAACATGTGTTTACTTATTGAATCACATGGAGAGTTGGGATGACTATGCCCTAAATTTGTATAAATATGTAAGCTCTTAGGTTGCGAAGATAATATGTCCTAATCCTCATTAATGTGGGAATAAGTACACAATGCACTAACCCAAAAATTTATGTAGGTAAATAAGGAACCATTAGGATAGATTCACTCAAATAAACTAAATCAACCATTATAAATGGGTTATATATTTAATTATATATTTTTCCTCAAGTTCACTCAATGTAAACAAATTTGCATGAACAAAAGGGAATGAATAATGTTCATACCCCAATTATAAATGCATGTTTTATTGTCTATTTTCACTCAATTTAGAATAAAATGCATGATCAAAAGTGAATGAATAATGTTCATGCCCACATAATGACCATAAATCTAATAAGTGTTAAATGAAATGACAACCATTTTTCATTCAACTATAAATTGTACTATTGTATATGAATACATGAACTAGTATCATGCCTAATGAATGTGTACATATATTCATGAAATAGTATTATGCCCCATGAATATATACCAAATGATATATAATGTTATGAATTTATATGATAAATTTGAAAACATGTATCTCTAATGTATGTGTATGTGGAGCCCTATAATTCACGTGCTTATGGAATATGTGTCTATGCACCCAAGTGTGTATGAATCTATGCTTAAATTTATATAAAGTGAGTACAAATGCATGCCATATTACATTTTAATATATATTGATGTGTCAATATTCATAATGTATCTAAACCATTCTATATCTTTGAAATCTATATTTTGATATGATCTTTTACTGAGACATATGTCTCTATGACAATCCCATTATAATGTGCCCCTTTTGGGATGAGGAATGTATCTTGTAGGTCACTCATCTTAAAATAAGAGTCAATTTTAGCATGCCATTTATATATATAACATCATGTGAATATGTAGAGATTATGTCATCATAGTAATGCATATGTCAACCAAGGCATGTATGTAACATATGTAATGCAAGGAATATAAGTGCCATGTCTAGATAGATGTATTAATAAATCATGAAATAATAAGATAACTAAATATGACTATGTAGTAAAAGTTCATGATAGAGATCATGACACCAATCAAAGTCAACAAGCTCAACAAGCATAAGTGTTAGTGTCACACATAATACCAAGGGACACATACAAGGGACATCAATATGTCATGAAAAATAAGTCTAAGTACCACACATAATGGGACATAAAGATGTTTCAAATAAATGGCATAAAAATATGTCACAACAAAAAGGCAAAGGGACACACTCAAGGGACATAAAAATGT
>JARHVA010004612.1:1305000-1470000 GCA_037957365.1 Torreya grandis
ATTGGTATTGTGTAATAATTCATTATGGTAATAATGAAATTATGAAAGTTACTATTAGTTCTAGTGTTGTGCTATATTTGTTAGTTAAGTTACAACATTAAGTTATCAATACATTTGGTTATGTAAAATGTGGTTTGTATTTGACTATAATGAATAGAATATGCATTGTATGAACTTGCATAATAAAAAATTAAAACCTCATGGCAATTATATTCATATTCATTTTTATTTATATAGTTGAAACAAGGTCCATAATTATGTATTTTTTTTTTTTTTTAATTAATAATTACATATATGAATAAACACTAATATGACAAGTGTGTTACTACACAACATAACCCACAAGAACTAGTTTCTTGTTGCATACTTCGGGTCAACACATAAGAGTTTAGTCTTGTGTAAAATTCCAACATGTAAGATTTTTGGGAACTAGAAACTTTAGCTCCCTAAGGAAAATTTGATAGAGAATCTTAAATTTTTGGTTTCATTGTCAGGACCTGTAATGTTTATTCCACAATAAAAAAAATGCTTGAATGTTTATCCCTTAAAAATATTGAATAATGGCTTATCAAGGCCGATGATAGTTTTTAAATTCATTATCTTGAACTAGGAGATTCTACATGTTCATAGGTTAAGCAAAATATCTAAATATTCTTATATGAAACTTTCTTTGTGTAATTCCATGTTCATTTGCATGCTTGGCTCTCCACCTATGCTTAAGACCGGTCATGAAATTTTGGAAGGAGGCAATCTTGGATGATAGAGTGTCAAAGGGTTTTAGCACATTTGGGAACACAATGGACATGGGATATTAATATCTAGTGAAGAGAGGTGTTAAATATATAAATCTTGGAATATATTGTAACCACTTACTCTTGTCCTAAAGAAGCCAAGTTTTAGTTTCTCTGAGAGTCACATGGCCGATATATTAGAAATTTCTGACTAGAAGTAAAGAAGTTATTTATTGATTTTGTCCTCAAAAATCTACCTTTGGAGGGTTAAACCCATCCTTGCATGAGCCATATATATGGGAGGGGAATGCATAGGTATTGGTGAAGGATTGTTGGTTTAGAATGGTATTTAGTCAGTGGGTGTTACAAAAGCATAAATATGTTGAAGTTTAATAAATGATTATAAGTGGAAGCAGAGTATGAAGGGGATGTGAGGACTCAAGAAGTGTTATTATGATCTACAAGGAAGTAGAAGGGTGTAAGGAGGACTTAAAAAATTTTAGACCGTGACCAATGCTAGCTTTATCATATGTGGGATAAACTAGCTGGATAGCAGAGACTACAGATCCAATTTAAACCATCCCAGTTCCACAACCATAGTGTACACTCATTATTTTGATCTGGATAATTTAATTATACATAATTGGGATATAGATAGTGTCAATTCAAAGACTAATCCTACAAGAGAACTTGTTTCTAAGAAAGTTTTAACTCATAGTGAATTGATACTTTCTCTTCCTCTTGAAGGAAATTTCATAGTCCAACTTGGTATGCTTGGTGGACCCAACATTAGTAGTGGGTAGAGTACTGGTCCAATTACTATAAATCAACCTTCTAACATACAAAAAATTTCAAGTGATACTATTGAAAGCATGAGAGGTAGACTAGGAGGTGGAACTAGAGGAAATGGTGAACTCCCACCCCCAAGAATAGGACTTGGGAGGTCTCAGTAGCCACCATTACAAGTACCTCAATTACTGATGATGTATTATGAAATGATGCTTCATTTACTTGAATATCTAGGCATGGATAATGTTTTAGAACATGTTTATATGTGTGAATTCATTTGGAGGGTGAATGGTATAACTTTTTTTGAGTGAAAGGCAACATAGTTTGCAACCACACTTCTAGAAAGAGCACACAAGTGATACATTAAGTATGACTCTCAAAAGTGGTAATTGGCTATGATCAACTCAAGTCAACATTTCTTTAGGAATTTAATATTCTAGAGTTTGAGCAAAAAAGTATTGTTGTAATAAAAGATATAAAATAAGAGGTCATTCAAAGTATACATGAGTATGATGCACAATTCAAAACACTCTTATCTAAACTTTTATTCGAGATTAATGATGCTTAGAATGTCCAATGGTTTATGGGAGGCTTGTTTCTTCCCTTTAGATAAACACTATCTCAAAGGACCTTTTCATCCCAAAAGAGGATTTGGAAGCTACCCTCCATGCTAAAGTTATTTATAGCATTGAAAATAGAATTAGTCCTTTTATGGAAGCTCAAATAGATTCAATGGAATCAAAATTAGAAAAGCTTACTGCAAATAATGCTTATGACACTCATAGCAGTCTTTGGTGTATCGATTATGAGTTTGAAGGTCATAATAGAATAAATACCCTTGTAAGAGCATATGCAATGTACTAAAATAGTCTTGTGAAAATTTCCATGAAGAGCATGATGTATGCTCTTGTCCTCAGTTAAAATGGGTTACACATTCTAAAGTATTTGCATACTTCAAGATATGTGATTTTTATACCCATGACACAAATGACTATCCACTAATCAATGATATACATGAGGCACATGCACATGGTACACATCAAACCTCTATCTCAAATAATAATATAATGGTGGATATCATGGACAAAGTTGAGGATGGGGATGAGGATGTGTTTGTTTTCCAACATGAACATGTTATAAGTGTGGATCTCTAGATCATTATCAGTGAGATTATCTAATTTATCCAACATGTGTTTTTTATAAAAAGGGGCATCAATAAGAGGATTGCCCTGATTTATACACAACTATCACTAAGGAAAGAAATGAAAAATGTGCTAGTATGATTCACATTGAGAAACCTCACTAGAGATCATGCTCTATCACTCAGAGGATCTAATAAGTTAATATCACCACACATAGTGAAGGATAGTTTTAGTCTACATCTTTTCCACCTATTGAGAAGATATAGTCCAAAGAGCCTCATGTAATGAAATATCCTGATGAACAATAATAGAAAGATGTGCTCCATGTTACTATGACATTGGTATGGGAACTACAAGGGGAAATTAAATTTTTTAAAGACCGAGAAGCCACCCAGCATGTTGATTTGTAAAATGCTATGGGACCTCAAAACATAACATGAGATGATTTCTAAGAACTTTGAAAGAATCTTTTAGAACAAGATATTATCCAAAAATTGAGTAATTGGATTAAATATCAAGCACTAAGGCCCACTAAATATCAACCTCGTTTGACAAAGACAACTGAAGATCATTAATTAAATCATGCTCGATAATAAGATACACCTATTCTTCTTAGCCCTCAAGAGGACAAGGAAATATTGGTGAATGATGCCATCAATGATTGGGTGATCCGAAGATATTTTTGTTGACACTAATGTTGAGGTTAATGTCCTCACAAAGGATGCATGGAAAAAAATGGCTAGCCTATTGCTATAAACCATCACCTCACATATTGTTTATGGCTAATAAAACCTATGATCTACCAATTAGTATTTTTAAAAATGAAACTCTTGATATCATTGGGGTAACTTTCAAAGATGACTTTGAAGTTATCAAATTGGATGAAGTTAATGATTTCCCAGCTCTATTGTGTCATCCTTTGTGCTATGCAAACAACTCTAACTTAATATTTAAAAATTAATATATTAGTTTTGAAAATACTGACCAACGAGTCATCATCCCATTAGACCAAGCACATGGGATCCCATATGTAGAACCTATTGGCATAGATGAGGATATTAACCACATCTACATTTTCATAGTGAGATATGGTGAGCATTATGATCCTACTCCTGATGGCATCCTATAATGGATGGACACATAGTCCCTTTCTAATAATACAAATAATGCTTGTAGTTGTTGGTCTCACAGTGACTATGACCTCATTATAAAAGTGTGTGGTGCCATTAGAAATTGTGAAGGCATTCCATGCTAGTACCATAAATGCTATATATTTGTTTATCTTATTACTAGACAAGTCATGCGAGGACCAATTATGGATATACTAATAGAAAGGCTTGATGAAGCTCTATGGTTTCATGAGAAAATAGAAGTCTATAACTTTATCTAGCAACTTAAAGTCTTATATGGCTCTGATAATTATCATATACATTCATTAGTTCAAATTTTTGATGGCACAACTATAAGTGGTGATAAACCCATAAAAAATATTATTTATTAGGATCAAGTACTCTCTAATTTACATCGGCATTTTCATCATGATAATTGCATCTAGGGTATAATCAGTAATAGTGGAGTATGAGCACCATAACCACACATAAAATCTTGTGAAACCATGTGGAATGTTGATGAATCCTTCTTTTTAGAGTACTTGTGGGTAGGGACTTTTTATGGTACTTTATGCACTTGGGATAGATCATGGTATGTTCATAAAGAAAAACATTTAGGTATCCTTTTTTGGCATTTTTTGAAAAATAACATGGTCTTGGCATTGTGTTACTCATCCCTAAGGATGGCCTTGGACCTCACACTCCAAGCCATGCTTGAAGCAATTTTTGGTTACCCTATTCCTATCGAGGATTAGCTATTACATCTACATGATATACTAAAATAAGGCTCAGTTATATTTAATGATCAATATGTGTAGTCCTTCCCTGCACCAAAACCTATCCTTAATCAGACACACCATGAAGAGATTCATAAAATATAACAAAATATAGTATTTCATGTTGATGAAGGTGAAGGGTCCAAATCACTTTACCCATTGAAAAATCATTTGGATGTCCCCACAGACTATGTCACTTGAACTATTCATGATACTAGTCCTAATGTAGAACACCCATACTAGAAACCTCTTCAAACCATCCAACACAACATCAGCTTGGAAGAAGAACCAAAGATAGCTACTATGGGAAACTATTGGTATAATACTGAGATTTCAAAAATATTTGATTTGTTAAAAGAGTACTAAGATGTTTTTCCAAGGAATTATAGTGAAATGAAAGGTGTTTATTTAAACTTAAGAAAAATTAATATCAAACTAGTTGAAGGTGCTTAACCAAATATAAAATGGCCATATAAGATGAATCCAAATTTATGTGCACAGGGGAAAGAAGAAATTAATAGTATGATGTGCACTAGAGTTATAACCCCAATTGATGAGTTCAAGTGGGTTAGTCTAATGCTAATAAGTATAAATAAGGATGGGTGCATTATAATTTTTTTTACTACTAAATACTTAATGCATTATACATTATTGATCCTTTTCCAATTCTGTTCATAGAAGAAATCTTTGAAGGTGTTAAAGGGTGTGAAATTTACACTCTCATAGATGGATTCTATGGGTACCATTAGGTTTAGATCACCGAGGAGGATCCACCTAAGAATAAATTTGATACTAAATGGGGATCATTCACATATACCCTCATACTATTTGGGTTGAAAAATGCACCTATTGTATTCTACCATATAATTGTTGAGGATTTTAAAGACCTCATCCATAAATTCCTTCAGGTTTATTTGGATGACTAGATAGTTTATGGCCTGGTGAAGAACCACTATTTTAATTTGAGACTTATGTTGGAGTGTTTCTAAGTGTTTCAACTTTCACTTAATCTAAAGAAATGTCTTTTTGATACACCATTAAGTGTTCTTCTTGGTCACATTATCTTCCAAGATGGACTTCTAGTAGACCCACTAAGGTAGTTATCATTCTCCATCTACTAGCATTAACATCCTAACACGTGGTTCGTGCCTTTCTAGGTCATATAAGGTACTATCAAAAAAATCATTTGAGGTTATGCAAGGATTAACGTACCATTAGAGGAACTCTTGAAACATAGTGAACACTTTATTTGTACTTTCTCTTACTAAGAACCTTTTGAGGCCTTAAAGGACAAGCTCATCACTACACTAATTCTCTAGTTCCCTAATTGGGCTAAACCATTATGTGTCCATGTTGATGATTCTAGAATGGTCATTGATGTGATCTTTACATATCGTAGTGAAGGTCACCTTGATCACCCCATCTATTTTGTGAGTAGAAAGCTTACTCTAGTTGATAAAAATTACACCAAAATAGAGCATGAAGCACTTTCCATGGTTTATGCTTTACAAAAATTTTAATAATACCCACTAACAACTCCTTTTGTGTTATATATAGACCATAAAGTTTTGAAATATCTAGTTAATGAACTTGTGTTACATGGCCGCATCTACCATTGGATTGTATTGTTCCAAGAATTATAATTATTTGTCATGGTTAAACCAGGAAAGACTAATTATGGTCTTGAACATCTCCCCAAAATTGATTTTGGTGAACTAACACAAGCCATTGATGATGACATACCTGATGTATAGTTATTTTATGTTTCACATCTTCTTGAGGAGTTGGAAGATATATAAAATTTATTAACTACTGGAACAACACTAGATTCTTTGAGTTTGTAGGCTAAAAATCAACTAGTCATCTATGTTGCACCATTCTATCTCATTGGTGGGGACCTCTACAAGATTGGATGAGATGAAATCCTTTAAATTTGTGTCATGAAACATGAGCATATTGAACTACTCTATGATGTTTATTAATGAATTATTGGTGGACACTATGCTGGTGAGACTACTATGTGTAAAGTACTATTAGCCAGACTATGGTAGCCTACCCTTTTTCAAGATTCCAAACTACATATTAAATAGTGTGATATTTTCTACCGCATGGATAAACAAAATCATCTAGATGCCATGCCATTACACCCTATCTTATTGCAAGAACCATTTTTGAAATTGGTCATTAATTTTGTTGGCCCCATTAACCCATGTATATGACATATAGGTTCCCACTATATCATAACAAAAACTAATTACCTCATGCATTGGGCTGAGGCTATGCTAATAAGGGATTGTACTACAATAACTACCACACACTTCATATGGGAACATATCATAACCTATTTTGGTTTTTCATTAAGTTTTACTTGTGATCATAGTAAACATTTCCTTAATGATATTATCCACATATTACAAGTTGAGTTCATGATTTCCCATCACAAGACAAGACTGTATCATCCCCAACACAATGGAACTACTGAGGCATTTAATAAAATCTTGGGAACAACAAATAAAGATTTATAATATTGGTCACACTAATGAGGATGATCAGGTGTCTGAGTACTTTAGGCTTATTAGATAAGTTATAAGCACCTCAAAAAAAGTACACCCTTCAATTTGGTGTTTAGAATAGAAGTAGTTCTTCCCATTGAACTCTTGGTACCATCTCTAAACATTACAAGTGTTGAATAATTATATGATGAGTCATTAATGAAAGCATGTTTAGATGCTTTATTATAGTTGGATGAAGCCCATTTCCTTGCTCATTAGAATCAATATGTGGATAAATGTAAACAAAAGTCATGGCATGATTGCTACCTTAAGCACAAGACATTTACCCCTAGAATGAAAGCTTTGCTCTATGACTCCAAGTTCATGTGCTACTCTAGAAAGCTATATGTTCATTGGGATGATCCTTTTTTTCATAGTATTTATCCTACTGGTGCTTTCCATTTACAAATATTGGATTGCAAATTTTTTCTAAGGCACTATAATGGTAGTTAAATAAGGTCGTATTTATCCACTTCAAGTGTTTAGTTTCATTTGCATCAATAAGGTGTATGCTATTAGTTTAAGATTTCTTGTTTTTAATAAAGTATTGCCTTAGTTATGCACCCTTTTATTTTATTTTATTATATTTTTGTAACTTAGTACTTATAATCTCATGGAGGACCATGATGCACATTTAGTGTGGGATAAGGGGTGTTAAATGTGTTGGGAAATAGTTCATAGGGATGCACACATAAGTAAAGAGGTTTAAGGATAAAAAATCCCACCAATGGTATGGATATTCAAAGGGTTTTATAACTACCATGCACACTAAAAAATTCATGAGAAAAGATGTATCATTAAAATATATAGATAGTGGTTGTGATAAGCATGCCAACATTGTGTCATGATGATACCATTAATTGAAGTTATGATGAGAAGTGATAGTTAAAGAAAGGAAACCATTAAAATGAATTAATTACAATAAGTAGAGGTCAAAGAAAGGGGTTATTAAATGCTAGTTACCCCCTTGAGTCTATAAAAATAAATTTAGGGGCTCATTTTAAACTTTACCTTTGCTTTGAATGTGATTTTACAAAGCCAACGAGTAAATAACTGAGTTCAAGTGATTCTAGGAAAAGTACAGAGTATAACTCTCCCATTCATTAGATATTAAGAAGGATATTTTATTTTTGATCAAGCAAAAGTTAGCTAACCTAGAAACACATAGAGCAAATCTAAAAATTACAGGTTGTAGATGTTGGAATTCACCATTAACAGACATTGAAATAGGAAAGCTGAGTCACTTCCACAACAAACACATATTCCTTTGGGAACATTGGATGACTGAACCTCAACATTTAGGCTCTATTAAGGGTAATATGGCCTAAAAAAAGGCCCAAATAATTGATCTACTACCATCCATTTCAAAGGAGGAAAAGCTATGTGTTGGGGGGTAAGCAATATTGATCAGAGAGGAAACACCCAAGGAATAGAGGGAATGCATGGACGGTGAAAGATCAAGAATGGCATGAAAAACTAAGAAGGACCAAACACCTAAACCTTTCCCTTTGATGATAAAGGATATGCAGTACCTAGAAATAATACTATGCATATAAAATTGGGTATCAAATGTACCCACCTGTACCATTTTTAACTATAATCATCACCAACTAGAAAATGAGGTTGAGTTATAGCATGACTACCAGGTTGAATTCCAAAACACTAGGAGTGAATTGATGTATGACTTAATAATATTTAATGCCTTGGACTCTACAATTATTTTACAACTACTTAACCTTCCATATTTTGGAAAACCTATGGAAGCAATAATTTTTTTGCTTTCACATGTCTATGAGGACTATATCTATTTTTTTGGGAATCACATGAAGATTAAACTTAAAATAATAAGCAAGGTTTTAGGGATGAAATTCTTAAGCATGGATGTTTAATTTGAATTTGAGGAATCGAAGGACATAGAGAAGACTACCATAATGTTGAAGTACTTGAAGCAGGGTCATGCCATGCACTTAAAACTTACAAGACCCTACCCTCCAAGTAGTAGTGTGCATCATTATGACCAATATTGGAGGCACTAATTTATGGAAAGAGGTAGACATGTCTCACCTATTTATTTCCCACCAAGTAATCAAGGGGATAAAATAAATTTGGACAATGTATTTTTCTAATAAAATTATACTAGATATAGAGAGGACCCACTAAATACCTAGCCATAGGTTCGCATGGGGGGTATTTATGTTTTTGATGGTATTTGATGAAATTGGTTTACCTAATTACACTAATGGAAAACTAAAATGGTTATAGCCACCAAAGCACAAGTCCCCAATAGAGCACTATAAGGCGTTCACATGACCCAATTATATCACTGTGACTTCTAAAATCAAGATGAAGTCATGGTATAATGGCATGAAGGAAGCTTTTGGAAATGAATGACATATTCTAAAGGACTTTCCCATCCAATTTGGTGAATAAGCCAAATCTACCAGTAAAAAACATTTTTTTCTGATGCATATCAGGATGGCCCCCTATGAAGAGCTTTCAAATTGGTTGAAGTTGCCCTATGCCTTCACAACATGATACTTTATTAACTCAGTCAATCGCATATATGATAAATAACCTCTCACCTTGGAAGTATAACGAATTGAATAAAATATTCACACTCTCCAAAATATATATGTTTATCCTAACAATAAGCCATATAGAGAAAAACATGAGACTAAAATAACTTACATCAAGGTTCATCGAATCATAGTCAGGCAAACTATTCATAATCTATTTTATATGTTATGACCTAATAAGAAAGATTTATGTGGCATAGAACATGCAAGAGAGAAGTTTCCTCTTGTGCCATCGATTGATAATAATAAGCGAGCTAGGTATAATGCCAATACAAATTCACAACCAAAACCACCAAAAAGGCAAAGGACTACCTAGGCACCACTACCAAGGGTTTTGCTACCAAGGCACTTCCTACTAAGGGAATCACCATTAAGGACTTCACCTAAATAAGATACAATAGAATCATAATCAGCAGGTTTAGTTGCATCACCACCAACTAATCCATTAGAATATGAAGAGCTTGAGGATCACAAGGAATAACTAGAGGAGTCAGACTTAGAAAAGACACCCTCCCTAGTGTAAGAGGAGGAGACAACCCTTGAGGAAAATCCACTTGGCAAAGAGAGGGATGGTTTTAACATAGAATGAGTGGCATGGACATCAACATTACTTAATTGGATCAAGATACAAATGTTGAGATTCTTAATCAGGATCCCCTCAAAGGATTGTAACTAAATGACTCCAAATTTCAACCACCTTTGGTTGATCCAACCACCAACTTGCATGCACAATACAATACCAGATAGGCATCCATATAGGTTACTATATTTATATTTCCATTTTAATCTATCAAATATAACTATTAATACTAGGCATCATATGTATTTTTTCTTATACATATATAATGAAGAACACCATTTTGAAATACCTCTGAATAGTCTAGTTTTATATTCGTAGGCAACAACACTACCCACTCTAATCTGGGTTGATCCCTAGCAGCTCTCTCCTCTAAAAACTAGCACCATGTTTTTGAAAATGGTCTTTGAAGTCACATGATAGAATGTAATTTTAGATTCTAATGCACACATTGCAAAGTAAAAACATGGCCAAGTGGTGTAAAAGTATGATAAAGAAGTTTCTTCTCATAATGCACTTAAAGAGGAAGTGGTCGTACTGAAGCAACAAATGGAAGAAGCCACAATATCCAAAGTCAAAACTTTAAATTTATGTAAAACCATTTTGGGCCAAGAACTGACATTGGTAGATGGGGTCCTTTTGGAGAGAGAATTTATTGATAAATTAGAGACCCTTGTAAATCTATTGTTAAATCAATGCAAGGAACAACCTGTGCCTATAAATGAAACATTATGGTTGGTTGAATAGTTTGTATAAGCAATGAAATTTTTTAGACATGCCCTTGAAAGGGTTGGGCAAGTGGTCCCCATCCTAGATGAGATTTTTGAGAAACTAGTGCAACACAATAAAATTTTGGAGGCCCAGCTCAAGGTAGAGGAGTCTCAATGGTAGCAGTTAGTAGATGTCACCCTATTAATAAAAGACCATAATGAGTACACTAAGGCATTTAAGGATGTTGAGATCATGGAAGAGACAATAAATTCACATCAATAATAAATAAATTCCAACTTTATATCTCTTTGAGGACAATTTGTAAATGAATTCACTATGCTTGAAGAGGTCTAAAAGGATGCTTCCACATCTCTCAACTAATTGGCTAAGAAAAAAAGTGTGTGTCCAAATCAACCCAAGGAGATGAAAAAGTTGAAGGTAATAATTGAGGAGATAACATCAAAGATGTTTGATACCTTGTCACATTGAAAGGTGTTAGAAAATAGATTGAATAAGTTGGCCCTAAATTTTTGGCTAAGGATGAGACCAGTGCTTAGTCTGAGATAAACTAAGAGAGTAGTGTAGGGTGATGTTAGAAACTAGATTGAATAAGTTGGCCCTAAATTTTGACTAAGTATTTTGGGTTTTGGCATGAAACTAACTTGGAGTGAGAGGAACATGACGTAGAAAGACCATGACATGGAACTAACTTAGCATAGAAAGATAACAGTGTAGAATATCACAGTACGAGAAGACCCAACCAAAGAAGAAGCATAAAAAACAAATAACCTAAGAGTAAAAGACTTGATATATCAGTGAAAGACTTGGGGAGCATAACAAAAATAGGAAATGGCTGAATAATGATTCTCAAATATAAATTAGACTATAATCATTATACAAGTTTCACACTAGCCCACACAAAGAAAGACATTTGGTAACAAATATCTAGAATTGAATGAGAATATAGGTTTCATGAAGGATTGAGTTTTTAAGAGGAATAATTAAATAACTGCCACGACTCATGGTCTAC
Source organism: Torreya grandis (assembly GCA_037957365.1). NCBI lineage: Eukaryota > Viridiplantae > Streptophyta > Pinopsida > Cupressales > Taxaceae > Torreya > Torreya grandis. The sequence goes on from JARHVA010004612.1 coordinate 1,316,994, forward strand.
TAGAGATCATTGGCTAGTCACTTAAATGTCATAAATAAAGTGACAACATGGTCAGGAAAAACAAGTATAAATTCCCCTATGTAGAGATGTGTAAGGTTGGTTGAAGAATGGTATTATGTAATGATTCATTGTGGTAATAATGAAATTATGAAAGTTAATATTAGTTCTAGTGTTATGCTACAATTGTTAGTTAAGTTACAACATTAAGTTCTCAATACACTTGGTTATGTAAAATATGGTTTGTATTTGATTATAATGAATAGAATATGCATTGTATGAGTTTTTGTAATCAACAATTTAAACCACATGGTAGTTATCTTTGCATTATTATTTGTTTGCATAGTTGAAACAAGGTACACAGTTGTGTATTTTATTTTTTTTGTAATCAATAATTAGATATATGAATAAACACCGTTCTATGACAAGTGTATTACTACACAACATAACCCATAGGAACTAGTTTCTTGTTGCATGCTTTGGGTGAGTGCACAATAGTTTAATCTTGTGTGAAATTACAATGCATAAGCTTGTTGAGAACTAGATGCTTTAATTCCCTAAAGAAAACTTGATAAAAAATCCCAACACTGCTCTTTAATTCACCAACCTTTAAAGGCATAAACACAAGCATCAATGGTGACTCCAAGTGAATATTAGATGGTATACATATCCCAAGTATTTAAAAATAAAAATTGGTATGTATTCTCACCATTCTTTTGGTCAAGATGCATACATTATGCCTTCATATTATTCATATTATGTTGATGGCATTCATGGATTCACCCCAAGTGACTCTCAAATAATAGCATGTTAACCTCACAAAGGTTATCATTAGCCTTACATTCCCTCCCCCAATCCAACTCAGCCTCTTTGGCATCCTACTTATCCCTCTAGTCAACCTTGTCAAAGTTATATTTCCCTTACTCCATCCTTCTTAAGTTTTAGACAAACCCTTGTAGACATTGAAATTCAAATGAGAGGGCTTGATAAAAAGGAGTAACTTGGTTTGATTATTCCTAATCCTTCCATTCAAAATGAATTAATTCCAATGATGAGGTATTTATTGCATTTGATCAAGTTTCATTAGGTAGCTATTGAGAGAGAAAACCAACATGTTCCAATTAGTGAAGTGTTAGAAACAAGAAGTTTGATTCAATGTATGGAGAATAGATTAGCAATTGAAGAGAGGCAATAAATGTAATACTTTCAACATTATATGCCTCTTTCTACTCCACATAAACCTTATTTTGATCCAAACCCAACCCAAATTTCACTATGATATCAAGATAGATCTATGCCAATTTCACCTCAACCCACTCTTCCTTAAGACCTAATACCATTCCATTTTGGAGAGCTTCTTGGACTAAGACCCTTGATTATATCATGTCTACTCTTGAGAAATAAAATTCTCCCATGCCTATCCAAAGTCAAGAAAAATAGAAGTGTAGGGAGCTCAAGTTGAGAAAGATCTAAATTTCCTCAAGTCCTTCACCTACCTTTCAAGTTGAATCTATTCATGAAGTTCAAGGCACATAAAATTTTGATATAGCTATTGAGGAATGGAAGGAGAAGAATTCAGCATCATCAACACAATTCCCTTCTCCATCTCTACATTAACATTACAATCAACCTAGCACTCCTAAAGTCCTAAGTTGGAAGGACACTCTATCAAGTTAAAAGAAATTTAATGAGTTCTCTTGCCTTCATACCCTCTTATTTTGTTAAGGAGAACTAGTTTCATTGAGGGTAGAATTTGAGCATTCAATTGAGAAAGAGAGCTTGTCAAGAAAGAATGATGAGGTTGTTGTCCTTGAGAATAAAAATGTTGTAGCTGTAAGTGTATCTCAAGAAGGATTTGAAATGAGTGATTTTAGTGTATATGATGAAGATATTGTCAATGTCAGCCCCCTTTGTGGAGTGGAAATCAAATCAACTCTTAAATATGAGTAAAATTCTCTATGTTCTAGCCAATAATTGCACAACCTTCAAGATGTCACAAATGATCAAGTGGACCAGCTTGGTTGGTATGCCTTTGATGTTGATGAATAAGAGGATAAATTAGGATTGACACCAAATAAACATGATGAATTATAACCTGAATGGGTAGATTAGCTTCCATTATTCATGGAGGAAGAAGACCAATCTATTTTTCATTGATTGAGTCTTGATGAAAGAAAAGATGATCTTACAACATTTGATCAAGTTGTAGTTGAGTATGAGGTGAGTCTTCATGTAGAAACTTTGGTCCTTAGCTTCGATGACCCTCATGAACAAGAGGTAGAGCTTGTAGACTCAAATTTTTAGATATGTCATGATTCTATTAAATAATTTAAACCATTTGATCAGCCTATTGTCCCTAAAAATAATGGTAAGAATGAAATTGAAGTTTGTATGCTTTCAAGTAACCAAGAAAAATCTACCTTTTGGGAAAATCTAGAAAACATTTGCTCTAGTTTTGATAGTGAACCTAAAGCCCATGAGGAGATATCTAAGATTGTTATATTAGCCAATGAGAATGATGAATACATGCATGAGAAACATCTTGAAATTAACATCATGGTAGATGATATTGTTGAGTCTCATAAACAATTTCAAAGAGGTCTTCAAGAAATATGGCACTCCTGCTTGTGCATGTTCAAGGAATTTGAATAGATTATTAAGATAACACCTCTATAAGAATAGTATAAAGTTGTTGATGAGAATTAAAATGATCCTAACAAGCCAAAAAGTCCTATAAGCCATCACAAAAAGGTTCAAGTACATGATGTATCAAGCTATGATGACTATGACACTCTTCAAGATGAGCAAGAGATGGAGTAAAAATAAAAAATAGAAGTTGAGGTTGTTGTTGCCTTTATGAATCAAACCATGGTCACATTAAAGGTCCCTCACACTACCAAGGATGGACAACAATATGAGGTAAATCATTAAATTAAAGACGAATTTGTCCTTTTTGAAGACATGTTTTCTATTTTAGATCCATTTGAGGTCAAGTCAAAGATAATGGTGGTCAAGAAAAGAGCTTCCAAAGTAAGAACAAATCCTTACCAACAACTTGTACACCATTATTCCTCATCACATGAATAAAACTCAAGGATTTTTTATTTTGATCTAGGAGGATCAATTATTAGAGGTTAGTTTTACATAATAGTTTCTTGTTTTGTCTTCCCTAAGTGCTTCTTAGCACAATGTGTGTCTTGTTTGTTTTTGTGTCTTGATTTGGTGTGTTTGATTCTTATCTTATTATGTGTGGTTAAGCCAGTCAGCTATTTCATTCATTTCAAGAGGTTTGTAGTCAAGTTCTCAAGGTCCAATCAGGTTTTTATTGAGAATGGGTAAATATAAATCCCAATGGATAAACTAGGAAACTAGTCTAGATACATATCAAGCTTGCAACCCTAGGAGGTCACCAAAGATGTTAGCAAAAACTGGTCATCATGAGTGAGGACAATTTAAACATGGATTATAGACTTGTTTAACCTTGCTATTAGCCTTTTGAGAGTTTTGGTCTATTGGTAAAACTTGGTCATAGCATGGATGTGTTGTCAGGTGTGTTTAGTCATCTTAAGATCTATTGCATGGTCTAGAAGAGTGATTCATTCCCTTAGTCTTTTAATTTTCCCCTTCATGAAAGTTTTATTAAAGTTTTAGAGAGATTAAGTTATTTTAGCAAAGTTTGAGGTTACTTTGCAAAGGTCAAGGTATGTGGACCCATGGTGGAACATTGGCATATTGACCTCTAAGGTGATATAATATCCTATGGTGAAAGTGAGATTCTAAAGACAAGGTATGGCAAGGTGAAACCATTATCATTTCAAGTTTAGAAAAATTTAAGGTAATTTTGGAGAAATTAAGTAATGTTTATCTTTGATAATAAGAATAATTAAGCTTGTTTTGGGGACTCTAACACATTTATAATCTTTTCCAAAGTTATTTATCCTTCACACATGTCCACCTAGGTCAGTTCAACATGCAAGGAGTGGCAGGACCCTCCAAAGATCAAGAAAATGAGATATAACATTGCAAGATACTTACCAAGGGCTTGGAAATATTTTTCAATATGGAGATGGTAATTTGATGTCATAAATGGATGGTGTTATGTCCATAAAAAAAATTTAGAGTCAAATAAATCTTTTGGTAGCATTGGCAGGTCCAAACAATGCAAAAAATATTTTGTCTTCTCCATCACTCCTTTTGCAAGTTTGTGAAGGTCATTTTTAGGTGTTCATTCCATGAAAAGGAAGGAGAGTTGGATCCATTTATATTTGGGTTTGATATGGTACCCTATTTTCTCAATATTAAATTCATTATTTTTAGGTTATAGGGTCTTAAATTTATGAATAATTGTTAACAAGTTAAGCAACCTAAAACCTTCTTAAAACCCTACAGGTAGATTTTTTTTCTTGTTCTAGTGAGTTAAAGGATAGTGGATGAACATGGTTTATTTTTAGATATAATTAGGGACCTGAGTATTCCCAAATCATCCTCCATCATCATTTGGTATGTGTGGGCATCTAAGATAGCAAAATTTTGTGTTTTTATTGTTTTGAAGGTGATAGGTAGGGTTCCTAAGAACTATGATGTATTTGGGCATGGAATATTTTTTTCTTGGAAGGATAATATTTTAATCACATATTTAAATATTAATATACTTTATTTAGACCTTTTTCAAGCACAAATAGGGTCAAATATCAAGATAATTAAAAAATATGTTGACTATGCATCGATTTACCTATAGGTGGTTGTCAAAAATGCCTATAAAATGAAGATTTATGGTTTTTGAATTGAACATAAAATACTTGAATATATTTTGAGTTATTTTTAATTGTCTGGGAGTGGTTAATCCACAAAATAAGTGATCTAGGAAAGATAAATGGTGTTTTGGTGAAGACCTTGTTGAAGGAGGTTTTAGGATTGTTGAATCTAAAGGGAGTAATTATGCTTATAGGTTTTGCTACTCAAGAAAACAATAGAAACATTGGTTTATTATTTATTTTAGTGACCTATGTTTTTTAAATTAACATATATAATACTGATAAACTCACTTCATGAACATGTTCACTCTAAGATTACAGGTGACAGTCCTTTAACAATGTTGATTTGGATCCTCTCACAAGGTCTCAAATGCAAACAATAGATAAAAAACCTAAGCATGAATATAATAATGGTGATGATAAATTATAAAATATAAAAATTCATTCCATATAACACATACAACACTTCCAAGTATGTACCCATTGAATACACAGTCTAAATGCACATCTACATCCATCAAGGTTAAGAAAAAGGGTCTTATGAGTAGTCATTTTTGAGATCTTGAGTGATAGTTAAGGTGAAATGAGTTTTGATACACTTAAAATAATATATAGATAATATCATAGGATTAAAAATTAATGTACCAAACCCCAATATAATTTGAGATGAACTAGCAAGCTACATGCCTAAAGAGTACCATTTTAGTGTTTGCAAGTAAAAATTAGGTGTTTGAGGATAGTTTGAGATGTTTCAAGAAAAGTTTGATCTTGAAAACTATTATAAATTCACATAGATATGAATACATGGATTTAATGAAAAATTAGATCATTTTTAATCACTTAAATAAAAGAGATGCAAACCTATAGGTTTGTAGAATTGTTGGTCAACATTCTCAAGCAAGAAAACTAACTTGGCATGAGAAAGATGAGGTTTGGAGACAAATGAAGTGTAAAAAACCAATAAATGATTTAGGAGGGTCTATTTTAGATATAAAATAGGAATAAATTAAAAAAATACTTATTATTTAACCTCAACAAACATTAAACACAAAGAACACCTTCAAGTTTGTTAAAATAACTCCTTTTACAACCCTATTTTCAAAGAATTCAAGAAAGTATGCAATGATTTGAAAGGTTTGGTGTTTTTGATGGATAGTAATGTAAATTTTGGGATATTATATACCATTTAGTGAATTTATAATTATTTTAATTTGACCAAAAAACACAAATACACCTATAACCTGTTGTACAGTCCAAAATGCACACAAAATTAGGAGAAATTAACATGATTAGAGGGCTTTGAAGGTTGATATTGAAAAAATAATGAGTGGAGGAGTTGAGGGGAGTTGGGTTAGAACATAAATATTATTTTTTTTGGTTTTATACCCTATAAAACTCTCTCTATCCATTTTTTAGCTCTCGGCCTACTCAGGCCTATATTTTTGCCAACTAGCGCTAAAAAACTTGCAACTCACCTAATTTGAATTCTAACCCATGAAATATTTTTAAAATTTGTCATAATACCTATTTTTATATCACACACACACACACACACACACACACACACACACACACACACACACACACACACACACACACACACACACACACACACACACACACACACACACACACACACAAGGTGGTACTCTATGGATTTTTATGGTCTATAGGACTTTAGGCTTGCATTAGGCCTAATCGGGAAAGGTGGGTATTGAGAAGTGGATTTGCCTTGGGAGTTGGGACCTAAAATTTTGGGTGAAGATATAAGGGATAATGGGTACCAAAATATTATATATATTTTTATTTTAAGTGTTCTGTATCTATCAAAAAAAGGATCTTTGCACCAAAACATAGCTATAAGGATTAGGCTTCCAAGAGAGTAAATGGGAGAACTATGAATAAAAATGCAAAACAAAGGTGGAAAGATGATTGGTTATGGATTTTAAATAGGTTTCCAAGGTATTTATATCCCAATAATATGACTAGTGACTTCATTATCACTTTAACAGGTAGTTTTAAGTGCTCAAGGGCGAGTCACTAAACCAAGCATAACTCTTATAACACCTTGTTTAAGTTGTCATCAAATGGATCACACACTTGTTGAAGAGAGACTTCATAATGTTTATTTGGAATTTGATTCTTTCTTGTAAATTTTTCCATGATTTATTCATATCAATCATTGGATCTTGACACCTCACTTCTCCCTCTCTCTTCTTCCTACTCCTAATGTATACCTGATTTTGACATTGTCTGGAATCTTTTTGATGGATATGGCATAGCCATATCTAAATGAACACTTTAAATTTTACTTTGATATGAATAAATTTGATTTATATCCTTCTATTATTATTGAAACTAATGTATGTTCATGTTAGTTGATGAATGCTAGTGATAGTATGCTACTTTCTCTCATTTGTCCTTATCATGTTTACCTTTTTACAAGTGATGGGTTATCTTTGTAGGTAATATGGAGTGACTCTAAATAAATTTTCATGGATCAAAAGTGGAATCATTCATTAGTGTCTTTAGAGACCTCTTGATTAACTCCCTTAGTCTATGCATTATGTAATAGCATCTATGTGAAACACTCATGTTTAGAGACCCCATTTGAGTTGTGTAATTATATTCAATTATGGTTCATGTTTTTAGTGCATAATAGGCAGGTGGAGGAGACAAATTTGGTTCATCACCTCCCGAGTTTAGTTTATTTTAAGTTCTCTCTCCCTTTTCCCTTGCAAGTAGTAGCTTGGTTTGTAGTTATTAAAATATGTATCAAGGGAGCTAATCCTCTCTATCAGTTCAATCCATTCTTTAGGTCACCCATAACCTAGGATTATTCCCATACTATCAGTTAAGTGAGGAGGCTTGAACAACCTCCTCAAGGGTGAAAATTTTGATGATAATAGGTATGATACTACATTAATTGTAATATTTTAAACATTATTGTTATCATTTAGTTTGACCTTGTAGCTTAGTTTACTATAATACTTCATTGTTAAAGTAGTTAAAGGAGTAGATGTATACCTGAGTTTGTTCAAAGATATTAGATTAAATTATCTACCCTTTACTATATTATATAGCTCATCAAAGGATTTAAATATTTTGAATATAATTAACCTTTGAGTGACATGAGATTTTTGTTTGAATATATCTTGTAATTCATTATTGGCCATAACATTAGTCATCTTGGCTATAATATCCATGTATCAAAGTACATAGTCACTGATTAGTTTATTGGACCCATGCTTGACATTATCTATTTGTATGGAGGATAACTTCTCCTCAATGTTTATGGAAAAATGTGCTAGGAATTAGTTTTCCAAGGGGTTGAATGCTCTTATGAATTGGAGGGGGAGACCATAAAACCATTGCAATACATATTCCTTAAGAATTTTTAGAAATAGGTTGGTTAATATTTTATCATTATATGCATGATCCAAACATGCTACATAGAATTATATAAGGTATTGCTTGAGATCACATTTACCTTCATATAATGGAATCTTTGGAGATAAAAATATTTTTGGTAAAGGATATATTTTTATCTCAAGGTATAAAGGGTTATGGATCAAGGTGGTAAATATGTGGAATGACTATCTCTAGATGCACATTGCTCTAGCTACAACACATGAGTTTTCAAATCTGTAAAAGTATGCTTAAGGTAATGCGTGCTAGGAGAGGATGGTGATATAACATGTGTAGTCATCATGAGAGGGTTAAATGTTGCCTATATAGGAATAGGTATGGACATTTATTAGATTCCTTGTGTTACCCCCAAACCTTGGGTGCATGCAACATGGGTCACTTGAGGTGTAGGCATAGTGATAGTAAAATTAATTGAGGTCTAAACACATAATGTGGAATCTTAGCCCAATTTTTTATACTCGTATCTTTTTATTTATAACATTTCATAAATATGATGTGGATTCATGTTAATATATTCAGTGAATTCTTGAACATCCATGACATCTAGTTGATCCGTAGTAGTTGTGTCATGAGAATTATTGGTCTTGACATTCATGATAAGTACATGAATAGGGTGGATAATATGTATTGTATAATCCATATTATAAGGAATAAAGGATGTCATTAATTCCATGTCTACTAGTAAAAGTGGGCATATTAGATGAAATGTTGTAATAATAGGATTTAGGAAGGCTTGAGATTGTTCATTGTTAATTTTATCCTTACAAGTGAATTTAAATTTGATTCCTGTTACCCATTTGATTACATAATTGATCCAAATAAGATACATTATCCATGTAGAAAAATATGAAAAGAGCACCTTCATGACTTGTGTTAACCAATAACATTCATTCAATATGGCCATGATTAATATGTATTATTATGGAATAATTAGGAATTAGATCTAGGGCCAATGTGAAAATATTTTTTTATATATAGAAATTAGAAATCAAATCTAAAATAATATGATAAAAAATATGAAAAATATTTTGTGTTTGGAAATTAGAAATGATATTTAAACCCCTAGGACTAAAAATATAAAATCTTGGAAGGATTAAACACTAATGGAAACCTAGGGTTTGGCATCGTTTGATATGTGTATGGTTTCACCAATATTTTTCACCCTAATTTGAATTAATGCAATTGAGACTAACCCAAATAGGATAGAAACTCGTACATTAATTTAGATATTAAAATATGTCATTTAAGCATACACATGTCATAAAATATTGAAACTAATTGCAATGATTTTTAAAATGGCATATAATAAATATAGTAAGTATAAAAATGAATAAGTACTTATATTTTTTAGTTTATTTTTATAATGTGACTATATTTTGGAAGTGGAAATTAGATAAAAGTAGCCCTATGATTCATCCAATTTAGGAATTGTATTTCTTTCTTTGCATACTCAGTTCCATCGATCTGGGTCAATATTTTTAGTTGATACTAATTTGTGATATTTAGTAATAGCTTATTGAAAAATGAGGGTATGTGATTATACATTTAACTTTATATATCTATATATGTTTTTTATGTGTGATCATGAACCCTGATGATGTGTAAATCTAGAAATCAATGTCCACCTTATAACCCTAGGTGTGCTTGTGAAGGATTGAAATCTACCAAAACTAGGAAAGTGTAATGTGATTCGTCAACCCTAATCACCACTATTTTATGATTGATGTTTATCTATGTATTTGATACTTTAAGTATGGAAATAAATCCACACTAATACTCCCACCTAGTGTGATTTTTTAAATGTGATCCTTTGCTATATATATGCAACTAATGATTTAGATTTTATAGTTGACAATGTTTGATTTGAATTGGATTTAATGTGCTTTAGAATTAGAATATTACTAATCATAATGATATATTTTCAATTTGGAAATAATAGGGTATATTTTATCAATGTGTAATAGTGTATAGATGTGTTCTAGATAAGTTCCAAGTCCCTTTTGAATGAGACCTTGATTTATATATATATGAGTCCTAATTTGATATTTTTGGGAATAATGGAGTTATATTCATATTTAATAAACAAGTATAAGTAGGATAAATTAGTAAATAATATTCCTAATTAAAGCCACTTATTTGTGAAATTATATTGCAATTAGACCTTTTCTAAAAATAGCAGTGAGAGAGAGGAAATTAAACTTAGCTTATTATAGATTGTTCCAACTGAGACAGGGTCTATAAATTTGCATGCAAGACTAGAAAACTATCATAAATAGGTTTCTAAACTTCATTTATTGATTGGATAGGAGCACTAGAACTAGACACCTTAGGCTCTGACACTGAAATCCTTCCCTGATGCTTTTATCCTCAAGATTTAATCTTTCTAGGTTTTGTTTGCCTGCTTAGTGTGAGTCTATGTACCAATTTTTAGGTTTCCATTATCCACAAAGCTCCTTGTAGAATTAATTATTTATGCACTTGTATCTTTTATGAAATTTAAAATAAACTTTAGAAAATGGGGAAAAGGGGTTAGTGTGTGTAAGATGCACTGCACATGCTTCACACCTTATGTATGGGAACATTACCTATATACCAATAATTTGAGGAGGGATCAAGCCATATGTATTTCTCCCTTGGAGTGCTTGGTGTAATAGTGAATTATATGAAAGAAATGATAAAATTGGGTATGCTTGAGATGGTTAGGGACTAGTCTGAAGACTTAAATTAGCTTGAAAGTGTATAGGATAGTTGTATGTAGAGAATAGGGAAGATTGATTGAGTGGTCTTGCTTGTATTCTTGATTTATTGAATGATATTTTCCAACCCTTTATAATTGATTTTTGAATGGGCTTTTATAGATATTTATTGGTCATGGGTTAGATGAAACCAGACTAGGCTGACATAATGAACAAGAGGAATCAGGGGGAAATGATAATTTGGGCTCCAAATGTGATTGGATAGGACAACTAAAAAGGGGACACCTTAGGGTTTAGCACTATAGTCTAACTTTGGTGTTATTGTCCTAAGTAGATGGGACTTGGGAGGATGGATTAGTCATAAAGAGAGGGTCCTAGCTTAGTTAGGGTCATGTCTAGAAGGCCATGGATGATTGGGAATTAGTGAAAGTAATCCTAAGAGGGTCATGAGATTAAGCAAGAGGTACCTAAGGATTGGATGTCATTATCCATGCTCAAGTTACCCATTTTTGAATTTTATATGACTACATTCCCCCCCCCATTATTTTAGTAATGAAACAAAGTAAAATACTAGGATAAAGGAAAATAGAAAGTGTACCTAAACTTACCTATAAAGGTGAATCCCATGAAGCTTGTGTGATGTTAAGTAATGTTGGATAGTGCATAGAGAGCCCATTGTGTAAATGTGAATCTATGAAATGGAAACAAATAGTAGATTGGTTCTTATTATATGCAATATAAAACTAACATACAAAGTTGAGTAAGAGAGGGGAATAAAAAAGAACAAATACACCTCACTAGGTATGAGAACCACTAAAAAACCTATTGTGATACTGAGTAAGTTTGAGTAATGTTATATGTGATGGATGATGCTATACCAAAATTTATATTGTGAATGAATTTGAGTGCTAAATTCCCCAAAAAAATGGCTCAAGAATGCAAAGGTTGGCCCTTTAGCTCCATCATTGCCTACTAAGTGAAGCAAGATGATCATGCATGTGATAATCAATGTTTGGAATATGTGTTCAATCCCTATGAATAAGTGGCTCAAGAATATAAAGGCTATCCCTTTGGATCCATCATTGCCCACTGAGTGAAGCTTGATGATCATGCATGCATTAATCGATGTCTATATTGTGTGTCAATCCCTTTGAATAAGTGGCAAGAATGTAAAGGATAGACCTTTGGCTCCATCATTTCCAACTAAGTGAAACTAGATGATCATGCATGTGTTAATCAATATCTAAAATATATGTCTAATCCCTCTGAATAGGTGGATCAAGAATGTGAAGGCTAGCCCTTTGGATCCATTATTTCCCCATAAAGTGAAGCTATAAACTGATACCGATATGAAAAATTATGGCATATGAGATGGCTCTTGAAGCCCATAAATATTCTAAAAATATAAAAATGTGGTGTTGATAGCCAAATATGTATTGGAAACTAGTCCAACGTTAGCTAACTTGAAAAGACGGAGATTAGGCTTGTATGAAAGCCACTCCAAAATTGAAAATTTGGCTTATGTGGAAACCACTTGAGAACTCAGGTACTCAAGAATTTGGAGGTTAGGCTTGTATGAAAGCCACTCCAAAATGATGCCAACCACCTGTAGATGGAATAAAGCATGAAACTACTGAGAATACCTAGGTAATGCTAAAAAATGAAAGAAAATAAGCAAAAGTGTTATGTAATCTACCCCTAACCACTGATGTCTAAAACATGGATTCTAATATAGAAGTTATACCAAATATCATATCTAAAACTGGAAGTGAGGACCAATAATGTTGTGCATGATGCCCCTATGTCTAGATTCTCTAAGAAAATTGTACTAAAAACTACTAATTTAAACTGGTCTAATTATGAAAAACTATAGTTGAACCTACCTTTCTACCTCCTTTTGGAAAACCTAGTTTTTCTAGTATCTAGATAGGAGCACTACAAATGGACACCCTGGTGTTTGACACTATAGTCAAACCTTAGTGCTATTGTCTTGAGCTAAAACTGATCACTATTCTTGGAATCTTGATTATCTGCCTGATCTATTCTAAGTGGTTTGATGACTAGTTATTATTTTGGTTATTCTACAACTAGATTTTTTTTACCGATAAGAGATCTAATATCTATATCAAAACCCCTATTTGTTTCCCCCTCTTCTGAGGGTAGGAATAAGTAACCTGCAATGACAACCCTTAGAAGAAGAAGCCCTACAAGTGTGTTAAGCTAGAAATATACATGATATAGCAATGATAATCGACAAGATATAATATGGTTTGATTTGAGAGATTGTTAGATCAATAGGGGTATGCCTAGATAGATGTAACAATGTAATAACATGTGTAATGTACTGAACTAGAACTGAAAGTGTTAGTTGTTAGTTTGTTAATTATGAGTTAGAGGGATGGAGCATGATGTCCATCATGGCATCTAAGAAAATAGGAAAAATTCATAATATGGATCATGACATTACAAGCAATCAAAATTAATCAAGCAACAAGGACACAAAGTAAGAAGCAAGATGCATACAAGGGTGGCCATGGGGCCAAGTAAACAAGGGACATGGGCACATGTCACTCAAACTAGAAAAGAAGCATACAAGGCATGTTCAAATGCCACATACACATACAATTGAAACAAGCAAGATAGCATGGAATCCATAATAGAATAAAGGAGTACAGGCAAAGGACATTGGTAAATGTCTAAAGGCACACACATGAATAAAAGAGAAGGACATTGGCAAATGTCCTAAGGCACATATAGGAGACAAGCAGGAATTGGAAATACAATCCAACAACCTACGCTAAGTAAGAAGAGAAATCATGTAATAATTGAAAAGATAGAATCACATCTAACTAATCAAAGCAAGAGTGAAAGTATGCAAGACAAGTTTAGTACAAGACTAGGTATATGCTAAGAAATACACAAGTGCTAAATACTAGTGAAATATCGATATAGTAATCTATGTAATCTAGTAAGTAATGTATATCATCATGATAACTTAGAGTGTGTAGTATATGAATGACATAACCTAGATGGTGTAGTCATGTAAAAGATGCCCCTAATGGGTATGTATATCTAAGTGTGTTTTGAATGTAGATGTAGGATGCCCCCTCAATGGATAGAGTGAAGCAATAAAAGAGCTAGATATCACTGCACACACTCAAAAAGGATCAAGAGAAGCATGGTAATATAGATAAGTTGACATATAATAGCATGAAACAACAAATATAAGACCTATCATAGAGGTAGCAGTGTAAAACATGGATAATGCATACAATAAAAATGCTTTTTGTGTTTTGTTATATTTGAATGTTTTTGAATTTTTGAAATGTTATATTATTTTTGCATTTTTGGAATAGTTGAACTATGTACAATCAAGCAAAATAGATTATGTACAATTAATGTTGAAAAGAGATAATTTACAAACAATGATAAAAAGAGATTATGTACAAACAATGCTAAAAAGAGATTATGTACAAAAAAATATGTAAAATAACATACTATACATGGAATCTACGTAGATGCATAATGTTCATTGGAATTTTAAGTTTATTTCCTTCAAGTGAGGCTAGATGAAGAACTTTAGGGAAAATATTTTTGGTAATGATGTATGGTCCTAACCAATTTGGTTTGAATTTTCCCTTGATTTGTTCTTTGACATTGACATTACAAAGATTTTCTTTGAGAATAAGATCATTTACTTTGAATTCTCTAGTGTGAACTCGTTTATTGTAAGAGCATTATATACGTTGTTGGTAGATTTTGAGATGTTTTACTTCTTGAATATGTGTATGGTCCAATTATTCAAGTTGGTGTAAATGTTTTTCATGATATTGATCATTAGTGAGAATAACTTTAAGGGAGACACAAAGAGATAGGATTTCTAATTCTAGTGGTAAAACTACTTTTGTTCCATAAACAAGTGAATAAAGAGTGGCTCTTATGGGTATATGAATACTTGTGCGGTATGACCATAATGCAAAGATTAATTTATTATGCCAATCATCTCCAAATTTGGTCACTATTTTTCTCAAAATGTTGTTGATTGTTTTATTAGTTGTTGTTACTTGACCATTCCCTTGTGGGTAGTATGGAGTGGAGAATGTGTGTTTAATCTTATATTTTGTGTAGAATTTCTTGATACATTTGTTCTTGAATGATGTTCCATTATCAAAAATGATAGTTGTAGGTAATTCAAAGCATGAAATAATGTGGGTCATGAGGAATCTACAAATATCCTGCCCCATAGTAGATTGAAGTGGAGATGCTTCCTCCCATTTGGTAAAGTATTCAGTAGTTGTGATGATGAACTTGTGCCCACTAGCAGTTTCAAGGTTAATTTTTCCAATAAGATCAAACCCCCATAACATGAATGGCCATGGAGAAATAATAGGTTGTAATTGTTGTAAAGGTGCATTTTGTAAATTACTATGTTATTAATAGTTATCGCATAAATTTATGTATTGTAAACATTCATCTTCCATAGTGGGCCAGTAATAACCTTATCAAATAAATTTATGTGACATGGGCTTTCCACTAAAGTGACCACCACACTCACTATCATGTATTTATTTAAGAGCAATTTTGGCTTCTACTGAAGTCAAGCATCTAAGTAATTTTCCATCAAAGGATCGCTTAAATAGGTCCCCACCAATGATGACATAATGGAGTGCTTGTTTGTGTAACTTGCATATATTATTTTGTGATAAATTATCTAGTGTAATAGATTTGTTTAAAAAATTATAAATGTTAGAGAACCATTCTGGTGTTGGGGAACTACGTGTAGTGGCTAGGATGGATAGTACAATTAGATATGCATTGGATATTGATGGTGATTATAATCATTTAATTGTGAAAATAGCTTGATCATCATTGATGTCGATAGGGATTAGAGATGAAACACTTTTTATTACATCTACTTGTCAGTTATCTTTTCTTGGTATACTTTCTATAGAAAAGTAAACATATTATGATGACAAACATTGTGCCATGTTATAATATGGGATAAGATGTTCCTCTTTTTTATAAATGTCATTGACTTGGTTGATCACTAGTTAGGAATCACTGAAGACTTGAATAGATTTGATTTTGAGGGACTAGGCCACAAATAGACCTAAGATAAGTGCTTCATATTCTATGGTGTTGTTGGTGTAGGAAAAGCTTAGTCAGTATGATATAGTAATGGTGTGACCAGAAGGATCAACAAAGACAATACCTAGCCTTGCACTAGATGTGTATCAAGATCCATCAAAGAACATGGTCTAGGTATCCAAATAAGTAGAATAAGTAGTAAAATCATCTCTAAATGTGTTTCTAAGATGGTTGGTATCCAAGAGTGGTGTTGCTACTAAATGGTTTGTAATGATTTGGCTCTTTATTGATTTTTGGAAGACTATTTTTAAGTCAAATTCTATTAGCAACATAACACACTTTGTGATGTGACCAAAAAGATGGGGTTTTACCATTAGAAACTTCAAGGGGTCTATTTTGTAATGGCATGAGTCTCATTATTGACCATATAATATCAAAGTTTTTGTGTAGCAAAAACTAATGCTAGACATAGTTTTTCGATTATGGAATAATTTTTTCCATAATCAACTAGTGTGTGATTGATTTAATAAATTGCTCACCAAGTATGTTGATCATCATGTTGTACTAGGAGTTCTCTTAGTGCATGATTTATTGCTGAGATATATAGGAGGAAAGGCTTATCAAGGATAGGTGGTGTTAAAACAAGTGGATTAAGAAGGTATTGCTTGATTATATCAAATATTTCTTGACAATCTTGGTCTTGGACTAACTTTGTATCATTATTTAGTAATTGAGTGAATGACTAAGTTTTATCAGTAAGTTGTGCTATAAAATGATGGATTGCCTAGATCTTGCCTTGTAAAGATTGAATTTGTTTTAAGTTTATAGGAGGTGGAATATCAATAATTGATTTGACTTTCTTAGGGTCAACCTCTATGCCATGTTGAGAAATAATTAAGCCTAAGAGTTTGCCCAATGTAACTTTGAATACACATTTCTTTGGGTTTAATCAAACATTTTATTGATTGAGTTGTTAAAATATCTTTCATAAATCAAGAGTATGATGTTTTATTTATTTGGATTTAGCTAATATATCATCTACATAATACTTGATAGTATGGTGAATCAAGTCATGAAAAATGTGTGTCATAGTATGTTGATATGTGGCACCAGCATTCTTTAATCCAAAAGGCATGATAATGTAACAAAATATACCCCAAAGTGTTGTAAAGGATGTTTTTTCTTGATATTCTTCAGCAATTTTGATTTGGTTGTAACCAAGAAAACCATCCATAAATGATAACATTTCATATTTGGTTGTTGAATCTATGATCATGTTGATATTTGCTAAAAGGAAATCATCTTTGGGGCATGTTTTATTTAAATCTTAAGAATTGGAACAACATCAAATTTGTCCATTGGGTTTTACTACATGAACTATATTGGAAATCCATTTAGGATGTGTTACTGGTTGAATGAAACTAGCATCTAAGAGGTGTTGGATTTCATCTTTGACTAGGAGAGCCACCTTAGGATGCATTTTGCAATTTTTTTGCTTAACTAGGTTAGCGTCAAGGTATAAAGGAATTCGATGAACTACTATAGATGTATCAATTCCTGACATATTTGAATAGGACCAAGCAAAGAGTTCTAAAAAAATTGTTAATTTTTGATGAATATCTACATCCTCTTCCTTTCATAGGGAAATGGCTAATAAGATAATGTGGGGCTCTTTATCAATTCCAAAATTAAAATTTATTATTTCCTCATTAAGCAATGTGGAGTGATTGAGTGTATATAGAGTTGTAGGAATAGTATCATCTAAGTCAACTAGTATATCTAGGGAAGAATCTAGATTTTATTTGAAGTATGTGTGGGTATTTATGTGATTTGGAAATCTATTTTTATGATATCAAGATGGGAGGTCCTCATATACTTCAAGGAATTTTAGGAGGGATTCATCATTAGAGAATTCATCTAATGTAAACGTGTCAAGTGAAGCTATATTATCAATAAGATCAAGATAGACCAGTGATAATGTAGAGGTATGATTAATTGTATTATCGATACATGCAATGGGTGGGAAAAATTTAATGTGTTTTGAAAGGGTGGGAAAATATTTATCATGATTGTTGCTAAACTGATATCCATGTCCTAGAATTTTATGGTGTGTGGATGCCTTTATAGGATTTATTATTCCTTGTTCATGATTTCTAAGCCCTTTTCCCTAGTAGCCCATCTTATTAAGATATTTAAGTGAAAAGGTGAAGTAAATTGGTGACTTAGTTTTGGTGCTACAACAAAATTTTGAATTGTCTAATGTGGTGCATGGTATGAAGGTGTATTATGAGTAGCGGGTTGTATAGGTATACTATCAAGATTAAAGTGTGGAATATAATTCTATGGAGATTCAACAACTTGTAAATATTTTAAAGGTTCATTATCTATTGTGCATGTGTATATATAACCTTTGTGACTAAATTTTAGACAAGCATGGAGTGTAGAAGGGACTGCATGCATATCATGAATCCATGGCCGACCAAGTAATAAATTATAATTGAGGTCATTTGGCATGACTTGGTAAGTATTTGGTAGTGTCTTAGGTCCTAATGTAATATTGAGTGTTATTTGACCCATTACTTTCCATGGAATGTTGTCAAAGCCTCTGATGTTCATATCAGAATGGACTAGATCTTGAGGGCATATGTTAATATGTTTAAGAAAAGATATGTTACAAATGTTAAGTCTTGAACTGTTATTAACTAACACTCTTTTTACCCCCACATCATTAATTATCAATTGAATATATAAAGGTATATGTTATTCGATGATGTGTTGCAGGGGTAAGTCCTCTTTCTTAAAAGAAATATGTTGTTCAGTCTATTGCATTATGTTGAAGATAGATGCAACATAATTTGGTTCAGTTGAAACAAAAATTCTAGTATTGTGAAGGGCAACATACAACACATCTTTGTAGACATCTGATCATTGAAAGAGCTCAAGAATAGAAATTATGTCTTAAGGGGTGCTAACTTGAGTGATAAAACTATAGCCATGGGTGTAATCAACCTATCTAACTTCATAAACGTGGGTGATAGTGTGGATTGCATGATCTATTATAGGCATAGAGGTCATAGAAGATGTGGGATAAGATCTAGATGTACCATGTTTGAAGGGAGGAGGGATAGATACAACCACTAGTGTTTGCTTGTGTCTAGTAGTGGTAGGAAGATACTTAAAAGTAGCCAATGAGTTATATGCGTCTAGGCAAAAATCATGAATATGAAGTGAAATGCATGAATTTAAGTGTTGATTTGTGCATTAATATATTTATAAAGAGCATTCCATAGTAAGCAAAGGATAGAAGGTATGGCTTTTTGCATAAAGGAATAGAAACTTTTGACATATAACATAACATTTTGAATGCATTTAGCATGATAAATTTGAAAAAAATTCCACATGAGGAGTGGAAAGTAAAGGATAGAGAACATGAATTTATGCATAAAGGCATATACATTTTTAACATGCAACATAACATTTTGAATGCATTTAACAAAATGGAGTTGGTATTTATTCTATATGAGCAAAAGAGAATATGCAAAAATAATTTTGAAGTCTTGTGTATTTTTTGTAATGAAATTTGTAATAGCATCCCATATGATGAAACATAAACATGAAATGCAAAGGATGAAGCTTTGTACTAACATATGATATACTTCATCATTCATATACATGATAGGGCCCATTATGGTTTCCTTGTTATTTACAATAAATGTAAGAAAAATTTGTACATAAGTGAGAACCATTTTTGAAATTTGATTATGGATGTAAGGTGATACCTCAAGAAGAAAAATAAGAGCTAGTACATGCAACTAGGGATTTTTCAAAAATATTTTTGTAAAATACTACGAATTTTTGAAATTTGAAGTGATTTTTTTATTTTAATATGAAACTAAAAATTTAGAAAATGATTGGAAAATTATTGGAAGATAGTTAATGCAACTAGGGTTTGAAATAAATATATTTTTAAAATTTACTACAATATTTTAAAATTTGAGATAAATTTT
This sequence comes from Torreya grandis, assembly GCA_037957365.1. Classification (NCBI taxonomy): domain Eukaryota; kingdom Viridiplantae; phylum Streptophyta; class Pinopsida; order Cupressales; family Taxaceae; genus Torreya; species Torreya grandis. Next base: position 1,336,965 of record JARHVA010004612.1, read on the forward strand.
TGATGTATATGTGCAAGCAAAAAATCAAGAAATTATTGGATTAATGCTGGAAAATTATTGGGACTTAGTGTATGCAACTAGGATTTTAAATAAATTTATTTTAAATTTTACTAAAAAATTTGAAAATTTGAGAGGAATTTATGATTTTAATATTAAGGTAAAAAATTCATAAATTAATAGGAAAAATCAGCTAGGGATTTACCCTAGGGTTTCTAGGTTTTTTATGCAAAATTTGAAGTTGAGTTCACCAAATGATTTGTTATTTTTGGGAATAATAGAGTCATATTCCTATTTAATAAACAAGTCTAAGTAGAATAAATTAGTAAATAATATTCCTAATTAAAGCCACTAATTTGTGAAATTAAATTGTAATTAGACCTTTTCTAAAAATAGTAGTGAGAGAGAGGAAATTAAACTTATCTTATTTTGGATTGTTTCAATTGAGACAGGTTCTAGAAATTTGCATGCAAGACTAGGAAACTATCACAAATAGGTTCCTGAACTTCATTTCTTGATTGGATAGGAGCACTGGAACTGAACACCTTGCGCTCCAACATTGTAGTCCTTCCCTAATATTGTTGTCCTCAAGATTTAAGCTTTATGGCTTTTGTTCACTTGCTCAGTTTGAGTTTGTATGCCAATTTTTAGGTTCTTTATATTAATAGAGCTCCCTATAGATTTGATTCTTCATGTACTTGTATCTTCTATGCAATTGCAAAGAAACTTTGGCAAATGGGGAAAAGGGGTTAGTGTGTATAAGATGCACTGGATGTGCTTCACACCCCATGTGTGGGTATGATACCTACATACAAATACTCTAGGGAGGGATCAAGCCATATTTATTTATCCTTTTAAGAGTGCTTGGTGCAATAGTGAATGATATGCAAGAAATGCTAAAACTAGGTATGCTTAAGATGGCTAGGGACTAGTCTGAAGACTTGAATTAGCTTGAAAGTGTATAGGATGGTTGTATGTAGAGAATAGGTAATATTGTTTAAGTGGTCTTGCTTGTATTCTTTCTTTTTTGAATGATATTTGACAACCCTTTATAAATTATCTTTGAATGGGATTTTATAAGGATCTATTGGTCATGAGTTAGATGAAACTAGACTAGGCTGACATAATGAATAAGAAGAATCAGGGAAAATGATAACCTAGGATCAAAATGTGATTGGACAAGAGCACTGAAAATGGGACACCCTAGGGTCTAATGCTATAGTCCAACATTAGAGCTATTGCCCTAAGAAAATGGGACCTAGGGGGATGGATTAGTCATGAAGAGAGGGTCCTAGCTTAGTCAAGTTTAAGTTTGGAAGGCCACAAATGATTGGGAATTAGTGAAATTAATCCTAAGAGGGTCATGAGAGTAATCAAAAGGGACCTAAGGATTGGGAGTCATTAGTCATGCTTAAGTTACCAATTTTTGCATTTTATATGACTATAAGTCCAAATTTAGTTATTTATCACACCACTAACATGATAGGAAAATGTGCCAACCCTAAGGAGAATTTTTATTTTTAAAAATAACTATTTTTGGGAGTAGGTAAGTCTTGATTAGATTAGGTTAGTATGACTGGAGATACTGACCAAAATTGATAGAACTAACCTAGGTATAGGTGGACTAAACTGATATTTTGGAGATGTTTGTGCAGAATATTTTGTAGATTCAAAACATAAAATGTTCTTATATGTATATAACAACATAATGGAAGGGTCAACTCATAAGATAACATGAAAGCGTGGGAGAATGGTGGATAAAGGCCTTGTTTATGTGCTCAAGTTATGCATGGTAAATATGTGTCAAGCTAGTTATTGTCAAGTACCAAGTAATAGATTTTAGTATATTATATATAACATATATCAAAATACAAAGTTTGTAATCAAATACAAGAAATAAGCTAAAAATATATAACAATATAATTATGATAGATGAACTAAATTTATTCTATTCAAAAATACTTCATAAAATTTTCCAAATGGAGTTATCTTATTAATTTAAATAGCTAAATGGATCCCTATTATTTATATAATTTGAGGGAAAGGATATGGATCACATTTTTTAATGTGAAAAGAGATCAGTTGTTATATGAATAGTGCACTCATGTGGTCAAAGACACATCATGGATGCACACATATACAACTACCATATTTGGCTTCACATACGAGTGGAGAATCTCATGCAAGACAAAAATTAATACATATTTCGTAAATAATAGAAAATAAATCTACTCTAGGTTAAATACTAACCTAAGTAATCTTGAAACTATGGTGTAAATAACATTTTATACCAATATTTTTTGTGTTAACCTGTGTATAGGTGGACTAAACTGATATTTTGGAGATGTCTGTGTAGAATATTTAGTAGGTTCAAAACATACAATGCTATTATATGTATATGACAACATAATGGAAGGGTCAACTCATAATATAACATGCAAGTGTGGGAGAATGGTGGATAAAGACCTTGTTTATGTGCTCAAGTCATGTGTGGTAAATATGTGTCAAGCTAGTTATTGTCAAGTCCCAAGTACTAGATTTTAGTATATTATATATATATATATATATATATATAACATAAAACAATATACAAAGTTTGCATTAAAATACAAGATATAAGATAAAAATATATAACAATATAATTATGATAGATGAACTAAATTTATTCTGCTAAAAATTGCTTCATAAAATTCTCCAAATGGAGTTATCTTATTAATTTAAAAATATAAATGAATCCCTATTATTTATAGCATTTGAGGGAAAGGATATGGATCACATTTTTCAATGTGAAAATAGATTAGTTTTTATATGAATAGTGCACTCATATGGTCAAAGACACATCATGGATGCACGCATATACAACTACCACATTTGGATTCACATAAAAGTGGAGAATCTCATACAAGATAAAAATTAATACATATTTCCTAAATAATAGAAAATAAATCTACTCTAGGTTAAATAATAACCTAAGTAACCTTGAAACTATGGTGTAAATAACATTTTACACCAATATTTCTTGTGCTTGAGTTATGCTTGATTTTACAAATGTTTTCCTTAATGGGTTATTTGGCATATGAGTCTTGTGATGTGAGATGACATTGAAACAATAGTTTGCAGTCTCATTATGTTGATGGCCTTAAATGATTTTATTTTATTTGTTCACTTTAAACTATGCTTGAGTATGAACCTTTGATTTATCAATATTATTTATATATGAATTGTCTAGATATTCTCCTAGACCAAATAAGTGTAAAATTTTCATGAGATAAATACTTATTTAGATCCATATGCGTCAATTTTAGTTTTCTAAAATAATAATATATATTCCCTTGAATTTTATTATCATTATCATCATTATTTGTGAATATATGATCTAGATTTTTTGAATTAACCAATAAGGAAAGATTTGGTATTGTTTCTTTGGGTTATTCAACATGAATTTGTGATTCCTTTCTTGGCCCTTCTTATGATTTTTATTGATTATTCAACCTCATATATATGGATACTATTTATTGAAATAATATGAAATGGATTTATCATGGAGTAATGAAAGGAGTATGATTGTGAATCACCTTCATTATTAGGGTTCATCATTTTAAAATATTTGAAGGTATTATTTTATGTGGGGTATGGATACAAATTTTATTTGTGCATCAAATTTAAACATATATGTATGTATATGGTATCAATTCCATAGCACAAATTCATGGTAAACCCAATACTGTGTCATAATGTATATTATCATGCATTACCTGGAATAAGGTAGTTGATGTCTCAGGTCCTACTATCACATCCAAGGATATTGACCTAACTACCTAGTGTGGAATATTATCAAATTATTTTATACTTTTATTTGAATTTTTAATAGTATCCATATTTACCCCCAATGTTTGTAAGAAATTTATATTTCATATATTCATTCTTGATCCATTATCTATCAAAACATGCCTTCTTTATGTATTTTTAATCTACGCTTGAATGAGCAAGAAGATATTTGTATCTATTGTATAATCGATGGGAAAATATTCCTTTTCAAAGGAAATAATTTCTTCATAATTATTTAATGTATTAATAATAGAAGTAAAATATGTAGGCTCTATATATTTGGTAATGTTGTATCATGTAAAGCATCATATAGGATATCCTTGTATATGGACGGTCTCTTTAATAATTCAAGGATAATTTTTTTAACATTAGTATATTTAATTGATCAACAATACCATATCATTTAATTGTATTTATTGGCCTTATGGGATGTGGAGGGGAAGAGGAGGAACATGGTGACTAATTATATTCTACCACATATGGTGGGGAAATTGACCTCTTCATGTTGTGTTAACATGAACTGTAGATCCGAGGCCTGGATGAATAATGAGGGAGAGATGGTAGCTAGAAAAACCTTAAGTTCTAGGGGGAGGAGGAAAAAAATGAGCATGCATACCCTTTGATGTATAATAGTAACCAAAATTAACTCAAACTAGATATTTAGACAATATGAGTTAAGTAAGGCTAAGGATTTTTCATTATAAATTATAGAATTATAGTTATTATACAAGGATTTAACCCATGAAACTACATATTTTTTTATATATTTTTAATATTAAATAGAAATAAAACATAATGATTAAAATCAAAGATTGAGTTAAAAAAAGAAACTATGTATATCCTTTATAACCATGAGTAATTTAGGTGGATGAGGGAAGATCAAAAATCATGTTTGAAAATATAAATTTTGAAACCCTAGGAGTGTGATGAAACCCTAAGGGAAAACTTAAGGTTTGACGTGATCAAGATAAGAAACATGTTCACCAATATGTTTTACTGTATTTTAGATCAATGAACCTAAATAAGTATAAAACTTTAAACTATTCAAATTGTACAATATATAGTAAAAATACATAAATATGAATGATATGATTCAACTATTTCAATTTATTATTTATGGAAATTAGTAAGAGGATTAAGGGTATTTAGATTTATATTGATTTATTCTATTTTAAGACTCCATGCAAATTAAATGGATGATTTTAAATGGATTTAGAGTCACTCAGATCAATAAACTATGTATTTAGATATGTCTAGATGAGTCTATCAGAGTTGTTGCCAGAATCCGAATAATGCGAATGCAATGGAGACGTGATCACATGAGATGAAGCAAGTGCACACCACATAGATGCTAAAGCAATTTGAAATTATACAAAAAGCTAAATTGCACAAGACAAAATGGAGAAAACCAAAATCTAATTAACATGAGATGGCCAAACTGAGGAATACATATACGAGAGTACGTAACTCCTCCACAAAAGATGGACAAGACACCCCAAGAATAGACTGTAACTCCTCCATGAAAGGTGGTGACAAGGTGTTAAGAACAGAGAAGTAACTCCCATCAAGGGAGTTATTTATGGCATTCTTATGACACCTATAACACATATATGACACACACCTCCACATAAGCTAGCCTATCCCACAAATGTAGGAAAACTCCAAGTATGCACAAATATAATTTCCCTAATTAAAAAATAGGGAAAAATAAAAACCTACACTAATACCCCCCCATAAGCATAGCTTAGGTGGGCAGTGTGGAAATATAAAATGGGTCCTGACAACTAGGCCTGATGAGGTACCCATGTACAAATGCAATCTCCCATAAGATAGAGAAAAGGAGAAAACCCATAGGCAAAAAATCCCCCCCCCAAAAGAGAGACATAAAAGAAAGAAGAGGCTAGTGGCCTCCCCCAAAGATGATGCTGCTATAGATGTGGACCGCACCCCAAGAAGAGCTCGTAGATGAATGAACTTGCTCTCAATAAAAGGTTTGGTGAAGATGTCTGCAACCTGCTCTAAATACTAGAAAAATATCAAGTCAATGACCTGACTATGAATAAGCTCCCAAATCAAATGCATGTGAATCTCTATGTGCTTGGTCTGCTGGTACTGAACTGGATTCCTACAAATCTGAATGGTACTCTGGTTGTCACAATAAATGATGGTGGGCTACCTGATAGGAATGCCAAACTCAAAAAATATCTCTTGAAGCCAAAGAGCCTCAGTAGCTACATTAATAGCTCCCATGTACTCTGCCTCTGTAGATGATATAGCAATAGCATTCAGCTTCTTGCTAGACCAATTGATAGGACCAGAACCAAGAGAAAAAATGTAACCAGAAGTGAACTTGCAAATCTATGAATCACCAGCCCAGTCTGAATCTATATATCCAACCAAGTCAGCCTCTATGCCAAATCTGTAATGAATCTTATATCTATGTGAACCATGTATGTAATGCAAGATCCTCTTAGCTGCTTTCTAATGCAACTCATGAGGTTCCTGCATGAATTTAGAGACAAGTCCCACTGTATATGATATGTCAGGCCTGGTGTGAGTCAAGTAGATGAGACTACCAAAAAGTTGTCGATATTGAGTGGCATCAACCAATGGTGAAGAACAATCAGCCTCAAGCTTGACTCCTGATAGAAAGGGAGTTAGAGATGGCTTGCAATCATCCATGTGAAACTGAGCCAATAAGTCAAGAGCATACTTAGGTTGTGTAAGAGAAATCCCTGCAACTGACTGTGAGAACTCGATGCCAAGGAAGTAGTGCAACAAACACAAGTCTATCATGTCAAATCTATCTTGGAGAGATGCCTTCACCGCTGCAATAGCTAATGAAGAACTCTTGATGATCAAAAGGTCATCAACATATAGAACCAAAATCAAGAGTGAATCATCCTACCATAAGAAGTACACATTGGGATCAGAATGGCACCTAGTGAAACCCACTATGAGAAGGAAGGAATCCATCTTGGCATACCAAGCCCAAGGGGCCTGTTTGAGGCCATAGATAGATTTCCTAAGTCTACATACTAAGGAAGAATCTTGAACAAATCCTAGCGTCTGCTCCATGTAGATCTCTTCCTCTAGGTCTCTATGAAGAAAGGCACTCTTCACATCCATTTGATGCACATCCTAATTATGTGCTGTGGAAATAGCCAAAGTGAGTTAGATAGAAGTCATCTTTGCAATGGGTGCAAAGGTCTCTGAGTAGTCAATGCCTGCCACCTGTGAGAAACCCTTGGTGACCAATTGCACCTTTTACTTATCAAGTGACCCATATGCTGCAAACTTTGTCTGATATATCCACCTACATCGAACCATCTTTCTTCCCTTAGGAAGTGAAGTCAAATCCCAAGTGTGATTTTTGATTAAGAAAGAATATTCTTCCTCCATAGCACTATCCCACTCAAGTACCCCTGATACCTCTCGAAAAGTCTATGGATCTAAAATTGAAGCAAAGAAGGCATGTGGATCTCTTTGAAAATCCCCCTAGTACGTCTATCATCTATGAGATCTCCTACCCAAGTGCCAGCACTCTCAAGTGTCTATTTGGCCCAAAGTGGCCCAGAAGTGGGTGATTCAGGTGCTAACTCCTCATCCTCTGACTGACTAGAGGTGGATGACTCTGCATCACTAACCTCACTATCTGAACTCAAAGAAGAAGAAGATGTCTCTGGCTCAAGAACTTGTGGCTGATCTGAATCTGATGAAGAATCATCATGAAGAAGTAGATTTGATGAGGGAGAAGAAGTGTCAAGTGTTGAGTCTCTAGGACTATCCTAAAAATGGACACTTCTCTCGATGAACAACTCATGAGTGATTGGATCTAGAAGGTGATACCCCTTAATACCATCTAGATATCCTACAAAAATGCAAGGCTTGGACTGACATTCCATAGCTTTGTGTTTCTTCTTCAGAATGTGGGCCATGGCTGGGGATCTGAAAGCCCTAAGGTGCTCAACATCAAGTTTTCTTTTATGCCAAGCTTCAAATGGTGTTATCCCTTTCAAAGCTTTGTGAGGAACCCTGTTTTGAATGTAGCAAGCACAATTGATGGCTTTAGCCCAATACTGTGGTGAGAAGGATTTGGAGTGAATCATACAGCTACCCATCTCCTTCAAGAACCAATTTTTGTGTTCTACAACCCCATTCTATGAAGGACTATAAGTGACTGTGTGCTACAAATCAATCCCCTCTATGGTTCAAAACTGCTCAAACTTGTTGCTGACATACTCCCCTCCATTATCAGTTCGAAGAACCTTGATGGATTTCTCACTCTATTTCTCAATAAGAACCTTGAAGTCTAGAAATTTTTCAAACACTTCAGACTTTTGTTTGAGAAAATATATCCAAGTGTACCTAGAGAAATCATCAATGAAAGTGAGGATGTACTTGGCCCTTGTGAAAGATGGTTTGGGAAAGGATACCGATACATCACTATGGACTAACTCCAAAGGTTTTGAAGCCCTCCAAGCTTTGCCTTTTTTGTCAATTTTGCTTCATGATGCTTCCCAAGGGAGCACCCCTCACAAAGTCCTTTTGAGAATTGGACACGAGGCAAGCCAATAACCATGTCATTTTTACAAAATTGCTCAAGGTAGCGGTAGTTAAGGTGGCCAAACCACTCATGCCACAATTTGCTAACTCCATCTGAATGAGTCATCAATGCTATTAGAGAAGAATTTGATGTAAAGTGTGAGAAGGTGTATAACCAGGCTTGGTGATTTACCCTACCCATTGCCACTATAGTATCACTATGCAACTCCTTGATAGCCACTGAATCTGGTGAAAACTCAACTCTCATACCTCGACCAATATGAGTGATTTGGTACACTGATAGGAGATTGGTTGAAAGAGAAGGAACACTTAGAACATTATTGAATGTTCCTCCTTCCATTCCAACTGACCCTCTCCCCACAACAGAAACTGATGTGTCATCACCCAAACTAATTAAAGTCATGCTACAAGGCTCTAAAAATGAAAACTCAACTAGTGAAGAGCCCATGTGGTGAGAAGCACTTGAATCAATGACCCATGAAGATGCAGAAGCTGTTGTAGCCACAAGGGCCTTTCCCTTTTCTTTCTCCTTACCCTTGCCTTTTGCCTTGGTAGAATCTTGGGTAGATGAATTCTGCTTGATGAACTCAGGAACACCTATGTTGTTCTTCTCTAGAAGATGAGTTAGGTGATATATTTGTTTCTTCATGCATTTGTATTCATTATGCCCTATCTTTTTACAATAGGCACACTTAACCTTCTCCTTCTTAGGTTTAGCATTGGAGGAGGAAGACTCAGTGTTGTTTTTGGCAGGATTGTTGTTTTCTTTCTTCTTCTCTTGGTCCTTGTTATTTTTCTTCTTCTCCTTTGTTGAAGTCTTATCCTTACCATTTTCAGCTATCAAAGCTTGGGGTTGAGTAGACTTCATTGTGCCCATTTGAATTAGCTTATCTTGTTCCCTAGTCAAGTCGACAATGAATGAATCCAAAGAAGGCATTTTCCATGTAGTGCCAAGGGCACTTTTTATGGCATGGAAAGTGGAGACAAAGACTGAATAGCTTGGACCTAACTTTGCAAGAATAGAAAGGATGAGTTGATCATCTTCCTTCTCTATCCTGCATTCTTTCAATTGCAATGTAAGGGCCTTAAACTTAGTGAAGAAGTCCTGTAGGGTGTCAAAGTTGCTAGGACTTAGACTTATGAGTTCATTTTCAAGTTCATGTCCTCTCATCTCATCAAGCTTCCCAAATAAGAGTTCTAAGGTGTCCCATATGTCTTTGGGAGTCTTGGATGTTTCTAAATGGAAGAGAATTCTTGGAGACATACACAAGCTCAGTAATCCATAGGCTTCATCACTACGGTTGTACCACTTGACCTTTTTAGCATCAGTGTTGGTATCTACTTCAGTACCCATGGTGATCCTATACAACCCTTTGCTTCTAAGAATGATTGAAATTTTAACCTTCCATTCATGATAGTTGAAGGGTGTTAGGGGTTTAAGTTGAAAAGAATCCATTTTAAGCTGAATTTAGGTGAAGCTGTGTTGATTGCAAGTTGTGAAATTATGTATAAAGGAGAATGAAAGCAAAGATTTACAAGTTGTGAAAAGCAATCACACCCCCACCCAAAATATTGAGCCCCCACCAAATATGCAAGTGCATGCTCAAAAGATGTCGGGCTCAGCCAAGAATGCATCTTAGAGAAATCAGTGCAAGACTATAAGCAAATAGGACGTCGGACTCAATTGAAAATGCATCTCGGGAGACCCAAATTTTAGGCACTTTATAAACTAGTGCATTTTTAACAAATAACAAGCCTACGATATAGACAATTGAATTAAAAACACTTTTACAAAAAATGGCACCCAAATCTGAGCTACCATTTGCAAGATATTAAAGGTTCAATTTTCCCGTAAACTATTGTTTTTGCCAAAAAAAAGCACTAAAATATTTTTAAAATGCCTGTTTTGAGAGAGAAAGTGGCCTTCTAACCACTCATTGGATTTGGCACAAAATAAGGAATCCAAAGGAGGTTTGTGTGAGGGGGAATTGGCCTCCTACCAACCCGGGCCTCACCCTTCGTCTTCGTAGGTTGAAGATACAAGTTTTTTTTAAAACCTCTAAATTGCTCTTTTTAAAAAATGTTTTCAACTTACTTGTTTTCCAGTGTATTAAATGACACTGTAAAGTGAATAAAGGTAGAAAACATTTAAAAAAGCAATTACCAATGCCTAGTTCAAGTTGCCACATGGGACGCCAAGCAAGGAAGGGGCGCCATCTAAAAAAAAGTGTTGGCAGAATTCTCTTACCAAGAAAAAGGGTGCAGATCTGATTTGTTGGGCAAGGAAAGGTTATTGACTACAGACTTCAACACACAGCAGCAAAAAAGGACCAGAATAAGGCACCATTTTCAGAAAAAAAGTTTAGATTTTGCTAGACATTGGGCGCCGTACAACTGGTGGCATGGTTGTAGAAAGGATGTTTCTATTGCTTGGCGTGGCTGTGCAAAAGCTTGGCATGGCTGTGTAGAAGATTGGTGTGGCTATTGCTAAGTGTTGCACTTGGACTGACTATGTGGAGTACTGCTCCTCCCTGCACACAATAATGGCACCCAATAGCTTACAACAAAGTCAGCCCCTCCAACGTCCAAGAAGCAGAACCAGATTGTAGAGATCTATCTTTTTCCTATAGAGTGACCTAAAGAAAGAATTCTACTACCTTGCTAAAGCCACAATAGATCTAAACAAGATGTCTTGGAAAATTCTAACTCAGAAGTAATTTTTTGAACAAGTTTTCATATGGATTTGCATGAGTTTTCAAAAAACTCTACCAAAACAACATAGTTAAAAAAAACTACTAAGAAAGCAAAGTAAGAATTTCAGAATAGCATAACCAAATACATGATTACTGGAGTGGCTCTGATACTATATCGAAGTTGTTGCCAGAATCCAGATAATGCGAATGCAATAGAGACGTGATCACACGAGATGAAGCAAGTGCACACCACATAGATGCTAAAGCAATTTGAAATTATACAAGAAGCTAAATTGCACAAGACAAAATGGAGAAAACCAAAATCTGATTAACATGAGATGGCTAGAGTGAGGAATACATAGAGGAGAGTACGTAAGTAACTCCTCCACAAAAGGTGGACAAGGCACCCCAAGAATAGACTGTAACTCCTCCATGAAAGGTGGTGACAAGGTGCTAAGAATAGAGAAGTAACTCCAATCAAGGGAGTTACTTATGGCATTCTTATGACACCTATGACACATCTATGACACAAACCTCCACATAAGCTAGCCTATCCCACAAATGTAGGAAAACTCCAAGTATGAACAAATATAATTTCCCTAATTAAAAAATAGGGTAAAATAAAAACCTACACTAATAGAGTCTAGACACTTACACCAAATGTAGGCATTTACCTTATATTATATTCATCACTATAATTGTGCCTAAATATTTTGGTGCAGGTCACTATGAATATTTATAAACCATATTCATGTGTGATATCAGAAACTCAAGGTATGCATAGTATCCATAATATCACATCCTTCACTTCAAAATCCTAGTTTCACTATCAATCTTAAATTAACCTATTAAAAATGGAGAAGAGAAATGGGTTTAGTTTACCCTAACCACTCTCTAATGAATAGTTAAATACTACCCATGTATCCAATACTCCAAGGAGGGAAATAAAATTGCATGTAATTCTTTCCTTTAATGTATGTGTGAAATCATGTTCCTCTTATGAATGCATCCTATGTTTTAGATTTCAACACTTGAAAAAGGAAAATTTAACTTGGCTTAGGTGCTTCAAGAATGGCTATGGCCTACTCATTATGACTAATTTATAATTTGGGAGATTTAGAGCAATCCCTCTTAATATGTAGATGTGTAGAGATGTATTCTTGATAAGTGCTAGATAGATGAATATGCTTACACATATTATGCATAAATAGAGGACTCTTTAGGAAAATTTTCACACCACCAACATGTTGAATGTATGAGTCAACCCATAAATATGTTTTAAATTTATAAAATTACCATTGCTTTACACACAGACAAGCCTAGCAGAGATGAATGGTTTCTAAAATCTAAATTCATCTAATTATTTATAGAGGCATCCAAAAAGATAAAAATAATGATATGATGAGAAAGAAACAATCTAATTATGATATTAATTAGATTAGACACAAAATATGGATTTATTTTAGGTGATTGATAACAAATTGTGAAGGTTTGGTCCATAAAAATCAAGAACATAAGAGAGAAGGGTGTGCAAGAGCCATATGTATACATAAAATTCATGTAAGGTAAGGATGAGTTAAGACTGACAATATCTAATACATCTAAGAGCTAAATTTATACATTGGTGGCATGCCTACACTTGAGGCATATTGGTACACCTTATAGGTCACATATTTGTATGACCATTTCATTGATCATATTAAACTAATTACACTGCCTATATGTGAATTTTTATTACATATATTATTTAAGTTGTTATATTATATGGATATTGTAATTTGATATGTGATGTTGATAAAAATTAATTGTGTAGACCAACTGTATTTGTTTTATGCATGTTTGATATTGATGATTGTTACATGGTGTGATCATTGTGTATTGCCTTATGAGACCATTTACATGTGTTACCTTGCATACTATATGTGTGACCATTTATGTGTGTTACATTAAGTGATCATTGATGAGTATTACATCGAGTGTTATCTTGCATGTTTCTATGAGTTTACTGATTATGTCATGACATCACATGTCAATTGTGTTAGGGATCCTCTAGTCCATATCATGGCCATGTTGTGTCTATTTTAGGTCATAGTTGAGTCCTAATTTATTTGTGTTTTGATAACTTATGTATATCATGATCATGACATTGTGTTTATTTGCGTGGTTACATCTATGATTATTTGCTCAACTTTTTCTTTCATTATTGCTATAACCCATTCTTATATATGTGTGTGAGGTCATGATTTCTATTATGAATCTTTTGGATGGATTATTATTAAGTACTTATATATAATTATTATTAATATTGTGTACCTAATTGATATATCTTCTTGACATGAAATTGGGTTACATGTTTCATATGTGTGTGAATATCAAAATTTTATATGATAACATACTTAATCATGTTAGCACACATGTTTTACATGCGCACGCACGCGCACGCGCACGCACACACACACACACACACACACACACACACACACACACACACACACACACACACACACACACACACACACACACACACACACACACACACACACACACACACACACACACACACACACACACACACACACACACACACACACACGCACACACACACACACAAAACATGATGCATACTTTTTTTATTTTGAGATGATTAATTAATAGGGTTTAACCCTCATCTCAAAATGGGGCATATTAGTGGGCTTGTCATATAGATTCAGGCCTTGATAGATAATTTGATCAAATTTTGGGATAAATTATTTGATTCAAAAGGAATAGATTTGAAAAATTGAAACATATGTAGAGCATATGTGGGAAATTTACAATAATATGAGGAGTAGTTAACAGATTCTATGATATGATGAAAAATATTACATGGATAAGATCAAGTATATTTATCAACTTACATGGATTAAATTGAGAAAATTTATAGAGTTTCATAGATCAAATTGAGTAAGTTATTAGATTGGTCTGCTTTATCATATTGTCATACATATTATGATATTCTATTTCACATTGAGGTATAAATAGATCAGATGAGGGGAATGAATATTTTTTAATCACGCACTTTTGTATTTCTATATTAGGGATCAATGGTACTACATAAGCACGTTTACTCTAAATTATGTCTACAATGATTGATTCATAGTTTTAATTTACATATAAGTTTATTTTGGGGCTCCACTTTTTACATATAAACCTGGTTGGCATTCCATCTAAAAGAGTTATGATGATATTTTAAGTAATTAAGCAAAGGTTCGACATCATCTAACTTTACATCACTTCTCAATGTCCAATTAGGGTTGATGAGTTTATATTTCTCAACCCATTTTTATAAGAGTGATATCTCCTTGGGCATAATTGTCATATGTAATTATTCAATTGAGTTCAAATGATAGCTTGATTCACATATTCATAGGTGTATTCATTTTTTGACTTTAAAATTTCAAATAAAAACAATTATCTAATTTATTTCAGATTTTATATCATGAGTGGACATTGATTTCTAAGATTCCTTGCAGGTTTTGTAAAAAGTAATCTAGATATTTGGGACATACCAGGCAACATCAAATGTGATTATACATAGGTATTAAGTTTATTTATTTTATCATTTTAACCTATAATTTTTAATACGAAAATAAAAGGGGATGATTTTTAGATGCCTAAATTTGGTATTAGACACTTAAAAACATTAGTTTAGACCCATCTTTGACATACACGACTTATGTGTACACATTTAAATTTTTTTCACATTATCTCATGCTTGTTTATCTATCTATTGAATTGGTCAACCAAATTTTATGTCATTAATATATAGGACATCCCTCATCTATGTCATAATTACATAAATCCTAAATATACTATCAAAACTTTCCATATCATTGTTTCTACCTTCCTAGATAATGTTGGAAATAGTTAGGGGTTACTGATAATGTTTGCCTTTACTTGCAGTGTCCAAGGACCTCTAAAAAATATTTTTAAAATTTTAATCCCTCCCTTTTATTGGCCTATGCAAATTTCACATATTATCTATAGGAGGTAATTACAACCACAGATTCATTTATAAATACATGACAAGCCTAAGGTCTTATTCACTTGATCACTACTTGAAAATTACATTGAAAATTACTAGCACATTGAGAGATACATTTTTACATCCTTGATACATTATCAAAAAATATCGAAATATAAAACCCCTCAAAATAATAGTCTAAAATCTAAACCTGAATATAAAACATAAGGTCAAATTTGTATGTTGTCAAGTGTTAAAATCCAAAGAGTTGCATTGCATTCTAGTGAAACACTATTGAACACATATATACATAAGTGGGAGAATTACATATGGTTTGAACAATATTTGGAGTATTTGAATGTAGGAAATGCTTTAATACTCAATGGGGAGTGGTTGGGGCTATCAAACCCATCCTTTATCCCCTTCTTTTAGGTCCAAAAAGTGCCAAAAGTGGAACTAGGGTTTCAATACAAAGGAAGGCAAAATCAAGATTTGTCTATAAGATCGAGAATAAATAAACATTCAATAATCATCTTGACTAGAAAGTGCATCAATTTATGGCAAAATAGACTGTGAAAGAACTAAAGGGATTATTTTGGTAGATAGTGGTCAAATCTAGTTGTTACAAGTGTATGGGCTTCCTTAAATATGTCCTGGTAGGTTTTAACAGTCTATTTTCCTAAATCAAGAAGTCATAGAGTGGTTACAGATCATTTTATGGGACTATACACAAGTAGTGAGAAATACACATCCTAAAATTAGTTAAGTGCCCTATCTATTATTCATTTCTATATTTAATAAGTGCAATCAATCTCTATTAAGAAATTAAAATTTGTATGTGGAATAATCTATTTTATGCATTCTAAATTTCAATAGTTTTGGCCTATTTATATTTATTAAATCCAAAATGAGTCAAAATATTTACGTGGTGCCACTTTTTGTTTGTAGATAATGTTACAAACATATTCAAGTTCATCATTGACAATACCTACTTTTATCCATAAGTTTTTAATGAGTATCCATCTTGTGCCAAATTAGGAAAAAAATCAACTTCTGATTTTTCATCATACATTCCCAAAACATTATATTTCATCTCTAATTGCAATGTTTTGTGTAATAGGTAGATTCAATGCATACAATTTTCTCTTATTATGTTGACACACACTAGACCATTTGTATCAATTAAATGTGAACATTCATTAAATTATTTATTTTCAACTATTTCAAGTGAATTACCGATTTTAGTCATAAACAACTATTAATATTTGATGGTTCAATGGGTATCTCTTAGGTTTGTTATAAGTTGTCAAAAGCGATGTTGTTTTTCACTTTGACCTTATTATTTGAATACCTTATCTAGTGTAATAATTGTTTTAAATTTTTTCCTAATAATATTTCTTGTGTTGTCTTGCATATAAATTTATATACATTACTGGAGAAAATCGTACTAAATCCCCATTAAAAATCATGGATATTCCACCAAAGAACATATCAAGATTTTCTAGAAATGCTTACTGTAGTTAAGAATGCATGTGTTGAAGCATATTTTGACGTATAAATCTAGTTTCATCAATCAAAATATACATAACATGCCAAATTTATTCTTGAAATATCATTAACCTCATTCTTTCTAATTTTTAAATAAATTCAATAGGCATTTTCAAGGTCAAGTTTGTATTGTAGATGCACCAATGTTAAATACTACAACTCTAGTTATAGAAAGTAGTAGAAGAGGGACATGATGTGGTTGTGAAACTCTAGAAGTTTTATATTAATCTCTCCAATAAGATATGATTTTTATGTTCCTAGACGAGGATAAGGACGAACACTAGCACCATTCTTTAAATTATCTAATGTAATGTAGGTGTAGCCTATCTTTTATTATAATGTCTAATAATTATATCAAATGATATTTTTTTTCTCACTGAGGATTTCAAAAAAAATATATGATGGTGTTTCTTCCATTCCAAGTAAATAATTATATTTTTCCATGATTATGAATGGGAGAGTTTTATTCATTTGCTCTTCGCTTGGGTACTCTATATTCTAAGGTGCGTACCTATCAATATCCATTCCACACAACATATTAATCTAGAAAAAATAGAAAATGTCATTCATGTGACCCTGATATGATCTCCCATTCATGTTCTTTGGTGGTTTGTTGGATAACATTTTCAGTTTTATCTTCTAATTCTTATTGAATCTCAATGTTTGTATCATTAATCCACCATGTATGCCATTGATTATATTGATATTAAAATCAATTATTTTTATTCTATCATCATCATCATCATCAAATTTAATGTCCCTCTCTAGATCATAAAATGGTTTGTATAATAGTAAATTTGGCCAATAAAAGTCCACAAATTTTTGGTTGTCTTGTTTAAGGATGTTACAAAACCTTGATCACACTCTCAAAATAATCCATATTTTTCTCAGCCTCCATTTTTCACCTCTTTGAATTTAAGGATTAGACAACCAAGATGTAGTAACCTCAATGAGAGGTACATGTTCCATTATGCAAGCTTTGCATTTGTACCATCAATTATTGATTTGACCTGTGTTTCAATTTCATCATTCTCTTTTAAAATTGATTTAAAAAGTTTACACCAACATTCAACAATATAGATATTATATTTCTCTTTATAATATTTTTATAAATACAACTTCATTATCTTTAAGTGTTTTGACTAGAAAATCTAATTTATGTTTAACACATCATTCTCTTTCATAAAATATTATGTGTGCATATTAGTTCCTCATATCTCATTTGTGATCATAATTTTATTTTGTATTCTTGAGCATATTGTCTTAATTGTTCTCTTTTTTTCTCTTCATATTATCTTCTTTGGCATTCATTTTCAAATTTCATCTTTTGGTGAACCATGTTAATTGCATATATATTCCAAATTAAATCAATATTATTAATTCTATATATAGAAGTTGACATGTTGACTTAGAATACACATACATCCTTTATAGAAAAAACTATGTTGCAAATTTACTAACACATCAAATATAAAAACTAAAACATAACTTATTTTAATTTAACATTAAACATATATTATTTAAACTTAAAATATACATTTTAACTTTAATTTTAATTTAACATAGAAATATATAATTAAAACCTAAAATATTTACATACAATAGAGTTAATTAAACCTAAAACATGTTATTTGGTTGTTATTCAAACTTAAAGTATATTATAATTTTTTTTACACATAAATTCAAACTTAAAATATACACTTTTTTTGCTTTATCCAACAAATTTTAGGTAGAATAGATTTTTTTTTTGCATTAGATGTAAACATTTTTATAGAGTTCAGAACTATGAACTCAATGCAGCTACTAGAGTTAACTAACCGATTTGAGATATAAGAGGCCTAAATCTCCATATAACTTATCAATAATTAATATAAACATTACTAAATCACCAAAAAAATATAAATAAAAAAATAGGGTTACACAAAATAATAAACTAGTAAACAATCAGTGAAGGATGACAAGATTATAGGTTTTTATGCACAATATATATTTTATATATTTTGAAGGGAAATATGTTAGATTGTTTTAATATCATCAAAAAATAATATGTTAGAATGTTTTACCATTGATGAAAATTTTACTATGGAAGGCTTTGGATGTGTCAGGCAGCACAGAGGGAAGGAATCAAATAATATGGGCCAATTAAGATGGAGGAAAATGGTGAAATACAGATGATGGGGATGTGATGGAGGTTAGGCGGATTTCCATGTAATATATGCAAAGGAAAGACACGCCTAGACAAAGAGATGGAAGCAATGTGAATGGGAGTAGTAATGTGCAGATGATTCACAGTTGGAGAAAGCATGTATTGGAAGTTCGAGAGTAACTATGCATGCAAGCAACAAATAGAACATAATAAAATTATAATTTAAGAAATAAGATATATATATATATATATATATATATATATATATATATATATATATATATATATATATATATATATATATATATGATTGAACTATCATTATAAGTTATTTTTTATTAATTGTAATTATTATTATTTTTTAATAGATTATTAATTATTTACATATGAAAATTACAGCCCACCACAACCATTCGATATAATTAAATATATATCAAATAAGATGTCACAATATTATAGGCAAAAGTAAGGTAAGATATATTTTTTATAACAATTTCAACATGTTGTTTATTCATATTTCATATGTAGATAGTGTAGACACTAAAATTTAGTATTAGACATTTGGTAATATCAGTGTTGACCTACTTTTACTTTACATGACTTGTTCATATACATGGATCTTACACATACTTCTCTTCTATCCACATATTTTTATGGGTTTGACCTTCCTAAATTTTTATTAATATTGAGGGGTTCCCTTGTTTGTGCTTAGCATATTTATTATCATACTCAAAGTGTCTCTAAATCATCAAATTAATATTCTTATCTTTCAGATGATTTTGTTTTTCAAATGATTTTGTTAGAATCAAACCCCACTAAATTTCAAAAGTGTCCAACTCTAACGAACTTGTCCTTGCACCAAGCAACAATCATTTTTAAAATTTAAGTCATTTTTAAAGGTCATCCCATATGTTTCGTATGTCAATGGCATGACAAATATTCAAAGAGTCTCATATAAATACACAATAGTTCTAAGCCTATTTCACCCATATAGAATTGTGAAGTAAACACTAAGTAAGTGTATTATTTTACTTGCACATTTAAAGGGACATTTCTAAACTTTTCAATTTAGAAATCAATCGCAATGAGTAGGACCTAGCCAAATTTAAAGCACCTAAGCCAAGTCAAGTTAGTTATTTTCAAGTGTTGAAATCTAGATTACAGGTTGTACTCATAAAAGGAGCATTATTGCACACATTCACTTAACAAAGAAAACTACGTGCAGTTTGACTTTCCTCTTCACAATATTGGATACATAACCAATTATCAATAATTTATTGGGGAGTGGTTGAGGTTAACTCAACCCAAATTGTTTCCTTATTTATAGGCCAAAATCAAGTGTCAAAAGTGGAGTTAGAGTTTCAAAGTGAAGGAGGTAGATTTTTTATATTTATGCATATAGGGAACCCTTGATATTACACATGGAGACAATTTTTAAGAAAGTGTAGCACACTGTTCCAAAATAGTGAAATACATCCTCATAGGACAAATTTGGAAATAGTAGATGCATGCGTAAGAAGATAGCATCTAGATGCTAATAGACTTGTATGCACATATCCAAGATCCTTACACTCATATTTCTGATTTAAGTGACTTCTAATCCATTTTCTAATATTTTCGTTCAATCTAAAACTTACATAAAATATTAACATATTAAGTATCTAAATGTTATTGATGCTTTCTATAAATAATAATTACAATTATTTGAATATATTCTCCTTTGACATTCAAATCAATGCTTTATTGTAATATATCATGTAATCTGAATATTCTAACTAGTTTATCTTGGTAGATCACATTAAATCTTAAAAAAAAATAGATAAATTTTTTTATATGTAAATAGTACTAGGATTATATATATATATGGAATTAGTTACAATCTTTCATTATTTCCACTTAAGATCTATATTATTGATCAAGAACTAAATTTGATCACTGTATTATTATATTTATATTTTAAAATCATAAAATACAATGAAATTTGTTAATAAACCATATCCATTACAAGATAAAATTTTGAATAAATCATTATTTAAAAAAAAAGTTATAATAAATATATAAATTTTATTTAATTTTTATTTATTTTATTATAAACCATACTAAGTCTTTTAAATATTTTGTTGAATACATAATTGTCATCAAAAAAATTCTTAGTTAGAAGGATCAACCATTAAATTTAGTCTTCATTTCTGATCACAAGGATCTAAAAAAGAATCAAAACCCAACCATACATTTGTTTTGAGCAAAATTCTAACATATGTTACAAAACCAACTAAATCAACTCCACATATAACCACTATAAACCATTATCCAAATTGAATTTCATATTGCAAGCAACGCGTATAAGCAACTTAGAAGATACAACAATTGGGTAAAGTTTCAAAATTCTTTTTTGAAAATTTTCAAGAGTTTTATTTATTTGTAGGGGTTCTTTAATCGATTTACTTTTTTTATTTTTTTTAATTTTGATTTTTAGTTTTTTTTTATTTTTTATATAGGTTAATTGTGAGATTGGTGACCACATTCGATTTGAAACATAATGTGGATTCTAAGGTCTATGATTCTACTTTATTAGTTAATCAATTAATTGTGGGATTGGCGGGCCTACACTTAATTTAAAATACAAATAGAGATTTCAAGATGCATAATTCCATTTTACCAATTAACCAATTTAATATCCCTTATTATAAATAACTTAATTACTATTAAAATTTGATCTTGAATCGTTCTAATATAAATACAACTACTTTAATCATTATACCATAACCTAAAAAAACAAACCAATTAATATAACCATAAAAAATTACAAAACCAATTAATATAATCCAAAAACCTTAAGGCAAAGAAAAGTTTTATGGTAGATACATAAGAAGATAATATGTATAAAAGACCTATTCAACTACCATTGTTTTTAAACCCTGTAAAGATACCATTATAATTGAATTTTATTCTTCTTAAAAGTTTGGTAAGATAGTAAGTTAGTGGTAAGATAGTAAGTTAGGTTATTTATTGTAAAGACATTAAGATTCGAAGTTCTAAATTATATAAATAATTCTAAATTCTAGAGAGATCGTGGGTATATTAAACTATTGTAAGCCTTATAATTATAAAAATAATGAGTGATTATTTATTACATAAAACAACTCAATCAATTTATTAAAGATAAATGAAAAATGAAAAATTAAAATTTATTAAAAAAATTATTTATTATTTAAAAATGTTATATAAATTTTATAAAAATTTAAAATTTCAAAACCAAAAGTTACATATAATAAATATATTATTTAATTTTTTGTTAAATTATAGAGATTAATTTAGTGTAAAAAATATTCTAAATAAGATTTGTGTAGAAGTTAGTCCATATCTTTAATTGAGAATTATTTGTGTTTGAATTTGCATGTAATTTTTTAATATAAATTTATTTTAATAATTTTTATTAGATAGGGTTAAAATCGGGATTTGAAAGGTCCTGAAACCTTAATTTTGTCATCAAATCTCGTACTCTAGAAGAGGGTATTCAAACTTCCTCTAGATTTGGACAACATGGGAACACTTCTAGGTATAAGGGTGTACCTATAGTGGAAAGTGAGCCTCTGGGTTTAAGGGCTAGCTCCCTGGATGTATCTTGAAATGCTTACTCCTATGTTAATGATTTATTATTGGAAAAGAGTTATAAGTTGCATAAAATAAATCTAATTTATGGGGGTGATACACCAAGATGTATTTCATATGACCATCATACTTTACTGCACTAAGAAATAAGATGCACAAACTAATTTTCAAGACTATGGATTCTAACATAAGTATTTCAATATGAAGTCGAGATGTATGAGAGCTATCCAAGGCAAGTGAACCGTAAGCTAGTTGCAAATACTAAGGCTCAATGTACACTTGAAAGATAGGACCATACACTTGACAACACTTCATATGACTTGTTAGAACAAAACTCTCACACAAACACGAAAGGATAAGGGGAGAAAATGATAGAGAGTAATCACTTTGCACCACCATACATCACTTGCACACTCAGACAATTGTCTAGGTACTAAAAAATTAGAAGTGCATTAGTGTTCAAAGGCACAATATGATGTCATTCTAGCAGGGCTTTGCCATACTTGGAGTGGAACTCATGTTGTCCAAATCTAGAGAAGCCTTAAACACCCTCTTCTAGGGTGCGAGATTTGGTGACAACACTTAACAAAGGAGAAACAGATACAACATTAAAACTTGATAAATACGCCTCTACTTGCAGCAAAAGGGATAGCAAATAACACACAAAAAATGAGCTGCTAAAACAACCTCCCAGCCATCAACCATGAAACTTCAGCTCGTCATCTTTCAAACTAGAGCTCACCAAATAACATACACTACCTTCCTCTAGCAACTCAGTTGACATTGGGTAATCTTACGCAAACCTTCCATCAAGTTGCCTATGTTTTCAATTGTCTTCTGTGATTATGCTCAGAGGCTTTCCCAATTGAATAGTCATGATCTTTAGTTTGGAGTCCCCCAGAGCGGAGGGACATACAAGAGGGTTGAACCACTACATTTGTACCCTTTTTCTTTTTTTTAACCTTGGTCCACCCTTCCTTGTCTTCTACAACATTAATTTGGACTATTTAAGAGTTTATAATTGACATACAGTGTTGAGATTTGTCTTCCACTATTTCAGTGGATTCTATCTGGGTAACTTAGTTTTTGGGTGTTCTTTGGAGGAGGTGGCTAAAGCAAATAGGACAACCGAATTCGTAGCCTTTGAGAAATTAAATTCTTCAACAATTTATCTTCAAAGTGGGAGAATTTTAAGGTCCTTTTTTGGAGCAAGGGATTCAAGATCCTCTGAAATTGACTCAGAATCGTTACTATTAGAATTTTCAATGTTTATTTGTAGGTGGGAAGGGAGGGAATCTTTCCACCAAGAAAAATTGTTCTTCTTTTTAAAGAACTACAATTTTTAATCAATTAAATAAACATTAAACAATTTAAATTACATGTTACATTTCATATTTGTTTCACTGAATTCAAAGTAATAACAGGAATGTATAAATAAATGAAAATTGTTTTTGACAATAATCATAAATAAATATAAAAAACAATACTATTTGTTGACAACTATAAATGGGCATTAAATTTAAATCTATTAAAATCTCTCTCAATTTAGCAAACAAACAAACTGGTGACTTTTGTAACTTTATTTTTATGAAGTACATATTTAATTTATTATATTATATTGATTTGACACAAATCAAATATGTTATGAAATGGTGCTTAATCATTTTCAAAAATAAATTGAGCATGTGGTCTCTTTGCATTCTGAGATTTAGCGCTTAAATTTTTAGTTGACTATTTAGAACAAAGTGAAGGTGACATACACAAAATAATGTATTTTTCATTTTGAATGTACACATATAAGTATATTCATGAATGTGAGAGTAAATATTATCTGTTACTTGTTTGTAAAAATGTATAAAGTGATTAATAAAATGATTGATATGGAAGGAAAAAAACCCAAATTTGATAGATGCTTGTTTTGATGTGTTTCGAAGTTATTTTAGGTTTCAAATGTGATTGAGTTGATTGTGTCAGTAATAATTGTAAATGTAGAAAGTTATAAGAGTTGTTTAGCAAGGATATTGGAATTTGATCTTTTGTTTATATTTCTCTTAAGTTGACTTGTCGTTATCAATGTTGTAAACTCGTGTTCAAGTGAATCATATTTTTTTTATCTATTTGTAGGCGGGTTATACCCTCCATTGCTTTTGAAAAAATATTTTAATAAATAATTCAAAAATATGCACAAATAGGGCTTCAAAAATCTCACTCATTATTAGAAAACTATGTTAAAAGCAATTACTAATAATTCAAAGGCACAAAATGTAAAAGAAAAAAAATAGGCAATGCTTAATGAATATCCTTTTGACCCACCAATATAGGTTGAGATGTTAAAACTAGTTATAGCCATATTTCACTTAATCAAGTCATTATTTTCACAAACTAGATAGTTTATGCATTCATCTCGCTATAGACATATATAACTAACCTTAATAGAAGCAAACAAACCAAAATAATAGAATAAATACACGTTTGTTATAATAAGAGATGGGGTCTAACTTTGTTGATGTCTGCCCCTAATCCATCATGATTTGAATATATCAAGTGTGATATAATTAAAATCCTCCCTGTTAAGTATTTCCAAACCTACTATGTTCATAATAGTTTACTTCGAAACTTCTTCATAGGTGAACCCATGCCTACAATGCCGCCTAGACTTAGTTGAAAACAAAAGAACCGCACCTCAAAGATGATAGTGCTGGAAAATATCCCTTTGAAGGAGTATGAGAGTTTCCAACAAATACCCTTGACTAAAATGAATGTTTCAGAATGTGTCAAAAAACTAGAACATGAACTTAATTCAAAGACTTTATAAAATTTGTTGATGTGGATTCACCACAACAAGAAGAATAGTTATATCATCTTTTTTTTAATGAAATATATCTATATATTAACTTAACAAAAATATATAAACAATTCACAAAAAAATACAGGTGGTATGAGAACACACCATGCAGTCACACTAGGGAGAGCCTAGGAGCCATAAACAAAAGTATCACAAACAACTAGGCAAAGCCTAGGAACAAGTCACAAAAAAAGATAACCTTAAGTAGCAAGAGCAAGGCCAGGAGGTGGCAGATCCATATCATCCAGACCCCAGCCCGATCTTGGTAAGTCATTGTCATTTGGAATGGGCTCCCAGCTAATAGTTTGAGTAGTAGCCCTATCATTATCTTCTTCTTATGTCTGAGTGGGTGAAATGGCTAAAGAAAACCTAGGGAACTTATCCAACACGTCCGATCGGCCTCCAAGTGGTACCCCAAGCATCTAGGCATAAAGGAGGAGGAGGAACATCCTAACCATCCTACCTAGTAGAGGAAGGATGTAGCAACTGCCAACATCACTATTGCCCAGGAGGGGTCATGCAATGGTATGAGGTGTTGCTATAAGAGCAACGTTGGGAATGACTGTGATGATGCCCACCATGAGGTGGTAGAGCCACTCTATCTTCTAGTCTAGGATCCCTGGGCAGAGATGGCATAACCTGAGCCATTGCATAAGGATCATCTCCCTAGTGGGAGAGGAGTTCCTGAAGGTGCCCAAGCTCCATAGCCACTTTATTGGCTTGAACTTGAATCTGCAAAAGAACATTGGAGATGATAGAGGACTTATTTAAAGTAGAAACATTACAATCAATAAAAGTATTATTAAACACATAATTATTTCTTTCTTTTTAAAACTAGAAGAGAATCTCTACTCTGAAAGTATGCTAGACTTATGTGTATTTGAAGAGCATCACAGGTTTATCTCCAAGGAAGATGTGCTGCCAAAGGAAAAATTTAGGTTAAAAAGGCCTGAAGAGATCATGTATCTAAGTCTAGACCCTTTATACTTTGGAACAGTACCAAAAAAGATGAAGTGTCTCAAGGTGGCCACATAAATGGCAAGTAGGTAGTTGGACTCCTAGCTAGATGAGTATTTTGCCAATGGGTAAGCCTTGGTGCAATATACACCAAACAAAATGGGCAAGTTTGGGCTCCATACAAGTCCCCCAAATAGTTTTGAAGTGAAATTTCCACACAAAAATAGATGAGTGCAGCCCCTAAAGGGAATTAAGCTTGTCTACCATGGGCAAATGGGGGGTGAGCCATCCATAGCCAAGCTGAGGAGTGTAATTATGAAAATGGGTCTCCACATACCACTTTCAGTCCTTCCAACATGGCTGAGTGGAGTGGACTAAGATTTTGTGGAGCATGGAGGGTAGCACGGCATTGAGTATCTCTTGGTAGGATTCTTGGTCCACATTGGCTAAACAAAATTTGGCTTTTGCCTCCTCCCAATGTAGGCAAGAGTGAGTTCACTTGCAAAAGATATCCTAGATAGTATGAATTCCATTTCAAAAAAAATTGAGAGCATTAATCTAAGAGACTTCTACCAGGGGCACTTCATTAAGATTAAAAATGGGAAACCACCAAAGAGAATGGGTGTTTGCAGATAACCCATTAAAAAAACCATAACCATTATAGAGAAGCCATGGATTAATATTTTCCCATGCTTTCTATATGCTTTTAGCCACAAAGGATCATGTGATTTGGACAAGAGATTGAATGAAAATCAAATTGGGGAAGCTGAGCCCTTTCTAGGCTTTTTTTCCCTTAGGCAAGTTTGAGGTGATACAGTGTCTAAATAACACCTTACAAACTTCTTGGCCCTTAATGGCCTACACAATCCATTTGGCACATAAGGTAATTCCTTTTCAAGCTATGTGAATGATCCCCATCCCTCTAACATCATGCGTGAGGCAGAAATATTCCTAGGCCACCCTATGGAATCCTTTACCTTGGGGGAAAGTGGCCCAAAGGAAATCTTTAAGCAAATTCTCTAACTTTTAGTAAGATTTATTAGAAGGTACCCAACATGACGAGTAGTACACATGAGTGGTCGCAATAATTTTTAAGCATATTTAAAATTTTCCTACTAATGAAAAAGACTTGGTTATCTAGTAATCTAGCTTCTTAGTAATCATGTCAACAACATATTGCCATAACAAAGATGGAAAAACATCAAAATCAAAGGGGATGCCAAGAAATTTAAAGACTTCATCATGTTGGATCCACCTCCAACCAAATTTAGTATCCCACACCGACAGAGGAAGGTAAGATTATCTGTAGCAACAAGTTTTTTACCATTAGATGCTAGAGCTAGAGGCCAAGCAAAAGGTGTTGAGACACTACAAAGTGTTGTCCACATTGGATTCATCCTCGATGAGAGTAAGGAAGGAGTCATCTGATAAGTGACCATTAAACAATTGCATATCTTCTTGTGGGTTCACAACATCTGGAGGGAGATAAATTCCCTTAACATGGCCCCTAGCTTGGGCATTGCTAAGAAGATATCCAAAACCCTCAATTGCAAGCACATACAATGTGGAAGCGAATGGGCACCCTTGTTGAATGGAATGGAACAAGATAAAATACTCATAGGTGACTCCATTAATGGAGAGGATGGTTGAGGCATCTACAAAAAGCATCTAGATGGTTTGGATGAAGATGGCCCTGAAGCCCAGTGCTTGAAGCATGGCTAAAATGAATGGCCATTTGATGCAGTCATAAGATTTTTCAAAGTCAATTTTAATGAACATAGCTTGTTGCTTGGACAATCTGGCCCAGTCCATCCCTTCCCTGACTACATTAATGTTAACCAGTATATAACAGCTTCAAATGAAACCCATTTGTTCTAGATGCACAATGAAAGGCAACATATTATGTAGCTGGATTGCTAAAACCTTGACAATGATTTTATAAGAGACATTCAGGAGGGTGATGGGCCACCAATTGAAGATTAACTTAGGATCTCCCTACCTAGGTATAAATTTAATATTTCTTTTATTTATATTTTTACCCAATGAATGTGAGAGAAACACTTCTTGATAAACCTTATGTAAGTCACTGCCCATAAGGTTCCAAAGGGTTTTATAGAATTTTCAAGGAAAGCCATCAATGTTAGGAGCTTTGTCAATAGCCATGTGAGACACTTCCTCATGCAAAATGTCAACAGTGAGGGGTCTATCACAAGCCACCTATTAGATGGGAGTGAGTTTGTATGGCACCACTATGAGGCGTTGTTGGAGGGCAATTTCACTCTTAGCTAAGGAGGCCTGAGATTTGAACACTTGTTGATAATGGCAGACAAAGGCTTGAACAATATGTGGGGTCTCTGTAAGTCTATTGCCAGCCTCAAAGATGACTTGAATTTGATATTTTAAGTTTTTGGCTCATAGCATTTGAAAGAAATCCTTTGAAGCTTTGTCCCCAATCTTAAGCTAATGAAACTTGGATTTGTCTTGGGCTTCTCAGGCATCGTAGTTATCTATAATCTAAATGTAGTGTCATAAGGAGGCAACTCTGACCTACAAGATTTCATTGAAGGGATCCTTTTCTAGGGCTAAAGCCGTGTGACTCAGCTATGAGGACGTAGCAAAGTAAGAGTGTCTCCAAATTTTAGCAAGTTGGCAGCCATAGATTCACATAAAGTGAGAGGTCCTTATGATGGCATCATCCCACCAAAGAATCCACCCAGATTCTTGGGAAGGACGTGGATCAAAAATCCAAACTCTCCTAATGTGTGTTATCATGGGCCCATGTTTGAGCAAAGAGGTGTTTAGAAAGAATTGTATTTTGTGGACTTTGGGGTTTATAAACTACCATGTCACTCTAAACCAAATAGGGAGTGGTTAAAAAGCCCAAAATCTGGTAGCGCTATACCGGAGGGGAAAAATAATTATCAAAGGAGAAGAATGGTTGGGTGGACATTAATGCCCTATCTAGATGCTTTAGAACCTGAGTGGGGCCTTCTTTGAAATTACTCCAAGTGTACCAAACTCCATCTGTAGGCTAATAGGTTAAATTGGGGTCATAAAGGCCCCATTTAGTGCACATGTAAAACCACACCTCCCTTTTGCCAACTACCCACCTCATAGGCAAGTGGCCCAATTTGTCCTTGGGAGACACCACCATATTAAAGTCACCACATAATACCCAATGGGCGTCAAGGAGATCGTTTGCTATCCACCACCATAATAAGGTACACTCCAAGCATCATTTAAGGCATATATATTAATAAAGCCAAAAGAGTGGCTTTTAATGCTAAAAAGAGCCCATACTAACCGGTTGGTGGGGTCCATACTAGATTGCACTAAGTGCGGTCACCATCTTGGAGAAATGAATTTGATCACCCCTCCACATCCTACCTCGTGATTTCTATGAAGAATGATACTATCATGCTAGATGAAATTACTGATAGTCATCAATAAAGAATCCATCACCTTGACTTCTTGTAGATAAAGAACGTCCATA
Source organism: Torreya grandis (assembly GCA_037957365.1). Taxonomy (NCBI): domain Eukaryota; kingdom Viridiplantae; phylum Streptophyta; class Pinopsida; order Cupressales; family Taxaceae; genus Torreya; species Torreya grandis. The sequence goes on from JARHVA010004612.1 coordinate 1,366,653, forward strand.
TTGGGAAACTTCCTTTTGAAATCATGCATAACAAACTTGAGTTTTGGGTCTGCGAGACTCTAAACATTCCATGAAAAATAATTCATAGATGATGGGTGTCGAGGGACATGTCCTCTGAGTCCAAACCTTCCAGGGCATCATACTGATTCTTTGAAAAGTGCCCATTGTTGGCACTTAAAAAATCATCATATTACTTCCTCACAATAGGGTCAGCCTGGTACTTCCCTTCCTCTACCTCATCACTCCTTTAGGGAGGACTATGAGAGCGTTTGGGCATATCCTGTCGAGAAAGAAGTGGAAAAGTGGTTGGCTATGAGTCTAAAAATTTAGAAGAACTAGGCACAGAGGCCTCAAAACCTTGGGACAAGATGCTAGCAGCTAGAGGGGTGTTAAATACCTAGGGTTTTTCTACCAATTTTAGGGCTTCAGCTTGAGGAGGATCTTTCTCAGTAGGATCTTGCTCCTGCGGGCCATTATTCAAAGATGGCTTACCTCCTTTGGGAGTAGCAATTATGTTTGTAGCTTTGGAGTGGTTGTTATTCTTCCCTAACATAGTCCAACCATTCTCAGTTGATTTTTTCTAGCTTTAGGAGAGGGCTTGGGGGGAGAGGAGGAGTGGTTGGACACATTATTGTAAGCCAACTAAAGGGGACAATCTCAAAATTTATGGTCTGTGGCTTGGCAGTGAAAGCAAGTGTTATGCAAGTTGATATACAGGACTTGCTGAGAGTGCCTCACATCCCCAACTTGAATTTCCACAAACTCCTTGAGATCCTGGGAGAGGTCTACTTCTACACAAACCCTTTTTTGCGGTATATCAGAGTAGAACCGACTTTATTCATGACAAACCACATGGCCTATGGAGGATGTAATTTGGTGAATAAAATGCTAGCAGGGGAGTGGGAGGCCTAGAAATTCAACCCAAATCGAGACTTTAAGAGCAGTGTGCTCTGAGACCACAAAGTCTCATGTCCAAGGGGAGATAACCATAAGCAAGTTCCTGAGATACCAAGTGGCAGACTTATGGAGGATTCCTCCTGCATGGGAAGGGTTGGAAAAGTGGAAGATAAAAAAACCCTTAGTCATGTTCTGGACGCTTTCTAGTTTGATGTTGTGAGCTGCCTAATGAATTTAAACCCAGGACCATAGCATACTTTCAGAGGGAATTCTCCCAACAAAATATCTTATTAAACGAAATTGCTCTAACCATTGACACACATGATTAAATTTAGGAGTAGGCAATATAACATTAGGGTCCGAAGCATTACCTCGTGGTAAACCTTCGAGACAAACTTCCTCTAGTGCTTACATGTAGCTATTGCTCGACGCTCCACTGTTCTTCTCCGGAGCTAAAATAGCCAGGATAGAATGGGGAGAAGTCATTATAAAGGTTGGTCTCACTTGAAGGTGATAAATCCTAAATGATAATAAATGCAAGTCCCACAGGCGACTTAAGGCCACAATATGACACAAAGTTGGGTAGGTAGAAAAATAAAGGCCGACTCAATGGCATGCATGGAGGAAACCCTAGCAGAGTGAAAAAATAGACTTGATTCCAAGACCAATCATATCATCTCTTTTAGAGAAGTAATACATATCATTAAAAAAAATGTTGTTACTATTGTATAAAAAGGTATGCCAATGATTCCACAAATAGAAAGAATTCAGGGTATAGAAGTAAGCTTGCCAACAATACCAACGGGTAGTTGGAATGGAAGGATTACTACTTCCACATTATGTGGTAGGAGCAAAAGCGAGACACGCATAATACTTTAGCTTAAACATCTCCAACATTGATGTCACACATGTCAAAAGCATAATGGTTTTGATCATTAAAAAAATATTTTATCACAATCAATTTTAATTAGTGGAATGTGCATATTAGACATACATGTTACTAGTAGAGAGACATGTATAATGTTTCATTTCATATTTTCATGTGTTATCGGTGTTAATAATTATTTATGATGTCACTGATGGAATATACTTTAAAAATATCTATAAAATATTATAATATTTATATACCAAACTTTGTAATTGATAATATAATATATATTTTAAACTTTTCCATTGATTAAATGAGAAGTAGGATAATTGAAATGTAAAAATTATAATACCTTATCTTGATAAAGATTAATAATATTTTAAATATAATTTAAAAAAAACATAACGAAATGTTCTATTTTATATTAATAAATAAATATAATTTAAAAAATTTAAAACTTCAAATTTATCTTAAAAAAATGATTTGTATAAAAAATTCAATAATAATCATTTAATCCCTCTTTCCAATAAGGAAATATTAATTTATAAAACTTCACTTGTGGATAAAAAATTATAACATCTATCGATTTTTTCGATTTTAATGTTGTAAAAAGATTTATTAGGAACTTCAACATACGAGGAAGCAACTCAATATGGTGGTAATGTTATATATATGGTGACCATCCTTATTCATAGAAAATGGCGTTCTTGCTTTTTTTAGGCTCCTCATGAAAAAGAAAGATAAAATTTATGTTTTAAAATTTTATTATTGTACTTTCCATTTATGTTTTAAAATTTTATATGTCTTATATTTGTTATTTGGGTATATTTTAATTTCTTGGGGATGGAATGTCAAACTTTTGTGAACAATTCACGTTATTATAGTTTTTTATAAATTAATTTTTTAATATAATTAAAATTTTAAAATAAAATATTTGAATTTTTTTGAAAAATAAATAAATATTGAAAATAAAAGAAAGATATTTTATTCTAAAAATATCATTAATTTCAAATTTAAATATTTAATATATAATGATATCAAACATGCTTACATTGATATATATAATTGTAAATTGGTTCATAAATTCTTAAATCACAACAATAAAATGAAATTTGATAATTAAATTTTGAAGGTAAACATTTATCGAATTAATTTTATATATAAATTTAAAAAAAAAATCGCGATCCAAAATTTTCTTTTAATTTATTATGTTAAAAAATAATCTCCAACTCAATTCAATCTCATTTTAAATTTAATATTTAATTCTTTAATTCAATCTCATTTTAAATTTAATATTTAATTTTTAATTATATTAATTCATTTTTGTTAAAGCATTGTAATTAAAAGAGTTGAATAATTATGATGGTTGACACTAATAAATACATTTTTAAAATTACAATTTATTTAAAATTAGAAAAATAAAAATAAATTATAAATATTAATTTGATTGGGTAAATCGATCAGTTTGGGATATAAATGAGAGGCCTAGGTCTCTCTTACATCGAATACCAATGTTACTTAAATCAATATCGGTCATTATGGGCCAATTTAAGTCACCAACGGTCAACATCGGGCTACCATACTACAACATGGTTTGAACTTGGGTGGGGTTGGACATAATCAAGCCTCTTAACCAATGCACCCACATCCCATCGACTAAAAAATTTGAGGTAAACTTAAGAAAATTAAACTGATGATATATAACACTAAAATCATTAACTTAATACTATGCCATATGACTCACATTCACACCAATTCAACATCCTCACCCTTAAACATTAACATTTATTTCACACTTAATCGTAATAATAATATTATTTGAATTATTGGGAAACGTAATATAAATAATGTCAAAAGTAATCTATCTTCTTTTATACAAAATGCCCAAGGGCTAACGACGAAGAATAACTTGAAAGCCACTAAAATCCATTTATAGTCCACCTCCTCGACTTGTTAATATTCATAATTTATTAAATCTAAATTTATCATTAACTGATGGAGGTGCTTACCCACTACGCAAAGCAGATGATAGAGATGACCAACCATTATTTATGGGCCAATCATCTAGCTTTCTTGGGGTTTCAACCCAACCAATAATGGGATATGGAGGGCCATTATTGAAAATAAAATGAAAATCTTGAATGCATTTTTATTTATCTAATTTTATTCGTGAAATGAAAACTAGCTAATTATTCAAAGAAGATAGTTGGAAAGATTTGTGACCTTACAAAAATAAAAAATTACGTAATAAATTTTAACAAGTATGTAAATTATTGAGAAGAATTTTTATAAAGAAAAATAATCACAAATGTTAATCGTAATTAATATGTATAATTTTTTTGATAAATTATTATTTGTTAAATTTGAGATTAATAATTTATAAAATTTGATCGTAATCATCATGTACAATCTTTTTAATGATTTATCTAATGTTAAATTTTACCAATCAAAAATATTAAAAAATCAAATCTTAAAATTTAATCCTTATATCTCTCGTTTTCTATTATACCACCCTCACCTCTCCATTTACATAAATTATAAATATTCAAATATTTTTATCATTTTTATTCAAACAAGTTAATTAAATTAAATTTAAAAAAAAAAAAAAAAAAAACAAAAACAAACCATTTATACTTGCTAATTAAGCTCTGCTTACATCCACAAATAAAAAAGATAAGATATGATATATTTTGGAATATATTCTAATGGACCCATTTATGTAGGGTTTTGTCTATAGGTTAGGGATTCTCAAATGTTATAAGATGTACCTTTGGTATGGTTATTCAATATAAGTTTGCCTTTTTATATTAAGAGGTCAAGATAAAACAAGAGTTATGCTGTATTCATAGTACTTGTCTTGTATGGTAAATGATATAGTAGTTGTGAGATGCTGAAGAAAAGTTTTTCCTAATTTTTATAATTAATTTTATTAAATTTAACATTGTTTTGGTTAAAAATGGTTTGGGATGAATTTTAGTGATTGTCTAAAAGTTTAGAAAATCGATTCATATTTGATATTATATTTTCTAGTTTTATTTGGTACTTGGTCATTGCAATTTTTTTTATATGCATATTACAGTTTCTTAAAGATTAAGAAATGAAAGAAAATAAGACTTGTAAGAATTATTTTTCAGATGTAATAAATAATATTTATAAATAAAAAGAAGATGAAGCAGATCTGGATAACATAATAAAAATCTAAAAAATGAGATCAATAAATCATTGCTTTTACAAAAACAAAAATATATATGCTTGAATCAGGGTTCTAGTGAGACACCAATAACAATCAACAACCACACATGCTTTTGTGAAATAGAAGAACCCAAACGTTTAGTTCAAAATAGTAGTTAGTTCACTTATAAAGCAATGTCATGGCACATACTGTAAGGTTTTCCGCTCCCAAATTATGTCATTGAATGAGTTGCCAGCATGCATACCACTTGTACCACATTTTCATGTGCTCCAATGGCATCAAATATTTTGAGATTTCCCATTGCATAAATAGACCAGGGTAGTGTGATTCTTTGCATTGATGGATATTAACATTTGCCTAGATACTCAATGAAGCTTCAGGTAAGACCAAAATTTCATGTGTGGTACCATGCGATGCAATGCAATCTATAGCTTCTTCATTGCTATGAAATTCCTTCTTTATCGTTGACTTAAATTCAAGTGCCATACAGGTGTCCATCTGCCAATGGGATATCAAAAAATCATAATTAAAAAAGAAAAATAGATAGGGTTCGCATGGAAAGAATACGATACTTGAAGTTTAATGCCTATCCTTTATTTGCAGTTTGAGTTTTTTTCCTTTGCTTGAGGTTTATTCCAAGGCCTTCAATATCTAGTCTTATTCTTGTTTTTGCAAATTTTCAGAGTCTAGACTATAACCAAAACATGTTTGAAACTCAATGTCACTATTCTAGAAGAATCAAATCTAATTTATTTTCAAAGTAGAACACTGCATATCATATAAATGAACTCTATACAAGTCAAAAAAACCAAACAATATACATCTAACCTTGGTAACCATGAACTGCCATAGCTATGCTTCTCAATAATGATTACGCAATAGCTAAGGTCCATTATCAACCAAGATAAATAGTTTATTTACGCCACATGTCAGATATAAATAGAGTCTTGATACATACAATTACATATCCCTGTAAAGATAATTGTAGGAGAGTATCCAGTGCTATAGTTAGTAGGTACAAATAAAATGCCCAAAGGTTCCAATAATTGTAATGCATTAACTTCTTAATGGAAATGGTACCATAAAATTATTAAAATAACAATTGACTTAGAACTATGAGATATAATAAATATTTATTGGTTGTCATTAATCCTGTAAAATGATGACATATACAAATGCAAGAAACATAATACTTGATTAAAAATAAACAAGGACACCATTAACTTAAAATAACCAATATGCACATACAAAGAAACACAATATTATGCTGAGATTCAAGAGTAACCTAGAAAATATTAATCTACATACCCTATCTATAAACCGGTCAAATGGTGAATTCAATGATGATGTTGGTTCCCCATTCCTTTATCTTCTTCCTTAGCTAACTTAATATCTGGAAGATCAATATTTTATATGGTTAATTACCTCCAGATCACAGCTGTCTAAGATTTGAATAAGCTTGTTCAAATTCGAATCAGATAGGTATTTTTTACTGTTAGTGTCTTGTTTGATTTTATTAGTAGCTAGTTTCCTTTTTTTGTCTGAGAGAAACAATGATGTTTGCAGTCCAAAAGTGGGATGATCACATGCAAATAAGCATGGGAGCATTTATGGAATAAAAGGGTTGCCAATAGATAGAGGAATAAGAACATAGTTTTGTCATATCTTAGTATCTAGAGATCATTTTTGACTTAACTAAATATTTTGAGCAATGGAATCAACCTGAAAGCCAATGGAATTGAATATATAAAACTATATATAAAGATTAAGGAGTTTTGAATCATATCTCAGTATGCTATTCAAATTTCCTTTTTTTAGTTGCGTAGAGAAAAAGAAAGCCAAAAAAATGTAACCAAATATAAGTTAAAATGGACCACATAAAAATAAATTCATCCATGGGCTATTATCGATAATTTGTCCTTTATAAATTTGATCTAATGTTTGAGATTGTGATGTTTATAAAATTTGCATCGGCTTCAATTTCAACAACTTTGATAAGCATTGTGTTTCAAGTTCCAACATGACCAAAAAGCAGGATACCTTTATAAGGCTGAAGTAAAATATAAATTAATTATAAGTATCAGAAATAGTTTGGCTACTTCTGAAGCAATTAAAATTCAATCTTGCCTTTGTAAGTTGTCCCTACTTCTTCAAATCTATCAAATTATTTCTTTATCTTTGACTTAAATTCAAGTGCAATACATGTTTCCATTTGCCAATGGGATAATAAGAAATTAGAATTGAAAAAGAAAAATAGATAAGGTTTGCATGGAAAGAATACGATACCTAAAGTTTAATGTGTGTATCTTTTATTGGTAGTTTGAGTTTTTTTTTTTTTGCTGAAGATTTATTCCAAGGCTTTTGTTCCTCTATCACAAGTGATCCACAAGCTTGGATCTCTAATGCATTTATATTAAACAATTTTATGCATCAAGATTCCTTTCGTAAGGTTAGCAATCTAGCAAATTTCATTAACAATTGGTAAAACAAAATTGTTGTTTTTGCATCCTTCTAAAACCCATTCAATAAGCTTCTTGCCAATGTACCAATCATTTGTGATTTCATTTACATTCTACAAAAAACAAGTTTGGGCTCTTACACTCTTTGGCAACAAGTTACAAAGGAAAATTTGGAATTCATGGTGTCATTTCTTCTTCAACTGAAAAGTTGAAAGATGTGATTAAAGATAAATAATATGTATGAAATTCAAGAAACACTATAATTTATAAAGTAAAGTTCCAAATAATCATGGGTACAAATGTGAAAAAATATAGTAGCATATTACAAGAAAATATCAGTATTTCTGATGGAATCAGAAAATGTGTATATGGATCATCTAAGGTCTCTAACATTCTTCTTATAATGTCATGAGCTATTGATCTAGTTTGAATAGGCCTCCTAAGTACCACTTCCTTCTTCTCAAAATTGTAGAATCTAGTATAAAAGTCATACCATATTAGAAAGTAAAACCTGTGCACATGTATATAGTTATTGAACTAAACAAAACAAATACATAGCCAAATTTTGGGAAACCACATTCTTTTACTCTTTAAATTACCATAAGAAAATTAATAGCATAAAATGGATAAAACCATATATGAGACTAATTTTTTCAAATAAGTTGTGAAATTTCCCCTTAAAATTAAGAACAAGGAATATGACTGCTGTAATAAATAAGTTGCTCTTATGTAAGTTTTTAGAAAAGAAAAGGGTCAAAGACAACTAATGAGAAAAGAAAACCTATAGTTTGAATAAGAAAAATAAAATAAAAACATTGTTTTCCTACAAAATTTAGTATGGTCTTTATATAAGAATGAAGTATGGTGTACTATTGTATAGAGATTATTATTGTAGTTTCCAAAAAACATAGTAATGCATTCACACTCTTGATTTTTCTAGTTTGAAATTGGACACTTCTTGAAGATAAACTTCATATCAACCTTAGTTATATTTTTTCTAGTATAAAAAGAAAGATGAAGCATATTGCAAGGGGGTGTACACAATATTGTTAATAAGATACAATGAATTCTAATACCGTAAATTATTATAGAATAAGCAAGCAAATTTATGAAGTGGCTATTTGTTGATGATAAGCTCAAAATAATGGCCACTATGTCGATGATTCATTCTTAGATATTAGCAAACATTAACAATCCCCTAGGTCTAAATTAGAATGGAAAAAACTCAACATTATAGACAAAGCAATGTCCAATGCCTCCTTGGCTAGGGTAGTATATTTAATCCTAGATCTAGAGTTGTATATACATGTATACTAAAATCTAATAATATTTCCCCACAAAGTCGAATTATCTACAAGGTGCTTGTATCTTTTAAGATTAGGATTCCCCTCTTACTGGTCAGAAAAATTGGTTTCCTATTGAAGCATTAAATAAACATTCAAGGTGCAATAGAATAGATAGTAATCATCGAATAATATGATATAGCTAGATTTCTAAATTGTTGCAAAAAATTCAATGATTCTTTGGATTCTATTATTTCTTACTTCTAACACTTCCTGTTCCACTATTCTTGGTTCAATTTTTGCTTGGTTCCCCATATAGGGAAGATAGTGTGTAAGTATTTTGATCGATTTTGTTTTACATGTGTCAGTTTTTGTACTAACTAAAGTTGACTCACTTATGAAGTTATGCCTCATTAATCATCAACATGTATTGGTAAAAGAAGTTAATTTGATATATCAATATGATTCTCCCCACTATAAAATATATCTTAATTAAGATAATCATAGAGACATACTTATATGTGGCATTTACCATAACTGCTCAAATGTAGCTGTTTCATATTGTTACATCATTTGACTATGATATAAGTGAGGAAGGCTTCTAAGAGGATTGATATCAATCAATACACTTCTAGTGTATCTCTGTTAGATATGACATAACTGAATCATACAAATGTTTTTTGTTAGTAATACAACTGTGCAGTTTATTATAAAGCATTTGCATTGCACTTTAATTAAGAGATAAAGCAAGACTCGTGATCAAAACTAAAGAGCATATACATGTAGAGATATATAATATAATAAAATAAAATAAGGCAATTCAAAGAAAACCGTCATAACTCATATAAATTTCATTGAGTTCATATCTAGATGCCAAGTTTTGAAGAACTGTTGGCTCATGTATATAAGCCAATTTTATCATATCATCTATTCGACTTGCTAATGCTTTGGGTATAGATTTGGCAAGTTCCCAATATATTTCATGGATAGAGGAAATGAAATGCACATTAAACAAGAATTTAATATATTTTATCAAGAACATGATTATGCATGATGCATAGAGCCACCACTTGTAAATAAGACATAATATTTTGTTAAAAATTGGTGAAATTGACATGATACAAAATTTACAAATAGTAATTAACTTAGTCATATATACAAAGACATAATATAAAAATTAAAGTCATCAGATAATTAAAGTAGCATGAACAATGAAACAAAGAGGCATAGACATACCTTGAGGAGGCATCTTAAATACTTTGGTCAAATACAAGCAGAAAGATATTGTGTATGTTATAGTTAATATAGGGATTATTATATGTTGTGATCATTAAAATCAAACTAGAATATGCAAAGTTCATTTTACCTTTTGTTTTGCAAGAAAAAAAATTGTTTCATGAAGAGTAAAGTTTATTTTGCTAACACTTGGATTTAAACTTTCAAGAAGTTTCGTGTCAAATACCAAATGCTAGTCAACATAGTCTTGGTGGTTGTTATTTGCCTCAACCTTGAATCTACAACCTTTTTTAGTGACAAAGAGTCACTTTGACAGTTGTAGAGATAAAATAAATACTTTTATAACCAAGAAACATGTTTATTTTCTCAAAACTATTGATAATGTACATTATGCTATTATTGAATTGTTTAAGTATTTCACAAAGTATTTAGTGTTATTTCAAGAGTGAAATATAAGTTTCAGAGAAGATATTTTTTCATTAAATATAATACTATGTATAGAATTGACTTTTTTGTTTAGCTTTCCATTGCATTTTTGATAAATCTTATGCTAAGACCTGAAAATCATAAAAGCAATAAATGGTTAGTGTAAACTATGAAATATTTTTTAGATGCTACATGTAAAAGTAAAATCATCAAAAGCTATTAATTATTTTTAATAGTAGAATCATTTTTTTCTTTATCTTATTAGTCTACAAAGTGAAGTGTACCTATTATTATAAATATGGAGTGGCCATGACATGGTTGGATGATGCGTGTTTGCTATCTTGTGAAAGCTAGTGCTCTTAGATAGTTGCAATTTTTTTAATACTAACATTAAATATAGCTTAAAATTTAAAATTTACAATTTTTAAAGGATTTGAATACCTTTGCCTTTAGTTGTATTAATGTGCTTAATGATGTTGTTTTTATCCACTATAAAAACACCTTGCATAGTGAATCTTGATAACAGTTCAGTTATTCTTTCATTATCAGTGAGATACTCGACATATGTTGTTTGTTTAAATGAAGGCAATAGTTCATCAAATGCATGCTCTTTTGTAATTCACTGGATGTTACTATTGCTTGTGGTTTTAAATTTCACAACTGATGGGAATAGGAATATTCACATTTTGTTTTGCAGTTGCTACAATAGGCTCATGTTCCATGTGAAAGCCTAAATTTCTCTATTGGGAAATTAAAATTTGTGAATATAGGTTCAAAGGGACTTGAATATTCTTTCACAATTATTAAAGTTTCATGGACCTTTTTTTTTTTTTCAAAATAAATTTAAATGTTTGGTTAGTTTTTTTTTTTAATGCAATAAAAAATTGTTCAATTTAATGTTTAGAATTTACCTCAATAGTTGTGTCTAATAGTGCTTGTAGGTGCTGAAGGGACCTTTTTGCATGTACAAGGGTTATGAATGTCGATAGGGTGCTTCATAAGTTTACATCTATTGCATCAACTCATTTTACCATATTTTTGAAAAGGAAAATTGCAGGTTCTTTTTCCATATTTTGTTCTCAATTTCATTGTACTCAGGCACTGTGTGTGGAAGAGGTACACCTATATTTTGTAAGCATTGGGAAAAAAATTATTTTTTTCTATATAAACATATAATAGTTAAAAGGAACAAAAATTGAATTTCAATATATGTAATACAACTTACTTTGGTTTTGGCACTTGGAAAGTTTCCATCTGTTATTTACATAATGAATTGGTTGCCAATTTTTGTTCTAGATGTATAAATTGCTGCTATAGTGCCAATTGCATAATGCTCTGTGGTATTTAGAAGATACTCAATTGTTAAATTTGAAATGAACATATGATTTGAACATACTAGATCTATAATGTCTATCTTAGTTGACTCATTTGCTATTAATATGAAATCACAATCACCACAATCAAAGTCAGTTTTTGGAATAATATTTAATTTCATAATACATATTCCTTGATGTGGCATGAGATTGTCTTGATGAATTTTGATTAGCAGATCTGCTATGTTCAAAGTTATTGTCATTTCCCCTTTAATGTCTATCAAATCAACTCACATAAGTTCTTTTGTTCCTTGCTTGTCAAGCACTGGTTTGTACATAAAAAGGATATCTCCTTTGAAGACTTCTCCACATTTTTAGTTATTGATGTAATCAATATTCACTTACATATGCATATAATTTTTTACTCTACAATTTATTTCATAATTACATTTGTTTTATAAGTAATATAAAAATGTAAGAGAATAGTAAAATTTTAAATACATGCCTTTTTGCTTCTTTGTGTGGTTCTATATCTATATGTTTTATTTCAACATGTTGTTCCATGATTCCTAAAATGAACTATTTTTTAATTGATATGGTAAAAATATTAGTTTTGTAGGGAATAGGAACTAGAGTATAAAATTTTAGTAAAAAAAAACAAGCCCCATGGGTTGAGAGACAAAACATAAAATAGTACTAACAACTAACTAACCATGCGAAGGATAAAAATAAAAAGGAAAGTAAATGATGAAGCTATTCCAGGAGGGGAGATCCCTTCAAAATTACCTTCATATCCTCTATAGTTTTCCTATGTGACCTATCTATTTTTTGTGATTCTGGCCCTAGTTATGTTACCTGGGCCTTCTGCATCCTCTTTAAGCAGGATCATTTTGGGTCTCTTCCACATCTGTTCCTTCATAAGAGTATTCTTGGTGGGGGATTTTTGGAGGAGCTTAGGGCAAGAAGTTTCCACCTCCATGATAAGTTACTTCTGGGGGGTCCCTTTAGCATTTTCTAGTTGAGAGAAAGACTGAATCATTTTAGAGACCTCCTTATTCATGAAATTCTAATCCTAGATTAAACCTAACAAACACATCCCTACTTTAGGAAGTTTGTTATTAAACCTTTCCAATTGATCCTTGTTTTAAATCACCTTTGCTAGGGGGGTCTTACTTTTCCCCACTACCTCCCCTAATTATCCTTCCTCTAGAAAAAAGGGTTTAAGCTTGAAAACAAAGAGTTTCAAGGGAGGATCCCCGATTGAGCTTTTGGAATTGAGGTTAGCATGGGAAAAACTAGGTATCAGGCAATGGTATCCTAAGGTAGGATCTTCCTCAAGGGAGTCTTCTTCAGTGGAGTACCTCTCCAAAAAACCTCCTTACTCCGAAGGGTCTCATAATGCTTTACCAATAGGAGAATGAGGCCCTGGTGGATGACAGGATTGGCTTCATTGATATGTTATGCGAGTGATGTACTCTCTAGGAATTTTAGAAGGAAATAGGGAAGGCTAATTTTGAATCCTTAAAAATGGTTCAAAAAGAGGAAGTGATGTGAAAAAATGAGAGTATACTTACCTTTAAGGGTGATATACTTCATTATCTGCAAGCAAACTTTAGGTCAGTGATGCAGAAGATCTGAGTGAGGAAACCCCTTTTTGTCCATCTTAATGATCTCATTGGTTCAAAAAAACCTCTACAAGATTTCTCATTTTTTTATTGATATTTAAAGGCTTTTGTTTCTTCACATAACATCCCTATAGCTTCACTTATCATTTCCTCTATTATATATATTCTAATGCCTCTTACTTTCATAACCCTCTTATTCCATGCTGCAACAAGTTCCTTTGATAAGTTATCATCGTGATCAGTGACCCTCATCATAAATTTAATGAGGCCCCCTCTACATAGCTTCCTCCCAAAATTTTTCATTATTCTAACCTCCAAATAGGATGTAGATTCAATTCTATCCCTGTCTCCATCCATCTTGATTGTAGCTTGAATGATTGAGCTAAAGATAATTCACCAAACCCTGGTAAGACATAGGGCCAATGGCTTGAAATAAAGTTGAAGTAAATGATTTCTTCCACCCTTCATTATTAACTCTTCATGCAGCAAAATGATGGTGGATTATGATTTTTAAATGTATTTGCTTAAGATGTAATATCCACATGTGTGATGGTCATGTCATCACCCTATCTAGACATGACTTCATTTTGAATTGCTGACATGACATTTTTAGGGATGTGGCATCGAATGTGCTACATAGATAAAAGAAGGAGACCAACTTTGATATTAGTAAGTCTACCACCCCATTCACCTCATGATATGTGTGAATGATGGAAGAATGTGCCATCCCCATCAAGCTCTACTTGGCATCATCTATTATGTCTTTTATTGTGTGGGATGTTGTGGTTTTACCTTATAAAGCATTACGGATATTGAGGGAATCCCCTTTAATGATTATTTTATCCATATTGAGGCTAAAGATAAGTTGAATACCCTACAGTGCCACCTTGGCTTCAGAAATATGGTTGGTTTGAGTTCCCAGGGGGCCTGTGTAAGCAAAAATCAACATTCCCTCCAAATTTCTTGTCTCCTCCCCCATCCGTAGGGCTAAATTTAATTTTTAGTAAAAAAAACAATTAGAACCAAACTTATGTTTTTTTCCTTTGCATTTTTTTGTCTCAATGTTAAATTTTCATATAATCAAAATACATGTATACATTCATAATGTAAAGGGAAATATTACATACCTTTTAATATTTTATTTTCGCTAAAAGTTTTTTTTGAGCATTTTGTATTTGGCACATTTGTAATTTGCTTTAAGAAATGTATTCATAGATTTATGTGTTTATTTTTATAAGGGGAAAAACAAACAAAATTGTATTGTGGTTAGTACAATATGCATGAAAGAGATTAACATGTATTTTTTTGGGTTAATATTTGTCCAATTATGGTCTATCATCGTGCTTGCATCTGTAGTTGGCATACTTAGCATAAGAAACAAATTGTGATTTTGCATACATTCACGTAGATGTTCTTGTGGTTTTTTATTTTGCATCATGTCAATATTGAATTCACCAATTAAAACAATTTTCATAGTCTTTTAGAGTTGAAGTAAGTCTTTATATAAATGTTAGTAACTCTACAAAAGGAGCATTCGGTGCTAAGTAGATATTTGATATGTGTATGCATATGTTAGAATGCATTATGTCAATTGTAATTGTTTTTATATTTTCTATAGTAAATGTTTTAATGTGTAATTTTGAAATATTTTTTTGGTAACATGTCATGATACTGTGAATTTTCATTGTAACAAAACAATGGTATTTATCTGTTAGCATTGTTTTATTTGGTATTCTTTTTGTTTTAGTTTCTTGTAGACACAAGACATGTGTATCCATGAGTTGATAGTAATGTAGTACATTTTCTAAGTAAAAATGTAAATTACTTGTGTTTAAAGAACATATAATGATATTTTGTAGTTAACATTGTATAAGAATTGTCATCGTGTAAATTGTTGAAGTCTTTGCATTTCACTCTAGACTTCATCAGATACTACAAAGTTTTTCTTGTTTAATATATTTACAAGGTAAACTAATTTCATAGTTTTGACTCAACATAATGTAGTGTACATAAGACCATGGTAATTGACATTATGAGGGTCAAAAGCTAAAGCATTCATTGTTTGTCCTTGTGATTTATGCATTGTTCTTGCACATGCTATTTTCATAGGAAATTGTTATGAAATTAGTATTTTTTTTGTTTATGTTTATTTTTTAATATAATTCTTGTTATAGGAGTCTGATCTTCATTAATGTGTTTAGTATATAAGCATTTCATTTTTTGTTGTTGAAATTTGCCAATGTTTGTATCTTTGAATTGTATCCATAGAATGTTATTAATGTCCCCTATGTAACATTTGAAAATACCATCTACACCATGTACTAAGCCATCATATTGTAATTTACACCAATAAATTCTACTAGAATATTTTATTTAATAGTTATTTTATTTGGTAATATTGATTTTTTACTATAAACAAAATCATTGTCAATTTCATTGGGTGTTATATGGTCAATTGCATTGATCACGTATGTTCCTCCTAAAATGCTAAGTATTTTTTCATAGTGAAGTTCGATATCTTTATTTATATGAAACAAATATGGAAATGTTGCATCAAGTGGAGGAGTTATATGGAAATGTTAATTTAAGTATTAAATGCCATTTTTTGTTTGGTTACAATTTCTTATACGATTCAAAATTGAAGCAGATTTGATATCTGTTTATCTCATAACTTGTTTTAGCTCAAAGTATTTGACATTATCTATCCAAAATGAATATGGTATTATTTCAAAATCAACTTTTAGGTTTTTAAATATCCAAATGTCTTGAATAGGTTGTGTTTGGTAAAAATCACCAAAAAAAATTATATTTAGGTTTCCAAATGGTTTTGTAGGCATATGCATAGTTTGACATAGTCTTTTGTCTATGTTGTAAAGCATATGACTTCCTATTAGAGAAACTTTATCAATACACAATATCTGAAGCTGTTAATATTTTTTAGTCATTGTATCCAAAGTATTTACATCTACTGGGAGCATTTTATACATTTTTTGTGGCAATTGGAAAACAAAATGTGCAGTCACACCATTTACATCGTATGTAACTTTCCTAGTGAATGCAACAATAATGCCTTTTAATTTAAGAGGGTCACTATCAAGTTGTTTGTTGTAAAAATGACATATTATTTGGTATATTACTTTTGTTATATATGTTTTTCCTATTCCTACTCTACCTATCAAGAAAAAATTTATCGGTTCCTTTAGAGCTGATTTTATTTTCATTATCATGTCTTTTACAATAAGTTGTTTAGAATTCAATTGTTTCTACGAAATGAAATAGTCTTCTTTGCTTATTATAAATGGATGTTTGATTATTTAATTTTTTTCTTATTTGTGTATCTAGTTTTGTTTTATTTGAAATATGTTTTATATCACCTTCGATATTATATTTTTTAATTATATTGAAACATTTGTCAATGTTATTTTCATTGTCAATCTAAAATATTGTATTACATTTGTTTTCAAAGGTTATAACAATTATGCCAATGTTTCCCCATTGCAGTTTTAGTTTCATAATGAAATTGGATTCCATATTTTGCATAATATTTTTATGTGTGGCATAAGTTAATGACCATGTTTCAAAATGTTGTTTCAATGTTTCTTCAAGTTCTCAGTATGGTAAAAATAACATTATCTTTTCTCTGTAATAATTTTTAGGATCAATATGTTCATTGTATCTAACATATCATATTATTTGTGATTTTTGAAAATTTTTCATGTTTTGACATGTTACAATGTAGTATGATGCATATTCTGTTAAGCATATATGTTCTAAAGATTCAGGCCTTCCATTGTATTTGTCAGTGATATAATGACACATTATGTTTTCAGAGTCATCATGTTCTTACACTAAATTTTTGGGATTTTCAAAATGTATGTTCTATTTTAAAGTGGCAATGTGTTTATAAAAATTATTTTTCTTGAATCATAATGCAATGTCAAAGACAACATAATGTGCACTGCTTGATGACTAGATATTTGTTGGTAGTTAAGGAGAGTGTTATCGATTTTTCATACAAATTTGACTTTATTTTCATTATTTTTTGATAACTCATCATGCACTTTAAAGAAAACACTTGTCAATGTACATCCAATTTAGTCATGTATGATGGGCAATATGTTGTAGCAGAATAAACATCAAGAATATATTATGTCTCTGTATTTGCATACCAAAGGTTAGGAACATGAATTGAAAAATGATTTATCCACATGTGTGCTGGTTTTCTTTTTAACATTATGACAGGTCGTGTAATAATCAATTACAAAAATGTCAAATATTTTTCATTAGTTAAATTTTCATTTTTTAAAAACATCTCAAATGTTATGTTTCTATCATATTTTTTGTCTTCAAGTTGTTTCAAAAAAAGTTTAACACATTATTTAGTTTCGCTATTACTGTTTTATAAAGGTCACAAAATAGTTGTCTTTTCCCTTAGAGGCAATGGGAAATTGAATCTACAATATGATTTTTTGTAGTTTTTACAAGTTTATGTATGGTGATGTGTTTGAATTTTGGTTAAGTTTTCATCAAGCAAAAATAAATCGTAAGATACATATTTATCGACAAATGCTTCAATCAGAACATTTGGGCAATGGCCATATATAGGTGCATTACGTATCCAGAGCATGAAGTGAACATGCTCATTTCCTCTATTTTGGAATTATGTAACAAAAAAATATTCTAAAATGTTTCCAAATAATTGTTTATTTTACATCATCATTTTATTAAATAAATTGATTTTATGATTAAAATAATAGCTATAAATAACTGGGTCGTTTCTTATTGTTGTGTTGATATCATTTTCATATATGTTTTCATTATATCATTTCGAGTTAGTTTTAGCTATAGTATCTAATGATTTATGCAATGGCTTCCAAAAATGTTCAACACTTGTTAATGTAATGAAAAATGTTGGTGGTCCTAATTGCCTTATCATTATAATAATATTTTTTTTGTATTTTCTAAATAGTCATGCGATATTTGAATCCTTTTACGAGATTCAAAAGCTTTTGGAGATTTTAGAATCTTTTCTATGTTCATTTTTATTTTAACACATTTTGTATAATTTTTTCCCCTTTCAATTCACCTTTCCGTATGAATACCCATGTAAAATTAAGAACTTGTTGTATGATAATTTTAATTGCCTTGAAAAAAAGATTTGTAATATGAGTTGCAATGTCATTGTTTTGATGTAAAAGTTTCCATTTTGCTATTTTTTGATATGAAAATGTTTTTGTCATATGATCAGGTTTATTGCAACGATAATATGATGTTGGGAAGTTCATTTCTTTTGAAAACTTGTCTTGGAAAATGCCTAATGGTTTTAAACCTTTGGCTGATACAATTTCAATAATATTTTCTTCAAGGTATTTTATTGAATGTGCAATTTCAAATCCATGTATAAGTGATTCTGCACTTTTTTCTACTTCACCTTCAATTGGGTTCTCATTAATGTCTTATACATAGTTAATCTCATTCGTTGTTCCACTAATTTCATTTTTAGGTACATGATATCAATCATTTTCAATTGTCACTTTTTATTGTATGTACAATGGCATTTCATATAGTTTTGTCAATGCATTCATCACACATGCAAGTCTAATATTTCCTCTTGCATATGCATTTTCATATTCTAACTTCCATTTCACTTTAATTTCAATTGTTTGAGCCACATTTATAGTTTTTATAGGAAATGTTTTTTGAATATGGTCAAAATCAACATGAACATTTATAATCATTCTAAATAGTCTTATTTGTGCTCTTTTATATCCAAGTTATCTTATTTGGGCAAAATCCATGCGCATAGAAACTTGTGTTTCCTCTAGTGAAGTTAATTTCTTAATTTATTCTATTGTTTTGTTTCTTCTTATCCAAAATGGAGCAACAAAGGTGGGAAATTTTTCATTTTCAAGTGCATTTTTGCATTGTTTACATATATGTTCTCCTATTTTTTTCTTCAAATTCTGAATCAATAGTAATTGAAGAAAAAATATTAACAATAGTATCGTTAATGTTAACTAGGTCTTTTTTAAAGTGTAAACATTCACAAAGTGGACAAGCATTAATAGATGCATATTTAATTGCTTATAAGTATGTTTGAATTTCCTTTTCTATTTTTTTATTTTCTTTTTACATTTCATGTTCATTATTAGGTAAGTACACAAAGTTGAGGGATAAAAAGTGGCCTACTCATGGACATGATTTTCCTAAAATTTTAGAAATATGAACTTTTATAGATAATTTGAAATATTTACACTCCAAATTTGAATATGGTGTAAGAACATGAAATGTAGAATTTTGATTCTAGTTTTCAAAAAACTATTTTTTTAATAAAAATGGTTAAGTATAACTAGGTCAAACATATAAAACTTGAAGAGGAACTCATTTTTTTTCCAAAAAACATAGTAGATAGATGGCCATGTAGCACACCATTTTTTGAGTAGCATTTAATATTATTTGAAACCCTTTGTGAAAAATTTAGATAAGATCTTCTAGTTTGTGACCTATACTTTTTTTAATTTTTTTTCAATGAATAGTTTTTTATGAATTTTTCAAGTAAATAGATCCTAATAAATTCCAAAAAATGGATAGTTATCTGTGTGGTGCACCTAACTACCTAAAAAAATGAGAATCAATTTTTTTGAATGTGTGTAGAACTAAGCCTAGTTTATGACCATATAACTTGTTTTTCACTTGGATCAACGAAAGACAAATTACATGAACATGTATAGGCATGCATGTTTGCAGTATGTAGTGGCCTAAAAAAGGTATATTTAGAAATTAACATAGTTTGAAACCTTAAATCAGTCCAACAATTATAATAATCATATATTTTTGGAAAGAGGAAAGCATGTGTGTCATGATGGTATTAAGCTTTTGAATTTTCACATTGAAATTATTAGTGTATTTAGAAATAAAAGTTGAATTTTGTTATTTTTTTATCATAACTCTCAAAACTCGGTAGTACATTGACAGTCCAAGCCTTTGGCTTAGGAATCCAAGTCATTCTTGAGCCAAAAGGCATAGGAATTGAATTCAAATTCAAATACCATGATCATGTTAATAACATGATCAAATCATTGATGTGATCACATTATTAACTATGTTAATAACATGATCACATTACTTAATAATGCAACCACATTAGTAACGCAACCATGTTATATATTCTCAACACCCTAAAACCCAAATTTGTATTTTGACCTAATAAAGGAGCCAATAGGCCTAGTAGTCTTAAGATCAGAGTTTGGTTGATTAATATTGTTGTTTGGGATCAATTTTATTATCGAGATTTGATAGTAATGAATGATAATTGGAGATGTATTAACCTATGAATCAATTTATTATTCATTTTATCCTAATATGGTGTGCAATCGGGCCAATAGATCATAAAGTGACATTAGATGGACATATTTCCTTGGATGGATCTTGTTTGGCCCTAATTATGTATCAAACTAAACTAAATACTTGGGTTTTTATAATATGGTGTGTAATTAGGGATCCAATTGACATCATATGGACATAATTCCTTTCTAATGGCTCATTTAACCCTGATTGTGTATTAGATTTTTAATATGGTGTGATATCAAATCCCTAATTGACATTATATTAAAGGAATTCATTTCATAGGGACCAATTAATCTTAAATATATATTATATTAAAGAAAATACTTGATTGGTTAAATATGATGCACAATTAGGGAAAATATTCACAATGGATATTAGATGGACATAATTCTTTGCATGGGGTGAAAAATTCCTCAATTGATATTAGGTGGAAGCAGTTAATTACATAGGACATGGTTGTCCCCAATTGTGTATAGTAGTGAAAATAATATCAATTGATTTAACATGGTGTAATTAGAGCCCCAAATGACATTAGATGGATGTAATTCCTTGCTTGGGGATTGAGTGGCCCAAATTGCATATCATATTGAACCTAAATACTCAATTAGTTTAATATGGTGTGAAATCAAGGCTAATGGAGCCCAAACAACATTATATGGAAAAAATTAATTTCATGGGGCTCAGTTGGCCCTAATTATGTATAAGATAAAACCACATACATGATTACTTGAATATAGTTTACAATCAAGGACAATGAAGTCATAATTAACATTAGATGTAGTCAATTACTTGCATGAGCCTTGGTTGGCCATAATTTCATATTCAACTAAACTAAATACTTGGTTGATTCAATATGTTATGTATTTGGGACCAATAGATCCCCCTGTTGATAGTAAAAGGATGAAATTTCTTACACAAGGATTGTTTGGACTAAATTTCATATCATATTGAACCAAATATTCTTTCAATTGAATTTGGTGCAAAATTAGAATCCCATTTATTATTAGATGAATGTAGTTCCTTACAGAGGGTTCAATTAGTCCTGATTTCATTTTAGATTAATTCAAACACATAATTATTTTAATAAGGTGTGAAATTAGGGACCTAATTAAAATTATGTTGAAAAAATTCCTTGGGTAAGCCTCAATTGGCCCCAATTATGTATCATCTAGAACTGAATACTCAATTGATTCAATATGGTATGTAATCAAGGCCAAGTAAGCCCCTATTTCCATTATATGAATGTAATTCCTTCCACATAGCTTCTTTAGACCGAATTATATATCAAATTGAAAAATACTTATTTTTTAATATGGTGGGCACTTGGATCCCCAATTTATATCATATAGATGAAATTCCTTACATTGAGGCTTAGTAGGCCCCTAGGATCAATTTAGCCCCAATTTTAACATCCTTTATATATAGTAAAAATTAGGTTCATTGGGATGAACTTGGGTAAACTCGCATCACTCATTACCATAATTGACTTCTTAGGCTCAATCTATGATGATATGGGGGATAATTAATCCCAAATTCACATCTTTACTCATATATCTAGGTTTAAGGAGATCAAATTTGCCCTAATAACCATCATGATTATACCTTATATACCTTAAAACCTATATACTAAGCCTGAATCCCTATAGTTCCTAATGCCTAAACTCTAAACCATAAATATAAACTCTTTAAACCTTGAACCAATAATTTTAGCCCAAATTAACATCATTTAGACTAAAAATTAAGTTTACAGGGCTCAATTTAGATTAAATCACACAACTGATTGCCCCATTTGACTAATTCACTTAATCTGCATGATGACATCCAGGGTATAATGATAACCCAAGAACACATTATATATTCATAAATGGGTCTAAGTGATTAAAATTATCCTCAATTATCTTTGTAATTGACCTTGTGTACCCTAAACCATATATACATTAAAACCTAAGCCCTAAACCGTAAAACCTAAACACTATACCCTAAATTATAAACCATAAGCCTTCCCTATTTACTAATTAATTTAGTCCTAGTTAACATCCTTTGTAGTAAGAATTAGGTTTGAACATGGCATAGAGTGATTAGACATTATATTCAGGTCCTTAAACCTAAACCCTATGCCCTAATCCCTAAAAAATAAATTATAAGCCCTATGCCCTAATTCCCATTACATGTTATAAACATACATGCCTTATGATATAATTGATTTTATCATGAGATATCATACAATTCACTTTTTGAACCTATGGGCAAAAATTATCTTTTGGAGTATCAATCTAGCTATGCATTTGAAGTAAATTGGGGCTACTTTGAGCCCCTTCAACCTAATTAACTAAATAGGAAGATTGTTGATACTTTTAATTGAGGAGTAATTTGAGGCTAATTTAAAACCCTTCAAGAGAAAGATATGATTTAGGGAAAAATCAAAAGGTTGATTCTATCATGAATTGATCCAATTAGTCAATTTGTGTAATTAGGGGCATGATCTAGGCAAAATTGAGCCCCTAAACCAAATTTGTTTCTCAATCAATTGTATAACATGTATGCAACTTATGCATGGCATAACTGACCCTATTTTTATCATAAATGCAAACATGAAGAAAATTTTCATAAATAGGTGAACAAGTAGCTCAAATATCTTTCAATTACCTTAGTGATTAGACCCTATATATGATATCTTAAACTCTAAACCCTGTACTATTTAACTTTAACCCTAAACCCTGTACCATTTACATTAAACCCTAAGACATAAGCCATAAAACCCAAAACCTTTAAATTATATACCCTAAACCAATAAATTTATCCCCAATTAACATCCTTTATATATATAGTAAGAATTAGGTTCATAGGGATGAACTTGGTTAAAATTGCATCACTCATTAAACCATAATCGACTTAATTGGCTCAATCTATGATAATGTGGGGGATAATTGAGGTCAAAATCACATTATTAACTCATAGATATAGGTTTAAGGAGCTCAAATTTACCCTAATTGCCTTCATGATTGTACCTCATATACCCTAAAACCTATAACCTAAGCCCTAATCCTTAAAGTTCCTAATCCCTAAACTCTAAACCATAAATATAAACTCTTTAAACCTTGAACCAATCATTTTAACCCAAATTAACATCATTTAGACTAAGAATTAAGTTCATAGGGCCTAGTTTGGCCTAAATCACATGACTTATTACCCCATTTGATTAATTCACTCAATCTACATGATGACATCTAGGGTATAATGAAAACCCAAAAATGCATTCTATAGTCACAAATGGGTCTAAGTGATTCAAATTATCCTCAATTATCTTTGTGATTGACCCTATGTACCCTAAACCATATATACATTAAAATCCAAGCCCTAAACCCTAAACACTAAACACTATCCCCTAAATTGTAAACAATAAGTTTTCCCTATTTACCAATTGATTTAATCCTAATTAACATCCTTTGTAGTAATAATTAGGTTCACATGGCATAGATTGATTAGACATTAGATATAAATTCTTTTACCTAAACCCTATGCCCTAATCCCTAATACCTAAAACATAAATTGTAATCCCTATGCCCTAATGCCCACTACATGCCACAAGCATACATGCCTTATGATATAACTAATTTTATCACGAGATGTCATAAAATGCATTTTTTAAACCTATGGCCAAAACTTAATCTTTAGAGTACCAATCTAACTATGTATCGAATGTAAATTGAGGCTATTTCAAGACCCTTCAACCTAATTTCATGACTATAAAATGTGATTTGGGGCTTGATTAACTCCAATTTTCCCAATCACCATCACAATTGTACCTTATATACCCTAAAACCTATACCCCAAGCCCTAATGCTTAAAGTTCATAATCCCTAAACTCTAAACCATAATATACTCTTTAAACCCTAAACTAATAATTTTAACCCAAAATAACATCATTTAGACTAAGAATTATCTTTGTGATTGACCCTATGTACCCTAAACCTAACCCTTAAACACTATACACTAAATTGTAAACTAAAAAATTTCCCTATTTACCAATCAATTTAGTCCTAAATAACATCATTCTTAGTAAGAAATAGGTTCACACATGGCATAGAGTGATTAGACCTTATATACAACCTTAAACCTAAACCCTACATGCCCTAATCCCTAAACCCTATGCACTAATGCGTTAATACCTAATCCCTAACATATATTAAGTATAACATGATCATATTATTTAATAACACGATCACATTATTCTTAATATAGACAACACTCGATTCTCAATGCCAATTGCTAACCCCAAATGAGTATTAAGAATAACATGATCAGGTTATTACATAACACAATTACGTTATTGTGAATATATGCTTCTTAATATGTTGGATGAAGCATAACCTTGTATAAAAAATATCATAATCATGTTATTATTATTATAGACTAAGATCACTTTTTAAAATCTTATTTTAACCCAAACTTAATAGTATAGACTAATCTCAATTTTCAATATCTATTTTAACCCAAATCAAGAATTATGTCTCCATAAACATTCTTTGCATACTTCTATGGGACCTATGGTACCTATTTACTTGACCCCACCTTTAAAAAGTTATCAATTATCCTTGATGGGTGAGGGATCATGTTTGAGGTAGAGGAAGATGTTGAAGAACAAAACACTAGAGGAATTATAATATTTGAGAGAGAAATATAAGATATGAATGCAAAAACTTCATGGTAGATAAGGTACAAACCTTAATCCTGATGAACCAAATGCCATAGATAATGAGCCAATTGACAATAATGAATTAAACAATGATGAAATTGACCATAATGAATTGAATAATGATGAAATTGACCATAATTAAATTAATAATAATGAAATTGAAAATAATGAATTAGTTAATGTTGGAAGTTTACATTCAAAGTTCCAAGTTTTTGATTTTCTTGATGATGAGTCTATGTATGATGCTTCACCCCCCATGAATGAATAAAATTTGATGGAAACAAATAACGATGAAATTAACCATCAAGAAAAAATCATGGAAACATGTAATTAATAAATAAATAATGAATAAAATGTCATCCCACCTCTAAACAATGAAAGTAATAATTATTTTGAAACATACTCAAATTCCACCATTACCAACACCTCCAATAATCATGCATAGAAAAGACAAGTACTTAATTGAAGTTGATGAAAATATTTTAGAACTAATGCACAAAAAAATGTCTAATCACCATTAAATAATATTGGCTCAACAAATTTGGGAACTTTCTTTCATAATTTGGATTATGATTGTCAAATATGTTAATTATTTATTGCATTGATAAAACTAATTAAGATGAGACCTATAATGTACACATTAGGACTAAGAACATCTAACATGGATGATGAAAATAATGAAATTATTAAAAATATACATGATTCATATCATACTTTAAGCCTAAAATCATGCACAAAATATTGTAATGTTTCCCGATGTATGCTTACAACTTGTGCAATAAGTGACAAAATAGGAAAAAAATGAATGGTTTCAAAAACAAGTTGAACACTTAATATTAAAAAAAAACAATAATGAAAGAAATTTAAAGACATGAAAGACATAATGAACTTAATACTAATGATATTTGGGCATCCTCTATTAGACTTCCATGAAAGGACAAGGTTATAGTCGATACTTTCAAAGAGTTACTTGCTCAATTTTGGAAAGATAATACAAGAGTTTCACCCAACGCAAGATATGTTGTGAACAAAAGAGTTGGTTCTCATAACCATGAATTGAATCCAAAAAATTTATTGGATATGACTCAAACATAATTTTACTCTAAATTTTAGGAAAATTATACACAAATTTCTATTTGTCAAATATATTTTGAGATGGCCAAACCTTTTTATGTAAAATTAAATCACACACACACACCACTTATTGTAGGAAACATGTTGAGTTTTCAATGAACTATGATGTTTTTAACCATATTCATTGTAATTTACATAATAAAAACATTTTAAAAGAGTGTGGCATTGAATTACCACCAAAATCAGTGAGGCAATTTATTCCAACTATCTTTTGCAAAAGACTGGATGGACAATTATGCTATAACAAATCATGTCTAAATGGAAATTAAAACATTTGTGGTGGATTGATAAAATTAAAAAATGTATCAAATATGGAAAATAATCTAAAAGGTGTGACCTTGTTATAAAAAATATACTTGAATTTGAATTTTTGGTCAAATTTAGGGAGTAGATTGTTTATGAGTATGCAAGGCACACACACAAGGATAGATGGTTGGATGAACATTTCAAGATAAACAAGGATACATTCCCACTTGGTGAAATTATTTTAGTAGTTAATTTTGATGAAAAATACACATTCAAACCCCAAATTGAAGTTCAATCATTGTATTATAACTCATCATAAGTTTCCATATTTGTGCATATAGCATTCATGTATGCACCTGATAATATACAGTAATAACATAAAATATTAAGGGAGTACCATTTCTATATCAATGATGATAAATCACATTATTTAGAGTATGTGTAAGGTTATTTTTAGAATTTATATGAATATTTTAGTTAGAGGAGCATTAATTTAAATCAACATTACATTTGGTCAGACAATTGCATATCACAATTCAAAAGTGCACAAATATAGTATTGGTTGAGCAGGATGCATGTTACCACTAGTGTAGAACACATTTGGAGTTTCATTGAGGCTCACCATGTAAAAGGGGAGAATTAATATGTTATATCATGTTTAAAAATTGATATTTAAATGGGGGAGTTTAAATTTGAAGAGGGTGTTCATTTGACAAATGCAAAAACTGTGGTTGAATGGTGCAATGAGAACATGTGTAATGGTGCTCAAGCAAATTCTACTATTCATAGACATTTATGGTTAATAGAGGAATAAAACTTGGAAAATTATGAGGATTATATGAATATAATGGGTTCAAGTGACCTCCAATGATGTAGAGGATCCCTTTTCAAATATTTATCTCTCAATACTTGACCAATCACACTATGCACTACACCCTTCTACTAGCCCTATTTTGAATTTTTTCCTAATGGTACAAAAACTTACAATTATTTTTGAGAAAAAAATTACTAGGACGAGTGCCATTTATTTATATACACTTGTGGTTCAAATTTCAAGACCCAATTCATTCAATAGGGCCACTTTCTTTCTTTTAGTCTCTTCTATTAGCCCACTTTTAGACCTAATTCTTCTTGACTCACTCAAAATCCATACAAAAGTGTCTATACATACTTTAAAACCTAAAAATATGTTTTAGAACCTCAATATTGGTTATATTACAAAGTTTTAATAATTTTTGTTAGTTAGAATGTTTTATATTGCACAAACCCTAGTTTACGGCTTTTTGCCAATTGTGATAGGTTGAGAGCATGAAATTTTCATCTGGGAACATTCTAAGATGTTTCAAGCTTCCAAAATTTACATATAACTCTATCTTAACATTATATTCAATTATAAATCAATGGGATTTATCAAACGAACTTCAAACTATGACTTTCAACTTGAAATACCATTGATTGTGCATGCACATGTACTCTTGTAGGTTTGTATTCTATTCAAGATTGATCAAAGGCAATGGAAAGATAAAATGTAGTTTAATAAACTACTTAAATGAATTATAATCACCTAATAATATGCCTTGAAACATGTGAAAACTAGTTTTAAGCCACTTCTCCTCAAGGAAATGTGAGCAAGTTAAATATTCTACACCAATACAATTAGCTATAGGAAACTAAAGTTATTTTAAGCTATTAATTGATTGAAAAAAAAAATAAATGATTCTCATTAATTTTTAAATAACAAGAAAATTACTTTGATTTTGGTAAACATAAGAAAACACTTCCCACAAGCTTCCTTTATTGATGTCCACACACATAGTTTAGAATACAACCAAAGGAGACATACTAATAAGGGTCTACCTATAAGTTAAATTGAACAATAAGTACAAAGTATACTTAAATTTTACAAATTAAATAGCTTAAACACATTAAAAAAATTTAAAAAAAAAATCAACCCATAACATTTCCTTGAACAACAAAGATAGACATTACAATCTATTATCAAATAAGATTATGCTTAGAATAGGGTCTGAAGTCCTTTTCTTGAAACAAGGGTACCTTATTTTATTATTGATTTGAATTATGTATTACAATAACATACCATAATTTAATATCATTAAAAAATACATCATTTTAAATTAAGATAACCATTTTTTCCTTTCTTGAATGAGGTCGTCAAGTTAACTTGACCCTTAAGAAAAGGTGGCAGAGCACCAAAAGGGAATTTTTAGACATATGTCACCTTATACCACTTGCAATAGATTTAATGGTCTATAAACACATTTAAAACCTATAAAAAATATTATACCAACATTTTATATCCCTACAAGTCCTAGAAACATACTAGAAAATTCAAATTTTTGAATTATAGTTTTGGCAGGAAAATATTTATTTGAAAATTTTACCTACTTAAATGCACTTATATGCTATAAAAAATAAACCTAATAAAAACTAAGGCCTTATAATGCCATATAAATCATTTTTAGACCTAATTAAAGAAAAATAAGTCAAAATTTTCAAAACTAACTCCCTAAGAGTGATGCTCTTGCATCATCCTCCTAGGGAAGGAAAAGAGCACTCATGGGCTACTGCCCATGAGTGATTATAGAGTAATCCCTCACTTTAGTATGTCATTATCAGTCATAAATGTATCATATTATATTATATGGTTCTTCCAATTTACTAGATACTTTAAATATTGCTTGTCTCTGGTTCTTTTAGTCACTTGTTTGTCCAATATGCATTCCAGTTCCTCTATCTTGGCCTTAGGCAACTGTTATGCCCAATATTGGCATACTATATTATAATAAAATCTTGTATTTTTTCCTTAATATATTTATCTATAAGTATACAAATCTAATACATTAAAAATGGGTGAAATTTCAACTCCACTAGGTAACTCTAATTCATATGCATTATTGGCAAACTTCCTAAGAATCTTGCAAGGACCTATCTTCTTCATCTTTAGCTTGTTGTATTCACCTTTTGGAAACATTTTATTCTTTATATGAGATAATACTAAGTCTCCAAAATAGAAATTAACTTATCTCCTACTCAAATCTACCTGCTTCTTGTACTTCTCAACACTAGACTCCAAATGCTTTCTCACTTGTTCATGCACCTCTTTCATTGCCACTAGAAACTCCTCACCTTCAACACTTCTCTTATCCCTATGTTTGATATATCTAACCTCAAATACCTCTCTTGGATTCATGCCATAGACTACTTGGAATTGGCTCTTTCCAATGCTCTTGTTGGTTGAATCATTATAGGGAAATTATACATGAGACAACACAAGATCCCACTTCTTGGGATGGTCCTTAGACAAAAACCCCAATAATTTCCCTAGGATCCTATTCACCACCTCAATTTTCCCATCCATTTAAGGATGTTAGGCTAAACTAAAACTCAAATTAGTTCCTAGTTTCTTCCACAATGTCTTTTAGAAGTGACCAAGAAACTTGGATTCCCTATCAGAAATAATGTTCATGGGCAATCCATGAAGCCTCACAACCTCCTTGAAGAAAAAATTAGCCACATGTGTTACATCATTAATAGTTTTACATGGTATAAAATGTGATAGTTTAGAGAATCTATCAACAACTAAAAAAATGAAATCAAAACCCCTTTGTGTTCTAGGCAATCCCATCACAAAATCCATACTGATGGATTCCCAAAGCCTATGTGGGATTGGTACAAACCTGCATTAGTACTCTTACCCTTGGATAATTGACAAATTTTACACCTTTCTACATACTTTCTCAATTTTTCTTGCATTCTAAGCCAAACATAGTGTCTAGTGAGCAACTCCAATGTCTTGTCAAGCCCAAAATAGCCTACAATGCTTCCAATGTGATTATTTTGGATATAATTTCCTCTTAGTAAACTCTTTGGTACACACAAATATATTCCCTTGAATAAAAATCCATCTTGAAGTATATAATCTAACCAAGGATCCTTGTTGAGTGTGCTTGGATGCTTTCATGCATGGTATACCTCCTAGAAGTCCTCATCATCCTCATACAAATCCTTGAGTGATTCAATGCCCAATAAGACCCTCTTGCTCAATGCATCTGCCACTTTATTGCTTTGTCCTTTCTTGTGCTTGATGGTGAAGGTAAAGTTTTACATGTACTCTACCCACTTAACATGTCTTTAGTTCAAGTTAGGTTCATTAGATATGAAATGAAGTGCATGGTTATCCATGTATACTATGAACTCCTTTGGCATTAGATAATGCCTCCACTTCTTCAATGCTTGCACCATGGCATAAAACTCCAAGACATATGATGAATACCTCTTTTTAACATCATTCAAATTCTAACTAAATTAGAATATAGGTCTACCCTCTTAGTTTAGGATAACCCATATGGATACACAACTTGCATCACACTCTATCTGGAACGCTTTATTGAAGTCTGGAAATGCTAATATGGGCTATTTTATGATCCTTTAATTCAAGTATTGGAAACTTTTTTCTGCCTGCTCATTCCAAACAAAGTTTTTCTTGTCTCCCTTGATATTATTAATAATGGGAACACATATTCCATTACATTTTATTATAAAATTCTTATAGAAACTTACCAAACCATGAAAACTTCTTACCTCTCTTGTTGTCCTAGGTGTTGGCCACTCCATGATTGACTTCACCTTATTCTTATCCATCTTCAACATGCCTTATGAAAATACAAAACCAAGGTCCAATAGCTCCATTTTTATGAAATCACACTTCTTAAGGTTTATTAATAATCTCTCTTCTTACAACCTCTTTATCACCAACTCCAATGATGAAGGTGTTCCTCTTTGCTTTGGTTATAAATTAGTATGTCATCTAGATAAACCACTACAAACTTACTTATGAATTCTTATAAAACTTCATTCATTAACCTCATGAAAGTACTAGGTGCATTATTTGAACCAAATATCATGACCAACCATTCATACAAACCTTCATTCATTTTGAAAACAATCTTCCATTCATCACTTTGTCTAATCCATATCTGGTAGCAACCACTCTTGAGGTCTATCTTGGAAAAATAGATTACTCCACTCAAGAAATCCATCAAATACTCTATCCTAGGAAGTGGAAACATGTAACATATAGTCATCTTATTAATGGCCTTAGAATCAATGTACATACTCTATTCACCTTCCTTCTTTGGAACCAACACCA
This sequence comes from Torreya grandis, assembly GCA_037957365.1. Classification (NCBI taxonomy): domain Eukaryota; kingdom Viridiplantae; phylum Streptophyta; class Pinopsida; order Cupressales; family Taxaceae; genus Torreya; species Torreya grandis. The sequence goes on from JARHVA010004612.1 coordinate 1,398,546, forward strand.
TGGGTGCTGCACATGGACTCAAGCTCTCTTTAATCAGCCATTTATCAAACAAGTCTTGCACTTGCCTTTTGATCTTAGCATTCTCTTGTGGAGTCATTTTATATGCAACCTTATTTGGTAGACTAGATCTAGGTAAAAATTATATATGGTGTGTTATGCTCCTCATCGATGGCAATGTGTTGGGAAACTCATCAACAACTATATCAACATATCTTTCCAACATTTATTGAATATCTATGGGAAACTCATTGAGTTTAGTGGCTATCATAATAGTAATAGGAATAATGACTAAAGTAAATCCTATCTTTTCTTCATGCATGACATTTAATAAGTCTTTCCCACTTACCATCATCACATATGAACTAGCCTGTTGATCATTATCTTCATATTTTAAGGGCTTCAAAGTGTAACTAACTCCATCCTTGGTCAAGGTATACACATTCTTTCTTCCATCATGGGTAGTTTTTCTATCATACTTCCAAAGCCTTCCCAAAAGCACATAACACACATCCATGGGGAGAACATCACAAACAACTCTATCCTTGTATGGTCCAATTTGAAACTCTACCCAAATTTGCTCAACAACCAAGAATTTTTATCTTTTATTCAACCATGACACCTTATATGGAGTGGGGTGAGGTAATTTCTTTAGCCCAAGCTTGTTAACTATCTCTACTAAAATAAGATTATCTATACTTCCTAAATCTATGACCATCTTGAAACACTTACCTTGGAATTTGCATGATGTTCTGAAGAGAGTTTTATTTTATGGTGGCTCATTCTCTTTGGGTGACTTGATCATCACCCTCCTCATGAGAAATGATTCTCCCACTTCAGGCTCTACCATTTGTGATGGAGAGAAAACACTCTCTTCATCTCCTCCTTGTGTAATCTTATTTCTTCCTTTATTTCTTGGGCTTCTTACTGGTCAGTCTTCTAGACACTCCCAATGCTTATGTCTAGCATACTTGTTACACTTAAAACATATACCTATAAATCCAATGGATCCTCTACCCCTTGATGAATATCCACCTCTATTGTAAGGTCTCCTCCATCTAAATTCACCTCTTGAACTTGTGTATTGATCTTGTGTATTGCTTGATTCACTTTAAATATTTATTTGTGAAGTATTTTTTCCCTCTTGCAATCATTTATCTCTAAAATTCTTTCCCCTTCCTTTATTCTGCTAATTATGCCTTCTATTCAACTTATCTTCAGTCTTGAGTGTAAATTGATAGCACTCTTCTAGTGTCCTTAGGTTCACAAGTGATAATTCATCTTGGAGATTATATCTTAAGCCATTAAAGTATCTTGCCACTTTATATTTATCTACCTCCACATGACTATACTAGATGGTCAACTTATAAAACTCCTTTATGTATGCCTTCAAACTCATTTCCTTTTGCTTTAAATTCTACAACTATCTAAACAAGTTTGTCTCATAATCACCTAGAAAAAATTTAGATTTGATCTTAGTAACCATCCTATCCCAAGAAGTGATCTTATCATTTCCCTTATTTTTTCTCTCATCTTGTGTGAATTCATACTATAATGAAGCATGCCCTTTCAATTTGGTTATTGCAAATTTGACCTTCTTGTCATTAGGTACCTCCTCATACTCAAAGTATTTGTCTAACTCATTCACCTAATCCATGAGTTCATCTCCATCAAGACCACCTACATAGGTGGGTAATTATACCTTTGGCTTGGACCCCTAACTCATGATTACCTTCATGAGTTTCTCTACACCTTGATCTTCAGGCCCTTCAACTGTTTCTTCTCCCTCTACCTCTTCTTGGTCTTATGGCTCATCTTCCCTGTCACTCAAGTCCCCTGTTAGGACTCCTCTTCTTTGGTATCTTTATATAATATCTATCCTTGCATTAAAACTAATTCTCATGTCTCTCATCTCTACCAACACAACATATTGGTTCCCTTGGTTCCTTTTTGCACCTCCTCTATTCCTCTTAGGTGGCATTGTGAACCTTGTATAGGTAATTTTTCAAACAAGTATCAGTTGCTCTCTTTAGACCATAGTATTATCTTTCACACTTGTTATTAGGTATAAAAAGTTGGATATAATACCAAAATGATGTAGAGGATCTCTTTTCAAAGTTTCAACTCTCAATACTTGACCAATCACACTATGCACTACACCTTTCTACTATCCCTATTTTGATTATCTTCTTGATGATAAAAAAATGTACAATGAGTTTGGAGAAAAAAATTACTATTTTGATTACCCTTTATGGATATTCATATTTTATTAAAATTTCAAGACCTAATTCATTCAATAGGTCCACTTTCTTTCTTTTAGTCTCTTATATTAACCCACTTTTAGGCCTAATTTTTCTTGACTCACTTAAAATCCATACAACAGTGTTCATACATACTTGAAAACCCAAAAATATGTTTTATCACCTAAATATTGGTCAGATTACAAAGTTTTAGAAATTTTGGTTGGTTAGAATGTTTTATATTGCACAAACCCTAGTTTAGGGCCTTTTGCCAACTGTGATAGGTTGAGAGCATGAAATTTTCATCTAGGAACATTCTAGGAGGATTCAAGCTTCCAAATTTTACCTATATATCTGTATTAATCTTCTCTTCAATTAAAAATCAACATTATTTATCAAACAACCTTTTTATTATGACTTTCAACTCGAAATACCATTGATCATGCATGCATAGGTACTCTTATGGGTTTGTATTTTATTCAAGATTGATCAAAGGCAATGGAAAGATAAAATTTATTTTTAGAAACAACTTCAGTGCATAAAATCACCTAATAAATATACCTTCAAACATGTGAACACTAGTTTTAAGCCACTTCTCCTCAAGGAAATGTGAGCAAAGTAAATAGTCTGCACTAATACAGTTAGCTACAAGAAACTAAAGTTGTTTTAAGCTATTACTTGATTAATAAAACTCATCAATGCTTATCATTTATTTTTAAATAATAACCACATGAATTTTATCATGGTAACCATGAGAAAACACTTCCCATAGTCTTCCTTTATTGATGTCCACACACATAGTTTCAAATACAACCAAAAGAGACATACTAAAAAGGGTCTACCTATAATTGAAATTGAATAGTAAGTACAAAGTATACTTACCTTTTCCAAAGTAAATAAGCTTAAAATTTTTAAATAAATTCCAAAAACAAATATTCAACCCAAAATATTTCCTTGAACAATAAAGTTAGACATTATAATCTATTATCAAATAGGATTATGCTCAGAATAGGGTCTGAAGTCCTTTTATTGAAACAGGGGTACCTTCTTTTATTCTTGCTTCAAATTATCTATTCGAAGAACATACCATAAATAAATATCATTGGAAAATCCATCATTTTAAATGAATATAACCATTTTTTTCCTTTTTTGAATGAGGTTGTCAAGTTAACTTGACCCTTAAGAAAAGGTAGCAAAACACCAAAAGGGACTTTTTAGACATATGTCACCTTAGACCCCTTGAAATAGATTTAATGGGTCTCTAAACACATTTAAAACCTATACATAAGATTATACCAAAATTTTAGACCCCTAAAAGTCTTTTTAACATACTAGAAAATTCAAATTTTTGAATTATAAATCATTCCTAAACCTAATTAAATAAAAACAAGTCAAAATTTACAAAATTTACTCCCTAAGAGTGATGCTCTTGTATCATCTAATTATTTTGTAGCTCAAATGAAAGTTCTTAGACTATTTATATGAGACATTTGACATGTTTTTATTATGCATGCATGAACTCTATTTGGAATGAGTGTGATTAACAAGAGTGGGTGGATGATTGGAGTTCTAAACCTCTAATTACAATCAACAAATATCAAGTTCCAATAACATTTCAACTTACAAATATGAAATCATCAGATGACTTTGACCATGTATCTAATCTAGTGCATCTAGGTAGAATATTTTTCATTAGTACATTTTATTCTCATTATATATTTTCATATTGTCATTAAAATTGGTTTTTTGTGATACAAGGTATGTTTTCATAGTTATTGTAGATGATGATAATGAGGAGGGCATTGATTACTACTTGTGTCAGTGTGTAGAGAGAGAAAACATTGACTTCCCTAGTTATAGATAGAGAAAACATTGACTATGCCACTGGGTTAGTGGTAGTCACTGGAACTTGGTTTCAATGATATCCTATAAAATATTTAGATTAATGGTTATTTAAAGAGTTTGAAATACACAGGAAGATACTGTACTATTTGAGTTTGATTCTTACAATGAATATTCAATTACAAAAATATCATGGGAGACTATTAAATATGAAACTATAGAAAGGTCGATAGTTAGACCATGACGCTATTCTTGACACTATCAAGGTTAGAGTAAATCCTAGTGGTTCAATGAATTGAAATATGTAGGTATGTTGAATTTTTAAATGTAGATGTAATCAATTTTACAAAATATTTTTTATTTTCTAGGTAGTACATATAAACTTCATTTTTATTTACTTACTAATATTTTTTTGTAGGTTAATGGTGCTAGATAAGCTTTGACCTTCACGTGGTTGGCACTATCAGTAAATAATTATATATTTGAATCTAAGAGAAGTTTAGGTTTGACATGATCAAAGCTTAGGTTAGATGTGATTGAAGCTCGGGAAATGACTTATAGTTTTCATTTTATGAGTGTTTGAACTTAGGCTAAAAAATGCATTTTTTTTGTATTAGGAAGGGTGTTATTAAGGTCAAAATGGGTGGTGGGTTTGTCGATCAATCCTAATGGGAGGAAAATAACCTGGTCCTAGATGTTACCCATCCCCCTAGACGTTTTGGTAGTGTTATTTTTTAGAAAAGAAGCATTGAAACTATAGTTTTGTAACCACAAATTAAACTTTGACAATATTTATTATCATTATTTTTGCACTTTGGAACAGTAGTGAAAATGTACTTTTGGGTGGATTTGAACATCATGGTAGTGTGATAACATGTAATTTGCATATCTAGACATGATTTTAGTGATATATTTAGAGGTGAAGGTCTCAGAGGTAGAAATGCTAGTTGGAGCTCATGAAGTTGCTTGTTTAATGCTAAAAAGTTGTATTTTTGGACCCCTTATTGTAACTTATCCAATAGATTACTCTCAAATATTTAAATTGAGTGATCTAGGGTGAGATTATAAGGATTAAAAATTTATGGGAAGGATCTGATGGTTCATGGAAATGACTTATAATTTTCATTTTATGGGTGTTTAAACTTAGGCTAAAAAATTGCATTTTTCTTGTATTGGGAAGGGTGTTCTTGATGCTAGAATGGGTGGTGGGTTTGTTGATAAGGCCTGATGGGAGGACAAGAACCTGATCCTAGATGTTATCCAACCACATAAACATGTTGGTAGTGTCAATATTTAGTTAGGAAGCATCAAAACTAGAGTTATGCAACCACAACTTAAACTTTGACAACATTTATTGTTAGTGTTTTTGCTCTTTAAAATGGCCATGAAAATGCACTTCTAGGTGGATTTAGACATTGAATAAGTGTGGTAACATGTAATTTTCATATCTATACATGATAAAAGTGATATATTTATAGGTGGAAGTCCCAGAGGTAAAAGTGCTAGTTAGAGCTCAAGAAGTTGCTTGTTCACTACCAAAAAGTTACATTTTTCAACCCCTCACTGCAACTTATCCAATAGATTAATATAAAATATCATATCTAATTTATCTATGGTGAAATTAAAGGGATTAAATAGGTAGGTAAGGGATTTAATAATCCATAAAAATGAATTATAGTTTTCATTTTATGCATGTTTAAACTTAGGCTAAAAAATTGCATTTTTCTTGTATTGGGAAGGGTGTTCTTGAGGCCATAATAGGTGGTGGGTTTATCTATCAAGCCTAATGGGAGGAAAAAAACCTAGTAATAAATTTTATCTTACCCCTTGAACATGTTGGTAGTGTCAATTTTTATTTAGGAAGCATCTAAACTAGAGTTATACAACCACAACTGAAACTTTGACAATATTTGTTGTTAGTGTTTCTACTCTCTAGAACGGTAGTGAAAATGCACTTCTAGGTGGATTTGAACATTGTGGTAGTGTTATAACATGTAATTTGAATATTTTGACATGATAAATTTGATATATTCATAGGTGGATGTCTTGGAGGTAGAAATTCTAGTTGGAGCTCAAGAAGTTACTTGTTCACTACCAAAGAATTGCATTTTTTGGATCCCTCACTACAACTTATCCAATAGATTGCTATCAAATATTACACCTGAGTTATATGGGGTGTAATTATAGGGATTAAATATATATGGGAAGGATTTTATGGTTCATATAAATGACTTATATATTTAATTTTACGTGTGTTTAAACTTTGGCTAAAAAATTGCATGTTTTTTGTATTGGGAAGGGTGTTCTTGAGGCCAAAATGGGTGGTGGCTGATAAGAGGCAAATAACTTGGTTATAGATGATATAATATCCAAAAAAATGTGTTGGAAGTGTTATTTTTCAGTCAATAATCATTAAAACTTGAGTTATTTAACCACAACTTAAACTTTGACAACATTTATTGTCAGTGTTTCTGCACTCCAGAATGGTAATGAAAATGCACTTCTGAGTGGATTTAAACATTATGGAAATGTGATAAAATGTAATATTATTATTTATATGTGATCAAAGTGATATATTCATATGTGTAATTCCTATAGGTATAAATTCTTTTTGGAGCTCAAGAATTTGCTTGTTCACTGCAAAAAAATTGCATTTTTGGACCCCTCACTACAACTAATCCAATGGATTACTCTCAAATCTTCCACATGATTGATCTAGGGTGTGATTAAAAGGATTAAAGAGGTAGGGTAGGGATCTGATGGTTTATATAAGTGAATTATAGTTTTCATTTTATGTATGTTTGAACTTAGGCTAAAATTTTGAATTTTTCTTGTATTGGGAAGGGTGTTCTTGAGGCTGAAATAGGTGTTGGATTTGTCGATCAGGCTTGATAAGAATACTAGAACCTAGTAATAGATTTTATCCACCCCATATATATATTTATAGTTAAATTTTTAATTTAATAATCATTATAACTAGAGTTATACAATCATAACTTAAACTTTGATAACTTTGACAACTTAAATTAGAGACCTGAAAACTTAATGAGTAATTGACCTATTGACCTACTAACCTATTAGGTGGTATTAGGGGATGATATAAGGTGATGTAAGAACATAGTTTTAAATGGTTAGGTGAGATAAGTTTTATTAAAAGGTCCCATAATTAATGTAAAATGGGGTTGAAGATATGTCATGCCAAAGTTATAAAGGTGATGTGATGCAAGGGCATCAAACTAGAAGACATCATTTTTGAGTTATTATTAGTAGAGGTAAAAGTTTGTCAAAATTTTAATGGAATGTATGTGTAGGATCCAATAGGGTCCTTATGTTATCCTATGAGTCATATATAGTCCTATGAATGATTTTTATAAGTGCTAGGAATTTTCCCTCCAAAATAGGGAATCTAAAAATTCAAATAGTTAAACTATGACTAGGACGGTCAAATGCATGCATGAATTGATTAGGTGAGTAAAGTGGGTTTAAGGGGTAAAATATATTAATTTAAGTTAGGTTTAAACATATATAATTTTAATTAATTAAGGGGTTATTAATTAATTAGTCTTGTAATCAACCTTAAGCATTGAGTTAGTTATTATAAGGAAGTTTGATATAACCACCAACCAAAACCAGCATTGAAGTTGGTGGAAAATGAAAGATAGTTTTTTTAAGGAGTATAGGAGAGAATAGGGAGATAGACATATCCAATAATAAAGAGGAGGATCAGAGAAGGAGATAACATACAAAAATTCTCAATAAATATCTCCATTCCAAGAAAGGACTGTAAAATAATAGAGAACAAAGATATGAATAAAGGAAAGTGACTTATTGTGGATTATCCATTTAGTGTATATTATTTAATTAGTTTCATGTTATCCTTTAAGGTCATTGAGGACATGAATATGTTGTCATTTTTGTAAGGTTATATGTGGATGAATGATTGTAGGTGGTAACCAAGAAGTGACTGTAGGTCATCATCAAGGAAGGGAGCTTGGAGTGATTCCACTAGTTGGTAAGTTGTGAGTCATCATGATATTAGTTTTAAATGTGTTGAACCTATACATAACTATAGAGAAATGAGTAATACATATATACATGGATAACTTATAAAAAGGGTTACCTTTGCACATATACCCTACTTTGCCTATGACAGTCTAATATGAAAGTAAATGGTTGTTTCTCATTAAGTATGAATTTGGTGTAGATAATGATATGTAGATTGAGAATGATAATTGAGGTGGAAGGTTAATTGTTTTTTATAAAAAATATAATGGTACATAATCAAAATATAGCTCTCTAGAACAAATAAATCCTGTCTATACCTTATTTTGGGTTAACAGTCACATTACAAAGGGAAGTAAAACTTATTTTTGGATTGGACACGATCTTAGATTCTTAAAAAAAATATTGAAAAAATATATGTATGGATAAATGAAATAATATATAGATTAAAAATGAGGAAGAAGCTTGTCTTCACATGGTAATATTGAAAAATATGACCTACTTGCATAAAATTGCATTAACCTATCTTTCTTGTCTTACCTTCCAAAAAGGAAAAGTGGGGTACATATAAGGAAAATTAGGGAAACATGAGGAAGCCTCTAATTTTCATAATTATATAATTACATTAAAATATAATTAGCCTATATGACCCTTTTATGACTAACTTAAAGAATCTTAATTGACATAAAATGGCCAGAAGGCCGTGTAAGCAAAACCCAATTGGAAAAAGCACTACACCAACACCCCCCCTTAAGCATAGCTTAGGTGAGATGAGAATTGGGTCTTGGCATTGAAAGACTAATGAGGTACCCAAGTACATAGTGAAGAACCTCCATGGGAGGAAGAATAAGGTGGAGCAGCCCTAACCCCAATAAGAGCTTGTAGATGAACAAATTTACTCTCTATGAAGGGCTTGGTTAGAATATATACAATCTACTCTAATGTTAGATAGTACTGAAGATCAATGACTTTCTCATTAATAAACTCCCTACTGAAGTGCATGTGAATATCTATGTGTTTGGTCCTTTGATGGAGAACTAGATTTATATAAATTTAGATAGTGCTTTGGTTGTGATAGTAGATAATTTTTGGATTATGAAAATGCATACCAAACTTAGTGAGAATCCCTTGAAGCTAGATTGCCTTAATGGTGGCATTGATAGCCCTTCTGTATTCTATCTTTGTAGATGATAAATAAATTGCATGCTACTTCTTGCTTGACCAAGTTATTAGACCTCAACTAAGTGAGAAACTATAGCCTAACATGGAATTTTAACTTTGAATATCTCCATTCCAATCTGAATCTATGTATTTGATCAAATCAATCTTTGTTCCTAATCCTTAGTGTATCCCAATGTTGTGCAAACCCTAAATGTAGTGTAGAATCCACTAAGCTTCTTTCCAATATAATTCATGTGGCTCCTACATAAACTAGGAGACTATGCCAACTACATAAGATATGTTAGGTCTAGTGTGTGTGAGATAGATAAGACTACCCACAAGTTTCTGATATGGAGTTACATCCAATGGTGTAGGACAATCAACCTCAAACTTCACACCATACAAGAAGGAAGTAGGAGCTGTCTTAAAATAAACCATGTTAAACCTTACAAGTAAATCAAGAGAATAATTAGATTGTGATAAAGTTATCCCAAAATCTAACTGAATGATTTCAATCTCAAGAAAGTAAGGAAATAATCCCATGTCTGTCATTAAAAATCTATCTAAAAGTGTAGTTTTCACTGCTAAGATGGATGATCATGATCTCCTTATAATCAGTATGTCATCCAAATAAATAACTAGGATCAACATAGAATCATCTGACATAAGATGTAGACATTTGGATCTGAGTGACATTTGGTAAACCTGATTGTGAGGAAAAAGGAGTCCATCTTGGCATACCATGCCTGAAGGGCCTATTTGAGTCCCTAGATAGATTTATTGAGTCTATAGACTAAGGAGGAATGTTCCACAAAGCCTTGTGGTTTTTTCGTGCAGATTTATTATTTGAGGTCACCATGTAGAAAATCATTCTTGACATCCATTTGGTAAACATCCCATTGATATGCAGTTGCAATGGCTAGAGTGAGTCTAATAGATGTCATTTTGGCTATACGATTAAATGTCTCAGTGTAGTCTATATTAGGCACTTGAGAAAACCCCTTTGCAACTAGATGATATTTTTACTTATCAACACACCCATATATATCATACTTAGTCCAATAAACCTATTTGTAATGGAACAATTTTCTTCCTTTAGGAAGAGGGACAAAGTCCCATGCTTTGTTCCTGATTAGGGAACTATACTCCTCTTGCATAGCAGAATCCCATTCTAGTATGCCAAATGCCTCATGAAAGGTTTATGGATCTGAGGTAATGGTTAGATAGGCATGTGAATTCCCCTAAAATTTTAAATGTGTCTGCCTTATATTTGATGGATTTCCAACCCATTTATTAGCACTTTAAAGTGTTTGTCTAGCCCAAGTGGGACTAGAATTGTATGAGATTCAAGAATCAAGAGGTGAGTCATCATCATCTATAGTGTGAGTTTGAGATGAAAGAGGATAATCCTCATCACTAATATCATCACTTGAACTTGAAGAAGAAGAAGAGTCATCCTAATCATCAAGGGGATATTAAGGTGGATCCAAGTCACTGTCTAAGGTGGAATCAATGTCTAGTGATATTTTTGAAGAATTTAGAGTGCTAGTACTGAGTTCAAGTGGGCCCTTGTGAAACTTAACACTCATTTCAATGAACAACTCATGAGTTTTAGGATGGAAAATCCTATATCCCTTAGTACCCTCTACATAACCCACAAAGATACAAGATTTAATCTAAGGGTCCATTGCCTTGCATTTCTTCTTGGGAATACATGCCATTGATGGTGATCCAAACACTTGAAAGTGATCCACTATGGGCTTGTGACCATCCCATGTTTTAAAAGGAGTTATTCCTTTCAAGGCTTTTTTTGGAGCATGGTTTTGAATGTAACATGCATAGTTGATTACTTTAGCCCAAAATTGAGGAGTAAGAGACTTTGATTAAAGCATGTAGTTGGTCATTTCCTTCAAGGAATAGTTCTTAAACTTAGCCACACCATTTTATTGAGGATTGTATGGAACTATGTGTTGCATTTGAATCCCCTCTGATGTTCAAAACTAATTAAACCTATTATTGACATACTCCCCACCAATGTCAGTCCTTAAGATTTTGATGGAACAATCTGACTACTTCTCCACAAGTGCCTTGAAGTCTTTGAAGTGATCAAAGATCTCATACTTCTTTTTGAGAAAAAAAACCCAAGTCTACCTCAAAAAGTCATTGATGAATGTGATCATGTATCTAGTCCTAGTGAATTGATGTTTTGTAAATGGACCTACTATGTCACTACAGATAATTTATAGCTTTTATTCAGCTCTGCTTACTTTGCCCTTGTCATATTTCTCTTATAGATGCTTACCAAGAATGTAGCCATTGCATAGGCCACCCCATAATTTGACTCTAAGAAACCCTAAAAACATGTCTTGATGAATAATTTACTCCAAGTAATGGTAGTTTAAATGGCCAAACCATTCATTCCATAGTTTACTCACTCCATCTACATGAGTAAGCAATGCAACTAAGTGCTGATATGGGGAAAATTGTGAAAAGGTATACAACCTAGACTAATGATTAGCCTTACCATAAGACACTATGGTGTCACTATGTAGCTCCTTGATAACCACTGAATTAGGGTTGAACTCAACCTACTTCTTTGCACCTATGTGAGTGATTTAATATATAGATAAAACATTGGCAGATAGTGAAGGAACACATAAAACATCATTGAAGGTCGCATCACTTACTTCAACTAATCCTTTACCACTGACTTATGCTGAAGTGTCATCACCCATGAGAATTAAAGGCATGAAACATGGATCTATTTATGAAAATAGATCCTCTAAGGAGGCCATGTGATAGGAATCACCCAAGTCAAGAACCCAAGTTGAAGGCTAAGAAGCTATTGCAACAAGTGCCTTGCCCTTATTTTTACCCTTTTTTTATCTTTACCCTTTACAAAATATTGTGTAGACATGTTCTAAATTGAGGATTCAGGGACACTGATGTTATTATTCTCAAGAATCTTAGTTAAGGTATTAATCTTGTTTTTCATGCATTAAGATTCATTATGCCCATGTTTATTACAAAATTTGCATTTGAGTTTCTCCTTCTTAGGTTTCCCACTTGAGGAGGGATAATTTTATGATGCATTAAGATTGACATTTGATTTTTGATTCTTGTGCTCATGATCTGGTTTATACTATTTCTTCTCTTGTTTTCCATTGTTAGAAGGCTTCTTCTTGTCTTGATTGACAATCAAAGTATGTGATTTTGAAGACTTCAATGCACCCATTTGAACCAACTTGTCTTTTTCTTGAGTTAGATTGGTAACAAACTCATTAAATGATGGCATTTTTCAAGTGGATCCAAGTGCACATTTGGTAGCATGAAATGTAGATATGAAAACTAAATAATCATGACCTTGTTTTTCAAGCACAGATAGAATCAACTGGTCATCTATTTTCTCAATGCCACATTATTTCAATTACAATCTCAGTGATTTAAACTTTTTAAATAAGTCTTGTAGGGTGTCATAGTCACTTGGGCTCAATGTGATAATCTCATTCTCCATATCATGACCCCTCATGATGTCTTACACTCCAAAAATCTTGTCTAAGATGGTCCAGACTTCATTGAGAGTTTTTGTAGATTCAACATGAAATAAGAGGTCAAGAGACATTGAAATGCATAAGAACCCATAGGCCTCATCACATCTATTATACCACTTAACCTTTTCTACATTTATAGATTACTCATTTTCCTCATCCATAGTGATTCGGCAGAGTCCTTTACCTCTCAAGGTGAGCTACATTTTAGACTTCTAGTCGAGATAGTTAAATGGTATGAGTGGTTCAATGTTTAGATCCATTAGTGTATATTAGATTGAGATAGATTAAAAAATTGATATGAAAGAAAATAATATATTTCACATAGTAAAATTACCCCCTTGAACTATCAATAAGACCCCCTCTTAAGTTACAATGCAACACATGCTCAATATTGGATGTCAGACACTGAGAATGTGTCTATGAGCAATTAGTATGAGAGAGTAAGAGAGGGACATTAGACACAGTTGATAATATGCCCAAGAAAGATATAGTAATATTTAAGCCATTATACCATGAAGAAAAATGGATGTTATAAAGGGCCTAAAATAATATCACCAATGCATACATCTTGAAAAAATATGCACTTTGAAAAACAACACCCAAAATAGAGTTATGGATTGAAAGTTATGGCACTTACAATTTATTACTTCTACACATTCCTAGACCCTTTCTAAAAATGGATTTTTTTTCCAAACTTGTGATTTTTTATAGAAAAAGATAGAAATGACAAAAAATAGAAGTAATGGTACCCCATAAATTTGAATAGTAAAGACCCTCCAAAAGTTTGGGTCAGTCTAGGAAGATTAATCTAGATTTTAGAGACTACTTTGCTAATGCAAATAATCGGCCTTAAAAAAATTGAGTAGAGGTGCCCCACAACTCTAAGTTTCTCTTCATAGTGTAACCTAGGTTTTTGACACTACTTAACTACCACAAGTAATTAGCCTTTGATAGCCTGAGTAAGGTAGTAAAGACCCTTTCAAAGTCTGGTTTAGTCTTCAAGGAGTAATCTAGGTTTCTTAAACTACTTTACTTCCAACACCTAGTAGTAATCACCCTTCTAAACCTTGAATCATATTAATGACTCTTCAAAAACCGGAGTTGGTCTGTAGTAGTGTAATCTAGGTTTTCAGACCTGCTTTGTTTGAGGTAGATGAAGTTGTAAGTAAAGCAACTCCATAAGTTTGATTTGGTCTGCAATAGATTAAATTAGGATTTTAGACCTGCTTTACTTAACATCATGGATTTTCAAGTAAAGCAATTTCACAAGTCTGATTTGGTTTATGGGTAAGTAAGTAGACTTATCAAACAACTCAACTTAGAAAGTGAAGTTACTCACTGCTGAAAGTCCAATTTGGTCTACTAGTTAAGTAACAAACCTCCAAAAGTCTGGATTGGTTTATGGAATCTTCAATGCATGCAACATGAAGTAGATATATTTTTGATCTAAAGTAATGACCACCTATAGATCTGAGTAATATAGAGGTTTGATTGCATGAAAATCAAGGCAAGCTAAAAACATCCAAAATACTTTAGTAATAGAAATTTTTCAAGAGACCCATTTGAAATTTTGACCTGAGGAAGAAAACCTAGAAGGTATTTTTTCACAACAAAGGAAGTATGGATTTTTGTAGAAAACAAAAAATGGGGCCTTAAGATGCCAAAAAGAAGGGAAAACTTGATTGTTCTAGAACTAAGTCATGTTTATAGTCAATCCAAGGGTTTTGACACCTTCTAAAACTAGTGGCATAGTTATTTTTGAGATCTGAAGCTCTATTAGAAAATTTTACATGAATTATCCAAAGAATCCCACCAAACCCTTCTTTTTTCTGGAATAACGAATGTAGCAAGATTTCACCACAAAGATTATTACAATACTGACAAAAATGGTTTTGATACCATGTCAAATTAGCCATGATCTTAGATCCTTTCACATAAAATTGAGTAAATATATGTATGGAGCAATGAAATCATAGATAAATTACAAATGAGGAAGAAGCTTGTCTTCACATGACAATATTGTAAAATATGACCTGCTTGCATAAAATCACAATAACCTATCTTTCTTATCTTATCTTCCAAAAAGGAAAAGTGGTGTACATATAGGGAAAATTAGGGAAACATGAGGAAGCCTCTATTTTTTCTAATTATATAATTACATTAAAATATGAATATCCTATGTGACCATTTTATGACTAACCTAAGGAAGCTTAATTGACATAGAATGGCCATAAGGTCGTGTAGGAAAAACCCAATGAGAAAAAGTACTACACTAACACTTATTTTTTAATATTTTCAAGTATGAAATTGAATATATGGACTTATAATATGGTCCCATAATCAAATGATGTTTTTAATCTCTTAGAAGATGCATGAGATATTTTGAATTTAACTAATACTCCATGTTGCTATGACATGCCTGTAAGGTGCCTTGTTGTGCATAGTTAAGATAGAAAGGAGAGAATTTTCTTGTATAAATGTGTATGATAATGGATATAATGGTTTATATGGTTGGTTATAGGTGGAAATAAAGTAGTGAGAGTTGGAAAATCCCTTAAGATATTACTTGACACTCATTGATACATAAACCTTGTTGTCACAGTCCTAAATAGGACTAAAAAACCTATGTTTTGATGGTTAGAAGAGATAATAAAGAGAAATGAGATTTATCACATATTTTATAAGGTATGTGGGGTGAAATTATACTTATATGTGTCATTTTTGTCCTTTGAAACTTTTTATAACTAAAGATATTGAATTATATCTTCCCTCAGCCTGTGTAGAAGCCTAACTAGGGTCTGAAGAGCAAAAACCCCATAAAAAGAGTTTTAAACCTAAAAAATTAATGAAAATTCATAATATAACATGTTTTATGTATTTAAAAAGTATAAATTGGTTTAGGTGTAGTTTAATGCTATATAGTATGGATTTGGTGACTGTGGGTTTAAGATAGGGTTAATTAGGCCACATTGAAGGGTGGTTTACAAAGGAAGTGTGGTCTAGGAGTGGAGTTAGGTCATGAAATTTTAAAAAAACCTATAAGGAGATATAGGGTGGATATAAAAGGTTTTAAATATTTTTAATATTTGATATATTTCTCAAACCAAGAGAATTTGCACAAAAAAAGGCTACAAGCCTAAGGAGACTATTGTGAGCCCTATATGTGGAATTGAATGTTGAAGTGTGTTTGAGAACTTGTAAGAGGTTAAGGTGTGATTTGACCATATAAGAACATATATGATATAATATTAACTCTTTGATACCTATATCAAGTTTTGGTACTTGAGACCTAAGAAAATTGCCTAGTGAGAAGCTAGAGAAGAGAGAGAGGAAGTTTGGGAATGGAATGAGGTAGAGAGTTAATGTGAGTTATATGATAAAGGTAAATACCATAAAGAAGTGATTATAAATTTAAAATAAACATGAATTTCGGAAGGAGACTAACAATCGTAGTGATCAAGAGAGTGAAACTAGATTGAAGATATAAGATTCAAGCCAAGCATTACATGAGAATGAGATCTTTTATAAGACCAGAGCCAAGAGTGGATGATTTTAAGACTTTTAACTAATACCTATGCATCATGATTACCCTTAATAATAGTGTTTAGTCATGTTAACACTATCCTCATGTTGGATGTAAGAGAATAAGATGATGATCTAGTCTTTTTCATGGGCTATGTTTTGTAATCAAGATTGCTAAAAGTGAATAAAAATGGAATGGTTTTGTGTATCTATATTTAATGGAATGAAATTGGATTATCATCAATTTGTATATTTTATTTAAAAATCCCTAGAGGCCATGATAAATTCACTTTTGTGTATATTGGTAGGTTTAAACAAGAGACTATAGGTGAATAGTTAAATGTCTAGGTTGGATTGAAAACAAGTAACAAATGTTCACTACCCCATTATTTGAAAGGTTGCCATGTTCACACAGTTATCACTCTATTTGATAGATGGTCAATGCCGTGTTATGAAATAAAATTAAAATAAAGGTTTATGTGTGCCTAAATAAGGTAAATGTCCATGGAGTTGGTAGAATTTGGTATAATGGAGGAGAGTACAAATCAGTAGAAAGATCTTTTGGGAGTTTGGAACTATTGAACACAAATAGACCTATTATCAATCAGGAGTGTGCCCTTATGAGAAAGTGTGAAATTCCTCACTCCTATTGGAACATGGAATCTCTCAAAAGTTTGGGTGAATTCATAAGGGATATAATCTCTAGAGAGGGCTGGTTCCCTTGGTGCTCTCACTAAAACTTATCTTTCAAACCTACTACTTACTGATTTTGACAAGGAAAAGGGTTCAAAAGAGAATGAAAATAGATGAAACTAAATGAAACCTAAAATGGAAGGTGATGCAGCAATTTTTTTTAAAGTTAAATGATTTAAATGAAACTTATATTAAATATAAAATCTTACACACACGTTCACTACACCCAAGTAAGATTTCTACATCAATATTTCATAAGAAGGACCTTACAAACTCAATTCATGCAAAGAAAGACTCAACTCACGTCTAATACATGAAATTAAATTTGTCTTGGAAACTTATAATGACCTTTATAACAAAAAAAATCTCTAATAAAGGTACAAAACCAGATCATAACCAAGGAAAAAAAGTAATTCACTAAGTTATATCAATGGCAAGCACATACACTTCACTAGAAAAGACCTGAAAATGGAGGAATTTTTCTTCTTATTGCTCTCAAAAGGTGAATAAAATTTTTGGAATAATTTAGGCACAATAAAAATATAAAATATTCATCTTAAATTTTGGAAAAAATAATACATATATCAAATAAATGCTTGGAGACAAAGCAACCCCAAAGCAGGGGACCTCAAACTTGGTCAAATGGCTCCTCCAAAAGTGCTACATGTCATATTTAGCTTCTAAAATATTGGAAATTAATTAATTTTAATGTAAAATAAGTTTTAAAATGTTTATGGGTCTTATAATACTCATAATTGTGTTTTCTCAAGCTTAGAGCACTTGGAAAGTGCCTATATTCTTGCACTAACCCTTAGATTTTAGCTTTCTTATCTCCCTTGATGAATGGGTATCCTCCATGGATGTAGGTATTAAATTAATTTAAATTATTTTATTTTAACCATTATATAATCTCATTAGTGATTATTTAACACTTGGAAAGAGTTGGTTATAAGACTCCAACAAATTGACTTTGTCTTGCACATGGGCTTTGGAAGAGTAAGAGTCATATTTGCACTTGTTGGAGACATTTTACAAAGTATTATTTAATTAAAAATACTCCTTGAACTCATAATATATTTAATATGGAATTACATATCCTTATTAAACTTTTCAGGTCTTTGTAATAGGCTATATTCACCTATTTAGCCTTCAAACTCCTCAAAAGGCTCATTTTGCACTATGGCATAGAGGGAAAAGGAGGATTTTTTTCCAACCTTTCATCAAATATTAAATTTTAAACCATGGATTGATTATTGAGGACACACAAGACCTGTTACTATATTATTCAAAGCACTAGTTACTCCAAAAATCTTGATTTGACATTCAAATCATGCATTTTCCATGTGTTCTTTATAGCCCTATTTTCTTGAAAAGCTCCTTGTCTGGGAGAAAATAGAAGTGATGATGAAAAAAAGAATTTTTAAAAGTAAAAATTATCCTCCCACATATCCATAAAAAATTTTGAGGTCAAACTCCAAGATTTGATATGCTTTCTAGCCCATTTAGCTTGCGAAATTAGGCCAAATTAGCCCTTTTAGCCCTAGAAGATAAATTTTGTTGTTAGTAGCTCACACATGTATGAAAACTCAAATTTTTTTTTGATTAAATTTTATAATTACCCCACCATGATACGTGTCAATTTTTGTGGTTTTTAACTACATGACAGTACCAAAACCGTGAAATGGCCTTTGGAAGGCTTGTCCTTTGAAGGCATTTTCTAACTGGCCCAAAAGAATGGAATGGTTTGGGAAACTTTAGATTATTTTTTATGAATTTTTGAGATTTTAAAATTAAAACAAGTCTTAATATTCCTTTTATATCAATTGGCATCTTTGGATGATCCTTGGAACCCTTATTTTAGCTCAAAAATAAGAAAAAGTACTATTTTTGCCTAAATCTGTACAAGTGAAGTACATAAAAAAGCCATGTGAAGGACACCATAAGAGTAACATAAAAACTTTGGTATGTTTCTTGAATAAAATATGTGGTTTTGTGGGGTTTCCAACTTAAAACTTGTAAACTGGTTTAAAATAAAGTTTTGGGAGGGTTTTTGGTAGTTTTCTTGAGGAAAACTCAGCTTCTTCTTGCAAGAATCTCACAATTTGATTGTCATATTTGAAAACTTTCCAATTATCATGATTATTCATAACATAATTCATTACAACCACCTTTATGTGTGACTGAATTTTTTCACTATTTATATCAGTTGGGATACTAAATTGTACCCTAATGGCAGCGAACTTATTTGCATGTTTTTTATCATCTCTTGGTATTGCCTAAATGTTAAAAGATTGAAAATATTAAAGTAAGTCGCATATTATATGTTTATATTATCTAATAATTTTTTTTTTGAATAAATTTAAATCTCTTACTTGGTGAACTATGAGTTCACTATCACCAAAAACTTGCAAGGTGTCGACTTTCATCTTCCTAGCCCACTACAAATCATGAAATAGTGCCTCATACTCTGCAACATTGTTTAAAAAAACAAAATTAAAATTAATAGAAGAGAAATAAATTTGATTTTCTGGATTAAAAAATTAATTACAGCCCTATTACCATGTTTATTCCTTGATCCATCAAAGTACAATTGCCATAAACCTTCACTAGATTCATCATCCTTAACCATGACTGGAATTGGTGCATCATTGTCATGAAGGAAATACACACCAAGTCCTTGTTAAATTATATTATAAGGATCATGATCATATAAATTAGATACCCAATCATCAAGAAAAAAATCTTTAACTCTATCCAAATGTGATTCATTTTCTACTCTAGTAGTATCTAACATCTCATCCGAGATGATACAGTTAGTGTTCACAACATTTGGCATATATGGTTCTAAATGGAAACGTGCAATAGGTTCAGAATGTATTATTACCTTGGTATCATACATGGTATTTAAAATCAAATAAGTCCAATTAGTTGATAAATATACTCCAATTTTTCAGGTGAAGTCCCTTGAAAGGAACTTATCAAAGTAAGGAAGTAAGTCCACCACAACAACATCCTGCTAAATAGTAACATTGAGACAAGCATGTAGTGTCGATTTTAGATATTTTATTATGCCTAACATATTTTTTGTTAACCCATCTAATTATTATACCCCCTTAGTATTTGGCTCATAAACAAGGCCAAGCTTGTCTGTAATCTACTTAGGCATAATTATGCTACTAGCTCCACTATCCACCATACAGTTATGAACCAAAGTGTCACCCACTATCAAATAAATATATAAAGGAAGAGTTTTATTTTATTTTACCTTATATTTATCCACATTTATGATCTTATGTGTTTGATGTACTTGTTACTTAGTTGGCTGATCCAAATTGCCTAAGACAAAACCTTCTTTTTCAACCGATTTTGGAGATAATTTGAGAACTAAAAGATCTTGGATGAGACTATATTTTTGTCCTAGAATGGAAAGAGAATCCCACATGCTAATGCTGATGTTATAATTTTTCATCTGATCCACTAGACTGAAATGAGACCCACTAACTTTTGGATGAACTTTTTGAAGCACTTGCTACATATGAACTAGAGGTACTTGATGAACTTTACTAACCTCTAAATTCTGAGTTTTCTATGTTGTAGGGGCATCAAGTTTCTCTTTTGTACTCTAAGAAACAATGTTAGGAGTACTTGAAACATTTATCACATCTTGAGCCTCATCAATGGCTCTTCTTTTATATCTAGTTATAGCTACAACTTGACCACTTATATTGTTAGTTTCAACACCCTAAGTAAAAGCAACATGATCATCCATTTGCCAATTCACATTAATGGCATCAAGCTGCCCTTTAACTTGTTGAGTCTCTCCTTATGATGCCAAACTTATGTCTTGGTACTGACCTCCTGTAAAATAAAACTCTTCTTGTGTCATTTTTGGGATAGTGATGTTTTGTGATACCAAGACTTGGTTTTGAGCATCATTAATATTAGAGGGATACCAACCTAAATCCTGCATCAAGTTATTTTAAGATGGGATGGGAATAATGGATTTTTAAGTGGAAGGAGTATTAGGATCAAGGGCAACATATGAATTAGTTGGAGTTATGGCTGTTTGTGCTTGTTAAGGTGGTCTATTCTCTCTAAAACCTTGATAAGGAGGTCTTTGATCTTTGAAGGACTCATAGGTAGTCTAATTTTATTGTTGATAAGGACTATTAGATTGAAATTGTTTCCTCTTGAGTTGTACTATTTCATCTGCAAAGGATTGTAACAAGCCTTTCAACTCTCCTATCTCACTAGTTTGACTAGTAGGCGCTGCAATTTGAGTTTGAGATGATGGAATAGGAGGTAAGGATGGAATTTGAGAAATTTTAGGGGCTGGTATAGACTTCAATTCTAGGAATATAGGTGTTGGAGGCCTTGGAGAAAGCTTACTAGCTTGTATCAAACTATTCTCTACCCTTATTGTAACTTCATACTCATCTGACAAGGTAAAACCACCCATTGACTGTATCATCACATAATTTCAGAGTTAGGGGCCTTAAAATAGTATAGGAATGCAAATTTAAGGGATGACCTAATCAACATAGGTATCTTAGTCCATATCTTTTGGAATCTAAGGTTAAAATCAGACATGAAATCATGAGGAGCTCTCTTTATGGTAGTTAATTGTTCAACCAAAGATAGATGATTATATTTGTCCTCAAATTTACTGACTAAGGCTGCACCCAATTGATCCTAGGTAATAATGGAGTTTAGTGGGATATTTCTATACCACTGTAGTGCTTTTCCTTTAAAGGAAGCAACAAACAGTCTAAGATATACATTCTCTTAAATAACATTATGGACTGAACAGAGATTAACTACATCCTGGATGTTCTCAATAGGGGTTGTTTTATTTTTTACTCAGAAGAATGGGATACTCTTGAAAGAAGACACAATAATGTCATCAAACTATGCTAAATTCAGTGGGCTACCTGTATTGAATGGAATAAACACTTGGTTTTTGATAGCCATTTGGATAGTGGGGATTGTAGTGCTTAGAACAATAGGATAACTAGGAGACAAATTTTGATTTTTAGGATATGGATTTTTCCTAATAAACCTTGATATTTTATATGATGTAGAAGACAACTCAATGAATTCAAAAGGAATACCTTTGCTAACTGATCTTGTGATAACCTTTGGAATGAAAGAATTGCCTAAATAATTCTATAAACTATGAAACCTAAAGAATATTTATATTTTTATGAATATGGATATTATTCTCTAGTACAAATACCTCTCCTCAACTCCAAACTTCAGCTATGCCAAGGAGTAAGTGTCCCACCAGGCATGTCAAAAACTATTGTCAATCAGGAGTGTGCCCTTGTGAGAAAGTGTGCAATTCCTCACTCCTGTTAGAACATGGAATTTTTCCAAAGTGTGGGTGACTTCATAATGGAGAGAATATATAGATAAGTCTATCTCCCTTTGTGCTCTCACTAAAACTTATCTTTCAAACATACTACTTACTGATTTTGACAAGGAAAGGGGTGTAAAATATTATGAAAATGGATGAAACTAAATGAAACCTAAAATAGAAGGTGATGTACCAATTTTTTTGTGAAATTAAATATTTATATGACACTTATATGAAATATAAAATCTTACACACACATTCACTACAACCAAGTAATATTTCTACATCAATATTTCATAACAAGGACCTTACAAACTCAATTCATGCAAAGGACTCAACTCACATCTAATACATGAACTTAAAATTGTTTTGGAAACTTATAATGACCTTTATAAAATCAAAAATATCTCATGAAGGTACAAAAATGGACTATAACCAAGGAAAACAAGTAAATCACTAAGTTATATCAATGACAAACACATACAATTCACTAGAAAAGACCTGAAAATAAAGGAATTTTGCTTCTTCTTGATCTCAAAAGGTGAATAAATTTTTTGGAAGCCTTTAGGAACAATAAAAATAGCAAATAGTCATCTTAAATTCTATAAAAAATAATACATATAGCAAATAAATTTTTGGAGACAAAGTAACCCCAAAGTAGGGGACCTCAAACTTGGTCAAATGGCTCCTTCAAAAGTGCTACATAGCATTTTTAGCTTCTCAAATATTGGCCCTTCATAAAATGGCATGGAAAATATTTTTTAAAGTTTTTACTGGTCTTAGGATACTCATCATTTTTTTTCAAGCTTAGATCACTTGGAGAGTGCTTATATTCTTGCACCAACCTTTAGATTTTAGATTTCTTGTCTCTCTTGATGAATGGGTCTCCTCCATGGATGTAGGTATTTGATTCATTTAAAGTATTTTATTTTAACCCTTATATAAGCTCATTAGTGATGTTTTAACACCTTTCAAGAGTTGGTTATAATACTCCTTCAACAAATTGACTTTGTCTTGCACATGGGCTTTAGAAGAGGAAGAGTCCTATTTGCACTTGTTGGAGAACTTTTCCAAAGTCTTATTTCATTAAAAATCCTCCTTTACCTCATCATATGTTTAATATGGCATTAAATATCCTTATTTAAATTTTCAAGTCTTTTTAATATGCTATTTACACCTATTTATCCTTCAAACTCCTCAAAAGGCTCATTTTGCAC
Organism: Torreya grandis; assembly: GCA_037957365.1. NCBI lineage: Eukaryota > Viridiplantae > Streptophyta > Pinopsida > Cupressales > Taxaceae > Torreya > Torreya grandis. Next base: position 1,422,127 of record JARHVA010004612.1, read on the forward strand.
TATGGCATAGAGGGAAAAGGATGATTTTTTTCTAACCCTGAATCAAAGCTACACTTTTAAACCATATATTGCTTCTTAAGGACACACCAAACCTGTTCCTGGATTATTAATTCACTAGCTACTCCAAAAATCTTGATTTGACACTCAAATCATGCATTTTCCATGTATTCCTTGTAGCCCTATTTTCCTAAAAAGCTCCTTTTCTGGAAAAAAATCAAAGTGATGATGCAAAAAAAATACTTTTTATAGATACCATTATCTTCCCACATACCCATACAAAATTTTAAGGCCAAAATCCAAGATTTGAGATTCTTTCTAGCCCATTTAGCTTGCCAAATTAGGCCTAATTAGCCCTTTAAGCCCTAGAAGAGATATTTTTGCTATTGGGAGCTCACACAAGTGTGAAAACTAAAAAAAGTGTTTGATTCAAATTTTATCAATACCCCCACCATTCTCCATGTCAATTTTTGTGGTTTGGAACCACCTAGAAGTACCAAAACCATGAAATGGCCTTTGGAAGGCTTGTCTTTGAAGGCATTTATCTGATTGGCCCAAAAGAGTTGAATGGTTTGGGAAATTTTGGATTTTTTTATGAATTTTTGATAGTTTTAAAATTTAAAAAAGTCTCAATATTTTCCTAAAATTTTATATTATCTTTTCATGTGCTTTGGAACCCTTATTTCAACTCAAAAACAAGAAAAAGTACTATTTTTGCCCAAAACCTGTACAAGTGAAGGTATACATTAAAAAACCATGTTAAGGAACCCTCTAATAGTTACCTAAAAGATATGGTAGGTTTCATGAATCAAATATGTGTATTGGTGTGGTTTCCAACTCAAAACTTGTAAACTGGTTCAAATTAGGGTTTTTGGAGGGTTTTGATAGTTTTCAATCTTAACCTTTGTTCATAAAAATTGGAATGTACAAAATGAGAAAAAAATCCACAAATTTTAATTATAATACCCCCTAAAACATCCCCTAACTCTTTATCTCCCATTCTAAACCTCTTTGATGGGGTGAGCATCCAAACTTGGCCTCTCAAGTGGATTCCTTCATTCTGTGCACCCTCACTTGCTTTTGAACCCAAAAATGGCTTATTTTTGACTTATTATAAAAAAAATATATTTAAAACATATTATATATACTCCATTAAAATTTTAAAATTATTTTTAATTGTCATTATGACCTTGGAAGTGGAAATGACCCCCTGTTGGGCAAAAGGCCTAGTCTAGGATAGTGGGGTTTGAGTGCAAATGGCCACCCACCAAACACTTATGAGTGTTTTCATCACCATTCCTGAGATTTATTAATTATATTTCACACTAAATACATCTTATTACATCATCCAAAATCATCCAAAAGTGTTTCCAAGATACACCAAACACTCATTTTGGTCACATTTTCCCCATTCTTTGTCTCCGTGCATGCCTAAAAGTGGCCTACCTTTGAGACAAAAAATGAATATGTTCCTATTTATCCTTGAAAAAAAATAAATATATGGGGGTGTCCCTTAGGTCATAAGTACCATATGTACCAAAATTCAAGTCAAATTATCTTTTTAGCTCCCTCAAACCAAAATTCTAAGGCAGACTTTTGAGAAGTGGATTGTGTGCAAAAAATGGTATATGGACTGAAATTTGTTTGTTTGGACCACTTTATTGTCTTATTTCATAATGATTATCATTAGGTTGATTTATAATAATCATTATGGAAACTTCCCCAAGTATATTGGTCATAATCCCAACCTTGACTAAACTCCTTTCCCTCATCCCTCATTCTTCTCTTGGTAGGCCTATTGTTTGTTATATGAATGTGCTTCTTTGCTTAGGAATGACACTTGTAAGGTATGTATTGCATGGTTAGGCCTTTTTAATTGATTTTAGGTCTCCTTTGAGTCATTTATATTCACCTCCTTTAATTCATCCTTAACACACAACTAGATTCATTTCTCTAAAGCATATGAAGGTCTCTCTAGGGCTAATTGACTATGCATAGACTGTAGTGTACCTTCGTTATCTCCAACCTCTATTATCTAACAAATAAAATTGATAAACATCCTTATATTTAATTTGCTTTTAATGTTTCAACATACCTCATTATCCATGCTAATTCCCTCACAGACTTATGAAAAATACCTTCTTCACAACTCCTTTCATATGCTAAGCCAAGCCTACTTGAGGTGGCTGTAGGTGCACATTTTAGGCCTTTGACTGAGTTGAGGTTAAAACCTCCTTGTTCTCAAAATTGGATTAGATATATTAAGAGTAAACCTCATTTTGGATATATATTTATCAATACAATATTCCAAGTATGCCTCTCAAGCTCTGCCACCTAGCTTTCTTCAATCCATATGCATGTTCCCCTAGGGTTAACAGACTATGTTCATGCCATTTAACATGCCTTGACCTTGAATAAGCCTATAGGTTCCTTTTTCCTTTATTTTAGGTTCTTTATGAATGTCCCTCTATTCAAAATTTCCCCTCATATGAAAGGGTCTCTTCCAAACACAATAAACCCTATTAGTTATAACCTACTATTAACTATAACCTACTATTAGTTGGCTGTAGGTTAACATTTTCAATGGGATGCATGCTTGTTTAGATACTTAAAAACTTTAAACTTATTTATACTCCAAATACAAATCTCTTCTTTCTTTCATGAACTCCTTTAGCTCAAATGACCCCTGGTAGATGATATCCTCACTTGGTTGTACCTTTGATTATAGGCCTATTATATAGACTGAGTCCTAGTATAGGCCATAAAGAGCCTTGAAAACACAAAGTGTCATGAATTGGTCCTTGTATAATTTTCTCTAAACAAACTTGATAACCTTCCATTGAAGATATGTCTTTTAGGCCTCCTGCAAGTCTTGTCCATCTTCATTGATGTAGGTGCCCTATAATGAGATAGTTGTAGGTGTGATTTTGCTATGATGGACAAAGGTAACTTGAAGTCATTTGGATCTCTTTATTTTATTTGAGATATCACCATTAATAATATTCTATGACATATATCCATTGAGGAATATACCAAACCTTCATATCCTATAAACCTTCATACCCTTGAAACCTTCTTGATTCCATAACCCTACTCTAGTAACCCTATTTCACTCACTATAGGTCTTGATTTGCCTTTTGAAGTTTTGTGTTAGGTCTCTTTAGATAGTAAAAGGTATCATACTATATGCTTAGGCTTATTGATCATCATTAACATTTTGAATTTTCACAAGAGACTTCTCAATATCAAATAAGCATAACCTCTATTACCTCTATTAGACCCTCTTTTACAAACTAGGTCTAGGCCATTTAGATGACTAGGTTCCCTATAATGACCTATATGAGGTGGTGACCTAATGATCCTGAGTTAATGAACCATATAATAACCTTATCATTCCTCTGATATCCTTCCTCACCATATTTTACTTATGAGAAACCCTTAATCCCTGATACAACCAGTCTAACTATCTAAAACCTTCCATCTCTTCTCACTGTACAGACTATGGTAGCCTAATGCATCATAAGAGATGAATGATTTATTGTAACTTGAGGTATTTTATACTTTTAAGAACCTTAAATCATACCCTTAATGTTCATGAAATATTGGAGCATGAACACATCATTCAAATGCTTTAGATGACACCTTGAAAACTCAAAAAACTTTTAATTTTCTCAAACAAACCTTAAACTTTTCAAAAAGGTGACTAAGTGGTCATATAGTCACAGAGGGTGATTTGAAAGTTTATAAGGCCATCATAAAAGTGAGAAGGTTGCATATAAAAATATTTCACTTGAAACTCTAACCATTCCAAAACCATTATACATGCTTTGAGCTATATTGGAGATCTTGAAGATGCCTTTGTAGCTCTATACACAATCCTTGTTATACATTATGCATTTGAAAATGAAATAAAGTTAGAAGTGACCTACCCAAGCCATACCATTATGCATTTAGAACCTCTTTCATCTATACCAACTAGATAAGTCATGAACTCACTTTAAACCAGGTGTATAGAGTTTAAACACCATTGTACGAATTGAAATTTTAATGATAATGCATAATGGAATCCTTACAAGGTGTGAAACCTCATATTTCCTATCATAAACATGAGAAAATATATACATTGCTCATCAAAAGGTTAAAAATTCATAAGAACAAAAAGATAATTACATTTACCATTGGATCAAAATTGAACCTAGATGTAGGTGATGTCAAAGGACTTATACAGATTGAGGTAAATCATGAAATTTTCTCCAAACTACCAAGATAAGGATATTTGAAGGTAATACAATGCATAAGATTAGGAATTATACTATAATTTTTGGATCTTGATATCAATGGAATAATTCCATCACCTTGAATTCATTAATAATTGGAAAATAATCTCAATAAATGGATTTGTACCATATTTAAGAGATACATTTATCTTACACACTCTCAAAAGAGGCATACTCTGAATTGAAACTTATGAAATATTTATTATATAAAAAATGGTGTATAATGATTTAAATCATCAATTAATAACCCCTAAAGATGAATTTTTTTTATTAACAACTCAAACTTTGTTTTAAAACTTCTCCAAGAGACCACTCAAAAAATAGTGAAAGGAATGAGGTTTTATCTATAAATACCTTCCTAAAATGAGTTATAAAATGAGATTAATTACCCATAATTTAAAAAAAAAAACATTTATATTAATTTTTTTTGATCTAGAGAAACAGGTCTAAGAACAGATCCCTCTTAGATGCATAGGCTATAGTAACATGCTATCACTCTTAGTGATTGTTCATAAATATGGGCATAAAAATACAAAAAAAAATTCCAATAATTTCAATATTACTAATAAACCTAACAATTTACAAATTTTAAGATCCTAAATCTCTCTCTTCTTCTCATACTGAGCATTTAAAAACTACCCTTCTAGGCAAGGAAAAAAGGTAAAAAATGGAGCAAAGTTGATTTTTGAAAAATTTTCACCTTTAACTTCATAAAAACAAATTATATGACCATTTAAGGACCAAATTAGTCCTATATTATTATTTTCTCATGAAAATACTTTGAAAACCAAATATAATGCCTTAAAAAAGCTTATTTTTGCACTAAAAATGCTATTTTCACCAAGGAGATTTGAATGAAATGATGTGAAATGTTTTATAGAGTCTCTCACATGTTTTATGAGGTGAATAAATATGTAATAAATATTATTATTTACTATATACTATCAAAACCTTCTCTAAATGGCACAAAATAGTCAGATTTTGCATATAAATGAGTCATAAAACTAGTATATAAAGTATCAACCTGATTATTCATTTTTTAGGGATGTAATGACCTTGAAACATGATATGAAACTCATCAAGACACTCTAGACTCTTATTACCACTGAAAATGTCTCATAAAGGCCAAAAATTACTAGACAAGTACATGACGAATGAAGGGAAAGACCTTAAATCACCTAAAAAACCTTAGGACCTATTAACCATGGATTATTCAATTATTTTTTAGGACAAAATACTGAAACAAAATGGAAATGTACATGGTATACAAATTTTGAATGGTAGGGGTGACAATTTGACCGTGAGGTCAAAATTGTCAACAAGACCTAACACAACAAACCCATAGTTTTCTCAGTTACCCTATGTCTATTTGCTTAGTGTGCCAATGGAAGGATGTGTATGGTTGAGAAAGTGTATGGTTGTGAACTTGATCAAATTCTGAGCATATGTAGGAGTAAATTTCATTATGATAATAATTGATTATGAGTTTAATAACCTTTAACAAGTGTTGTATCAAGATAAAGGGTGGTCTAAAATGCTTTTGGATATTCAAGGGAGTTAATAGGATTTTCAAACAAATTGAAAAGGTCAAACAAAAAAAGCTACAAGCCTAGTGGGGTCATTAGTAGATTTGTATGTGAAAATGAGTATTGAAGTGTGATTCAGGGTTTGAAGAAGGTTAAAGTAAGTATGATATGACCATAAAATATTAGCCATGATAATATATTGTACTCATGAAACCTATATCAAGATTTATTACTTGAAACCTAAGAGGATTTCCTTGTGAGACTATAGTGAAAGAGTGAGAGGACATTTGTGAATGGAATGAATGAAATGAGTTAGAGAATGAATGTGAGAGGTTTGTAAGAGGTCTAATGATACCAAAAAGTGTCTCCAAAGTGTACAATAAGTAGGTACAAAGAGAATAAATCCAATAAGCCTAAGTGATAAGAGTGTCATTAGTCATTTCCACTACACACAATGAAATAAAAAATTTAATTTAAAAAAAATATGAGAGATATGAGATTTATGGCATTGAAAAGAATAATTTTTTAATCCTCATTTATGTACAAAATTGAATATGAGATCTAATAGATAATAGTTTGTAAGATCAAAATAACACTGTACAATAACACACAATGAAATAAAAAATGAATATAAATTAGATAGATTGCCATGATAGGCATACAATATAGGCATATGTGTGCAATGTCAATAATACATAGATTTCCATGATAGGCATATAAAAAATTACATCTACCAACATAATATCTAATGTTAGGTGAATGTCATATGCACATATACAATGCCAAAAATGCATAAATTGCCATATAGGCATACAAAATAGTTCATCTCATGTAAGACATCCTATTCATCAAATAGCCTCCCTCTCTTTGTCTCCCTTGAAGAAGACTCTCCCTAGTATGCCTTGCTAGTAGATGGAGACCCATCTAATGCCTTGGATTACTCCAAGGTCTAACTACAAATCCTACACTCATAACTCACTTGTAGCTAAACCTGTTCAAATACAAGAATTACTACAAAATTAACATAAAATAAATTCAAATAATTGTTAAGAAATTAATTTTAAACTATAATAAAAAATCATTTAAACACATGCACTCACTATAATCTCATAATCCTACTCAATCTATTTTTCATGCTCAAATAAGTCAATGGTAGGCTTATCTATTTGAATAGGCATCTCAAATATGAGATAAACATGAGAAGTTACCCTATTAATCATCTAACCGGGACTATCATATGTCATAGGACAAACTTACATACACAATACATTTACATAATTTATATTTTCCCCAAGTACATGTAGTAACATTATTAAAACAAGTCTATTTTTACAATTTAAAATTACAAGTTAATATATACCTTTGTCAGTGCTTGTGCAAATGACAGTGTAGTAGCAATGTCTATGTCTATCTCAACTCGTAGAGAGGGAGGAGTGTCTACACCAGCCATCAACTATTCATGTAAACAAGGTCTCACTTAATTTTATATAAATGATCAAATCTTATATATGGAAACCATGCATATCATGAAAAGACAATGTAAATCAAGAATCATGAAAGTGTAACTACCATATAATGTGCATGTCATGAAAAGACACTGTAAACCAAGAATAATGGAAGTACATAACTACTATATAACATTAATATCATGAAATGACAATGTAAACCAAAAATCATGGAAGTGTAATTACCATACAATGTGTAATGGCCAATAATAGCAAGTAGTTTGCATGTTGGAGGCAATATAAAAATTGTAATATAGGTAGGAAGTGTGAGTGGAATAGTAGGAGGTGGAAATAATAGTATCACTTAGACAAGGAAAATTTAGGGAGAGAAAAGGATTAAGATACATATTAATAACTCTATCTTTACTTATAAATCTTCTTTGGATTGTGTAAAATACCATTATATATTTACTGGGGAAATGTTGAGCTACACAGATATGGCCATCATCCTACTACTATATGTGTGATATCAATCATCTATATCTCCATATATAATACATGGATTGATATCAAATTCATTTATAATATATGGATGACAAGTGATTTTTAGGAAACCACCCAACCAATAGAAAGGAGTGAGCCAAGGTAAATACACCTCTTGATGAAGGTGAATGTAAATAGTATTCTACCAATAGGTCAAGGAAGGGACGTCCTTATCCAATATATCAAGTTTTAGCCAACCAAATATATTAACTTGTTTTGGCTCAAGAGAACAAAATTGGGAAATAGTTTAGATGTTGAATTGGAAGAAACTATAAGGTGTAATTGTTGAGGCTAACACATATTTTAGTACCAACATAAATGGTGTCTCTCCACCCTAACTTGTCAATGGGGCTACAATATGTTGATACCTAATGCAATATTTTATTGGGATATGTTGAGTAGAGAGGTTATCTACCATTTATACCATTGTCATATCCAAAGTAAGAGGTGTAATGAGGAATTACAATTGAAATCTAGACCTTTATCATGGCCAAAGAAAAAGGTATAATGAGATATTACAATTGAATTATCATGTATATTAAAAGTTTATGGCTCAAACATGATAAGGTAAGGTTGACACCAAATTTTTTTGTCCCCCTTTCCCTAATTCCACCCCTTCCTACAAAACAAACCTTTTAAAGTGGTCATCAAATATTATAAACATGTATTTAAGATCTTGTAATAAAATGAAGCAAGATTTAAGTCCTACTATCACTAGATGTCTTAAGTGAAGTCAATTAATAAAATATAAGTTTATTTAAATAAAATTTTCATTAACTTTATTTAAATAAGTCAATTTAATTTTGGGGCCTGAGTCATGGTCCTTTATGTCTAAGAAGACTCTTAGAGTTGTATTGTCAAGTTAATGATCCACTAAGTACGATTGTCAATGATGCACAATTATTCTCTTTTACCTTAAATTAACTTTCTATTATAACTTATTTTCAAGGGTGACATGTGGATTTATGTATAATGGTAATGGTGACATAATTCAAAATGAGAATATGACTATATTGAGCTTAGTAACTTCATTTTCAATATAGTGTTACCTAGAAGGACCCCTAGATATGTGTTCTTAATTTTATAAGTATCCTCGTAGCATGTGAACTACCCTTATCTAATCATGAATGATATTATTAATTGGATATTTGTGGGATTTTAAAAAATTAGTTATATAAATACCACTGAGCCCATTTCAATATCTTTCAACTATTGTGGTTCCTCTTTAATGGTTTGTGATACCTCATAACAAATTCCAAAGGCTCACGGTATCCCCAAGATGATCAACCCATATCCAAAATTTGTGGCAAAGTGTATTTATATATGAGGAAGAGGATTTTTAAGGTTTAAATTTGATTTGAGATCGTATGGTATGATTTTACAGTCAGTAGCCTTTTAATTAGGCGTAGGAGACCTAATTAATCTTGAGGGGTGTTGAGTTAGTGTTTTCCAAAGAGAGTTAAATTATAAAAGTCACTACATGAGTTATGTGATGTAATAAGGTATCTTAATGTGGGTTTGGTTTGTTTTGGATCTTTGTATTTTACTCAAAACAAAGAGGTTTGCCTCAAAAAAGGGCTAGTAAAAGGAAGGTGTCAAAGAGGAAAGAAGAATTAAGTGAAGAGTTGAAGCTTGGGGGTTGTATGGAATGGTTGGATAAATGAATTGAGATGTAATTGAGTAGGTAGATGTTATTATAAGTATTATGAAAGGACAAAATCAAAGTATCATGCATACCTATGAAAACACATAAGATAATTGTAAAGAACAGAGCAAGGATAAAGGGAGAGAACATGAAAATAGAGTATGAAAATAGAGAAAGATAAATTTAACTTAAAATTACAAGGAAAATATACCTAGATAATAATATTAACTCAAAATTTTACCTTTTTATATGTAAATGGTGTCATCCTAATAGAGACAGATGTAGTAGTGGATGGCTAGCAACTAGATTTGAATATGTAAACAACGGTTAGGACAAATCAAATGATGTAAATGTTGACTGTGATGAAGGCACCATCACCTCAACTGAGATAAAAAATGACATATATATTATTAAATTTGTATATAAATGAATTTTTAGCTAAAATAATTTTTCAAATATAATTTAAATTTAATATGACATTTATATGAAATATACCTGCATCTATGTAGTGGATGATGTTTGCACACCAAATGTGCATGCCAAAAAATCATCACTTATAAGAATATTATCCAATCCCTCTAAACCACCAATTCCATTATCATCAAAAGGTCCAATACACATAGCTCCATAAGAACTATAAGGGTGTGGTTAGGTATGCACACTAGGTGATGTATTTCTAGCATCACTCTGTGATAGCCTACTCGTATGTTAAATGAGTATATCGATGAGAGAACTAAGAGCATCCAGAGTGTTGATATCCATGTCTTGCTAAACTATAGAGGGGATCTTGGGCTTAAGTCACTTTTGGATAAGGATCTATGTAGGATGATTAGGTGCACAATGTGCACCTAATCATCTTGCATAGATCCTTATCCAAAAGTGACTTAAGCCCAATATCCCCTCTACAGTTTAGCAAGACATGGAGATCAACACTCTGCATGCTCTTAGTTCTCTCATCGATATACTCATTTAACATAGGAGTAGGCTATCACAGAGTGATGCTATAAATACATCACCTAGTGTGCATACCTAACCCCACCCTTGTAGTTCTTATGGAGCTATGTGTATTGGACCTTTTGATGACAATGGAATTGGTGGTTGCACCTAATCATCCTACATAGATCCTTATCCAAAAGTGACTTAAGCCCAATATCCCACACCTAGTCGATCCTATATAGAGCCTTTCCCTTGGCCCTGAAACTCATTAAAATCAAAATAGTTTAGAATTTCATTGAGGATAAACTCACATTAGAGTTTTTTCAAAAAATATAATGAGACATCATGGTTGTTACACAGTGGATAGTCAAACACCATCGATCCCAAAAATTGGATACAATTAATTTATGTACAAAATGATGGATTGGAAAATGTTTAGCGGTTATGGGAAATGGGGCATTGGTGGATGGGTTAATAAATAGGGTAAAAATGGAGGCTTTTCATATTTATTTATTCTTGACCTAAAGTGCTGATAATTTATCAACATAATATGCCCTACAAGTATCCTTATATGAAGTCCATTTATTAATTTGACTCATTATAGAGTCAATTTGACTTTAAAATGTCTCTAAAGAATTAGCTAGTCAGGTACAATTGGGGTTGGTGGAAGTGGGATCCCTCATTCTCCCAGTTAATTTTTCAATTTCAATTTTATTTCCCACAATGTTGTTAATTAGAATAGCTTGACTACCATGGGGGTTTTGGGAAACTTTAGGAGGGTTAGGTGGAGGGATAGGATGAAGAACAAGAAGCTTTTGTGGAGGGTTAGGAGGAGGAGGAATAAGAGGGTTATGTGAAGGGTTAACAGGATGGGTTGTTCAAAGCAAACAAATTGCAACTAAAAATTAGGGTTAAATAATGAAAATAATGAAAAATTAGGGTTAAATATGGAAGATTTATATCACTTACCTCTTATACATAATGAGATCATCGATCAACAACTTTATGGGATGAATTTGGTAGCTTCCTGACAATCTCTTATTTATTTCACCCAAAATGTTATCACAGAAGCTAAAGGAGAGCAAGGAAACTCAAATGAAAAATGATTATTTTGCATTTGATTTTCTCTTTTTAATATTTTTTAGGACATAGGTAACATGATTGCGTTATTGAAAATAATAATAACGTGATTGCGTTAATATTATGATCATATTATTATTTAATATAACATGATTGCATTATAGCTCGATAATCACCGAGCCATAATTCAAATGACATGATTGTGTGAATTAGACAACATGACCACATTATTAATTAACATGATCATGTTACCTAAAATGTGCATGAAATTATCCCCCAATTCCATGTACTTACCCTAATTCTTAGTTTGCATATTGTTAATTTTAAATAATGCAATGATATATGTTTTTCAACATTGCATTGTATTGTGTTCATCTTTCAATTACATTTGTTTTCTTCATCATTATTATAGTCATTGTAACTTCTTCAATTTTCATGTCAACACTTTTTATTTTATTTTTTTAAATAATTTTTGACATTGTTGTTTGTTCACATATTTCTCTTTTTATGTAACATAAAGTTTTTTATTTCTTAATTTTTGGTTCATTTTTTTCTTTTTTCTTTTTTACAATTTCTTCTTTAGTTTAAGATAAATACACACACACACACACACACACACACACACACACACACACACACACACACACACACACACACACACACACACACACACACACACACACACACACACACACACACACACACACACACACACACTCACACACTCACACAAGCATGCACGCACGCGCGCGCGCGCACACACACACATTGCATTTGTTTCAAGACACATTAAATTTGTTATGTCTATTTTTTTTTGAATTTACTAAGCACCTTTTTTAATTAAGGCAGAGACACATGAGACAAATGGTCTGGAATTGATTGTTCCTAAGTTGTTTGTAAAATTTCATAGTGAATATGCATTGTCTCTATTTTAAACAAAATTATGTTATATATTTTCTTTGGTGATAGGCAATTGGCATATAGTTTAACTTTTTTTTTGGTCATTACTGACCATTTTTTAATTTCAACTTCTAAAATGTTTCAAATCCATAACAAGCATAAATCACCACTTTTTATTTTACCTTTTTTGTATGGCATTTTAGCCATTTGAATATATTATTTCAAATTTGAAATGTTTCCATTGTTTTAATTTGTAAATTATGATTCACATAATTGCAAACAATGCGCTGCATATTTATCCATTATGAAAATTGCATTGGAAAATGTATGTGCCATATAGTATCTAAGAGATTGCTCATTGAATTCATTTTTTATTAATAGGCTTATTGCAATAAATAAGATTTCACCACAATTACTGGAAAATGGGATTGCTATTTAAAGACCATAATTTTTTGTATAATTTTCCATTTCATTTTCAATATCATTTCATTAGTTTTCAAGTTTCATTCATGTATTTGATAATTTTAGCTATGCAATTGGAGTAGTGATGGTATTTGTTCTTTTGCATAAGAGGGGTCATAGTGTCTAGATCATGGAATAATATTAAATATGTTGGATTCAACGATTATTTATTAAAGTGTAAGTATTTTCTTTTTTGTGTCAATGACCTTGTGCAAATAGATTTATTCAACCATTTTGATATCTATTAGATGCAAAATGTACCACCCTGTAGGTTAGTTTCACCTAAATTTGTGTTGTCATTTACAGAAAGTCACATTTTGTGTAAGTATATGTCTTTGTCATATATTCCATGCAAATCATAAAGCATGTCATGGTGTTTTTCATGTTTGTAAGAGTATATTGCATCTGAATCTCCATTATTCAAACATGATATGAAATAATCTATCATTCCATTGCATAATTCAATCAGTGTATAATGCGAATTTAATAAAACTTAAATTGTATCAAAGAGATAGTCAGCCACATTACATTTGAATGAACTAAATTGAAAAAGGTGACTATTTTCCAAAGCATTGTCAATATTTCCAAACAAACTCTTTGATTATTGTTTATATGTTTCAACATCTATTAAATTTTCATTATTTCCTTTTTCTTTATTTTCTCTTTTTCTTTTCATGGTGCTCCTATTGTGCAAAAGTGAAACTACATTAGTGGCAACTAAAACAACTATGCTTTCTTATAAATGTAACCTTCTTAATTTAATGCAAATACAAATTCGATTGTATATTTTTCCCATAGTACATAAACTATGCTAGCTTTAACAATTATGTTTTTTTATAAATGTCAGCTTCTTAATTTAATTTAATGCAACTTTGATTGTATGTTTTTCACACACTACATAAATTATATAGAAATATCTATATGAAAAATTAATCATTATTTTAAAATATAAGAGCTTAAAATTAAACAAAAAGTGAAACTAATTTTACAAATACCAAAATCTAAAAGAAAAATGCAATTTGTATAATATACAAATTAAAAAAAAACATAAAACATCAAATTGAGAAAACACAATAAACTATATACAAAAATATGTTTGAAAAAGTAACCGTTTTTTTAATATAATAATTTAAAATAGCTTAAAATTAAACAAAAAGTACAAGTACTTTACAAATAGCTAAATCCATAAGAAAAATTCAATTTGTATAATATACAAACAAATATATATATATATATATATATATATATATATATATATATATATATGAAATTAGAAAAACACATACTATCACATATATCATATTTAAATGAATTAAATTGTAAAACACATCTCACATATATCATATTTAAATTAATTAAATTGTAAAACACATCTCTTCTCTAGAATATCATTAACATTAGAAAACAATGTCTTCGATTATTATTCATATGTTTCAAAAGCTATTAAAATTTCATTTTTTTTAGCTCTTTATTTTTTTATTTTGTCTTATGATGCCTTTGTTATTTTGTAAAAGTCCAACTGCATTAGAAGATACCAAAATAAAACACAAACTAAATTTCATATTTATTTTGCAATAGGCAAAGTTTATACAAAATTTTCTACATTAAAAAATGGTTTTTTGTAAAATCTAATTACTTACATTAGCTTTAAATTAAACCAAAAAATTCAAGCACCTTTACAAATAAGTAAATCCAAAATGAAAATATAATTTATTCTACATTAAAAAAATGGTTTTTTGTAAAATCTAATGACTTTAAATAGTTTTAAATTAAACAAAAAATGAAAGTACTTTTACAAATAGTTGAAATCTAAATCAAAATACAATCTCTGAAATATACAAATCATTTGATTCTTTTTATTAAAAAAAAATAAAAAACACATATACTATAAAATAAAAAAAACACTAATCACAAAAATAACCAAATACTTTATACATAAGCCAAAGCAAATTATAGTTTTTTTTTGGAAAAATTGTTTCCTGATTCATAAGGGCATTTCATTCATGCACAAATATTTCATTTTTTAAAAAGTAACACTTAGGCATAATAATTTTGAATCAATAAAATCCAAAAGTGAAAACATTATCATGCTATAATGGGTTTTTTTCCTCCATGTATGAATCATATTTTATGCAAAGAACCATATTTGGTTTTGCCTAATTTCAACACAAAAAAATCCTAAAAAGGCCATCGTGAACATCATTTTTATGTTACTATAATATCCATTGAATTGGAATCAATATAAAATATTCCATAGTCTAATAATGTTGCAATCAATGAAAACATAATGCTTCTCTAATTATATTAAAAAAAATTACATTTCACCAAAAAAATACAAAGGCACCAACTATTGCTACATCATAGCTCTTGTTCAATGCTCCTAATCCTTTCACAATGATAATGTTATATAGGCATGTGGAAATTAATTAGTGTAGTTGTGTACAAAGATGAAATGTGGTAGGAGGCTAATTTAATGTTTTGCAAATAATTAAAAGGGGATTTTTTTTTAAAAAATTAGTAAATGGTAATAAAAATTATTTATTTATAAGTATACAATGCCAAATAGATATGTCAAAAGAAACTAGTGCAGTTATATGTAAAGATAGAATATGGCCAAAAGCTAACATAATATTTTGTAAATAATTAAATAGGTAAGAAAATTACAAATTACTAAAAATATAATAACAAATAATTATTGGAAAAATATTTTCTATTGATAAACTAGTTAAATTAAAGGCAATAATTAATTTTTTTTTAGCTGTATAATTTAGACTAACTATGATTTAACAAGATTTAAAATTATAGTCAACAAAATTATAATCTAAATAGTAATATAATTTACTTTAGAATACCTACCTCAAATGGATGAGTGTGGAATATTAAATTGAGGATTCATATTTACCAAAGTTTTTGCATTTTTGATTTTGATTGTGAGAATAATTCCAATAACTCCCAAAACTTTTGTTCATATGATTCACAGATGTAACATGGTCATCAATTTTTGTAATGACTAATAGATTGTAATAGAGCATGACATAGATACCTATAATATCAAATGAAGGGAAATGTAATTAATGACTAATAACTTGTAATAGCCCATGACATAGATACCTATAATCTCAAATGAAAGGAAATGTTCCATTCTATTATGTTTGAGGGATGGATGAACCATGCACCAACCAAAAGCTTTGTGTCATCATCAATGTATTTTACACCAAATTTAGTACCCTTTAGCTTAAGGTACATAACGTATAACAAAACACCATCATTCATCCAATGATCCTAGACTACACCTCAAGGCTCGAATGATGAATGTACTAGGTAGGGGTGAGATTTGACTATGGGTTCACTGACATTGATAGACAAACCTTGCATGTAACTTTTGTTTTACAATAAAAAATATTTAATTCAAACTTATATATTTATAGAAATTAAACTTTTTATAGCCACCTATTCCTTGGAAGCAATGTCTCATATCTTGGCACTATGTTACAATTGTATGAAACCTTCACATGGCTTAAGAGCACCAAGCGTAACAAAAAAGACCTAAAATTTCATAAACCATTAAGTTCCGATGCCAGATTATGGAGGCTAATAAAACCTTCACAGAAATTTTAGTGTCAAAGATGGAAAGTGTAGAGTGGGACATGGATGCAATGACCACCTCCATTGTACCTAGGATAACATTAAAATAATATAATCATAGTTAATTTGCATTCTATCTTTACTTATGTGAGAGAATGTTGTAGGGATTTAAATAATTTTTGATAGATTATGAGTTTTTTTATTGAAATCTTTGATATGATTGGTAGAAGATGCCTACACAGAATCCTCTAATTAATGATTATGGAAATTATAGGTTCCTAAATTATCACTTGGGCCACTTTCACATGTACTGTCTCCACATGACATTGGTAACAAAATCAGTAGAGTGTAAAGTATATTTGTTAGTTGTTTTAATTAATTTAATTTTTTTATGATGGGTAAAAGTCCACATGGCACCTTATCAAAATTATGAATCAAAATTATGAAGTGATTAAGTTATATCTATTGCTATGTTTTATTTTATATTTCCACAGAGCTTCTTAACTATATTGGAATATCTTTCAATGTCAATGGTATATTATACTTTTCATCTTATAGTTTTATTTGTTTTTCTAATGATAAATCAATTCTATTGGAACTAAGGCTATGACACCGTGACCAAGTATTCCACATTGTGTGGACACATGCCACAACCCTGGTATACTAGAATATGACATTTTTAAAGAAATTATTTTCACAGTGGTTTCTTTCTTACCTAATCCATGTGGTTGCTTCTTTTAAAAACATTCTATATCACACACTTGAAGAATATGTGACCCTAATATGTGAATCCCTTAGAAATACTTGAAGAAATTCCATGTCATAAAAAATGATAACCTCTTTTGTAAATATGTATATGGTAGAATTTATAGCTCTTTACATTTCAAGTTTCATGCATGTTTACAATTGAAAAGAAAAATTAAACATTTGATGCATACAGAATATTCCATTATGTTTTAATTATTTGTTTAAAACTTATGAAACAACCAAATGAAAATCACACCAAAAAACTAGAAGTCAAAATAAGGATTTCATTCCATTACACTACATACCTGACTGGGAAGAGTTTTGGCTGAAGTCTATTCTATTTGGATGGATTTACAGACATGAGCGCAAAAGAAAAGTTATATTTAGGTAAAACCCCTATTTATTGTTTTTTACACATGATATTTAGTTTCCATGCTAATTCTAAATAACACACAAGTGGTCTTCACTAGGAATGCCTCCCTGCCATGTGCCATGACAAAATAATGCAAATTGAAAACTCATGGAAATGGATGCTGTCAATTTTGTCATTAATAATTATTATTAAATACACATTTATTTACAAATAAATGAATAAAATTTCATATAATTATTATTTAAAAAATAAATAAATATTATTTTCCACCAAACATTAACTAAATAAAACTGCTTTCATTACTACTGGTGGATGTTAAATGGATATTGTAATTAATTAGTTTGGCCAAACTGGTGTAGGAAGGTACTAATTAAAAATTAAAAATTTAGTTAATAATATGATATAAATAAATATGGATATTTCCCTACCTATCATTTATTATTTATGCTAAAGTACTATTTGGTGCATTATGTGCACCACCCATTTTTCTCTTCTAGTATCTCTTTATTTCAAAGTTGTAGAATTTATTAAGGAATTAAGTAAATAACATAACCTATAATGAAATGGGGCATGAGTCAAAGGTATAATTATTCAAGGTTTATTCAATTTCTCACAAGGATATGGAAGCAATGAAGGATTTAAATCATAGAGAAGCATAGGGTTTTGTAGGTGCTTTCCAAGACTTATAATTAAGGGTTAGGAAAGAAATCAATTTTTTTTAATTGAAGAACATATCGATATATTAATCAAATAAGATATGGTACAACATTAATCATATAAAAAAAGTGGGTAAAAATTCACACCCCATGAATATAGTCATATTGAGGATAAAAACACTTTGGGAAAATTCTAAAAAGTGGTCAAAAAATGGTCACACCTATAAAAAGAAACATCACATCAGAGTTTGACAACAAAGTAAAATGAGTAGAGAATAGATAATAATAAAAGTAACCATAGTAAACAATGATATTAGTGGAGATGGCAAGGATAGATGGTCCTAAGGCTTACCACCACATCCTCCCAAGGTAGGAGGATCCTCGTCCATAAGTAAGGGATCCCAACCATTATTGTGCTAAGATTCTAATGTCTCACCTTGATTTCTTTTAGGAGATATTACCATAGCTAGTTACAAAAATCTGCCTTGGGGGGAGGATCCCAGCCCCTGATATCATCATCATGAGACATGGGAGGAGAACCCAGCCCCTACCATCACCTCTAAATCTATAAGAGCCACTCATACTACCATGACGATGAAAAGACCAATGAGGTGATGACTGATGAGAATAGTGACTCCTAGGAAATCAATTTTATCTAAATATACATGAATTTTTTTAATATAGTAAATAGAATAAAAAGGTTCATGGTTAAGGAAAGTTTGGCTCAAATTTGATGTAGTCATGATTACAGGGGAGGGGGTCTAATGAAGAATGACCTTAATTATGTAACCTAAAATTTCAACACTTAAGAAATTAAAAATACACATAATCCATGTATAAAATGTAAAATAGCGTACTCCTCTTTATTTATTTCTATGAAGAAATTACAAAACACATATCTAAAACATACTTCTAGTTTTATTATAGAGTATAGAACTTATAATTATATAATATCAGTCCATGAATGGACATGGTTCACTCCTATAACTATTGTCAAACTTGCACACTCTTCAACAAGCCTTTGTTTTCTATTTTCTAACTATTTAGAGAATAATTTTATCTCCACAAAACTCTAGCTAGTTGAGTCAAACTCCTAGCTCAATCTAACCCTAGATGAGTCAAACCCCTAACTCAATTGAAACCTCTCTCTAATGGAACCCATTTTTATCAAGGTAGTGTAAAATAAATATTATGGATGTTCCAACCCTTCAACATCCCTTCATGGCACATTTTTTTCTTCCCCTTGTATTTTTTGGATTCCATAAGTGATGAGGTACCTCTGATAGGTGTAATAAACCCAACAAGTGTATTGTTAGACCAAAATCCCTAAATCTAACACTGATCAAGCCACATCCTAATGCAAGGTATCTATGTGGTTATTTCAATTTTTAAGGAGCTCTACATAGAATTGTAATCTTATAATATATTTTGAATTTATGATTCACTTCTTGAGGCTATTTGGAGTATGTATACTGGTCACAAGATGGATTAGTGTAACATAACATAATTTGGGTTTTACAAGGATATTTTAATAGTGTACCATGCTTTATTTTGATATATGATCTTCTAAGGTTGTCTAGATGTGGCATGCATACTGTGAGATGTCATGGAACATTATAGTGTTTTTTAAATTTTTATGGTTTGATAAATGATCTTATAAGGATGTCTATATGTTATATGAATATCATGAGATGTGGTGATGCAATGTAGTAACTTTTAGAGTTCCATGTTGAACTTTTTAGTTGAGGTTCCTATAAATTCCCATCAAAACATGCTAATTTTTATTTTGTGTGAGATTAGTTCCAGATTCAAAAAATTAGATGGGGATATGGAAATTTAGTTCATAATTTTCATTCATACTTATTTGATAACAACTTATTAACCCAAATCATAGATATCTATATTGAATACATAGGTTCAAACAAAATAGGGAAACAAATGCACATGAAACAACACAAAAAATGTTCATTAGAACAATCAATTGATCTATATATTATTATCTCTCAAATTTGAACTACTTTTCCTTTCAAATTATATAGTTTTTATAAAGCTTCAAGGATGTTCTATCGCTTCACATTCCTAACCTTTCACTTCTTAAGCTGAATGTTGACCCTAAAATTGGCTAAGTATTAGGAAAACATGTGCTTGTGCACTTCAGATAGAGATCAATGTGACTAATTGAGAGGCACGTGTAATCTAGACCACCTAGCCTACACTCACCTTAAACAAATTTACCAACAAAGTAGTCACCAGCTATCAAAATCACATTGACATTTACCACATAAAAAAGTGGTAGGACCTAGGGAAAAGTAGCCACATGGAACTAGGAACCATATGGGAGATTGCAGGGGAAATCAATAGATGGAATTGGTTAATTACAATTCTTGACATAGAGTAATTATGGTATGGTGGTGGATGAGATGGTAGTTGGTCTCAACCCAAACTGGAATTTCAAATATAAGAATTGGTGGAAATTTTAAATATTGGTAGATTTGAGGTAGGAAAAAGGGTATAAAAGTAGGTTAAAGAGAACACCCATACAAAAAGAGAAAAAGAAAAGAAGAAGAAGACCCCAAAGAAGAGGATGTAAATTGAATAGTAAAGAAGGGGACTACTAAAGACTGCTAGTGGAGGAATAGAGAAAAGGAGAAGAAATAATGAAGAAGAACATCAAATACCTATGCAAGGAGATTTGACTAGAGAAGATGAAGGGTAGGGTAACTAGGTGGGAGGAAGAGTAGATGAATGTAATCCAACTTAGGATTAATAAATAGGAGTCCTTGGCCTATTGGATATATGCTATAATTATCAAGACCCTATAAAATAAAATTATTTATTAATGGTTGATGTTATTAATAAATTTTTCTCTTATGTATTCTGGCCTAAGAGATTACTATCTAAATGTTACTAGTAGAATAGTTTAGGAACTAATATTTTATAGTCTACCTTTAATGAAACCCTTACCCCTTCCCCTTAATACTATAACCCACAATCCCATCATCACTTGTTTAGGCTTCTCCTCTAAGCACACTTAGATGCCCCATTTAAGTATTGAGTAGATCACGATTGTATGTAACTAATTCTAACCCATCTTGGATCCTATCTCCTCATGCCATGAGTGAGTACATATGGCTCATTTCTTGCATGATATGCTGATGTAGGGAAGTTAGAAGGGTTAGTCGATGATCATAACTATGGACATTTTGGTGATTAGACTAATACACCACTAAATGAGTCCTTTTGTCTTCTACAATATTTTGATATACAGACACATGTCAAAATACATATAAAACATTATACATTAGTTTATACATTGCACACTTATCACTTTTAAATACTCTATGATTTTAAACATTAAAGTCTACTACCAACACTTTCCTATAGTTATATAGTTGTCTCATCCCAAGAAAAATTCATGGAAAATGTGATGGAGTTTGGAGCTAGTAAAGTTCCCTATACTACATTAAGGTGTTGGTCCAAAATCAATGATTATGTTTATCACTTGAAGTGTCATATAGTGATTTTCACTTCTTTCACACTACTTAGCTTTCCTTTTAGGTTTTAAACTAAGAGCATACCAATCTACCACCCTTTGTAGGTTTTATATAGATTGACATAACCAAGAGGACACTTTGTGGTGTTTCAACCTTCTTGGATTTGCTCCTAAAACTTATGGCCTTCTTTAAATTTTATTATCTTTAAAATTTTCAAAAAAATTTAGTCACATTACCTACTAAGAAGGTGGAGGCATGGACTATGAAACTGAAGTTAAATTAAACTATGATGATTGAAGTGTTATTAGAGACATTATTAAAGATGATATTGATATAGAATCAGATGATGGGAGCATTTGTTGTGGTAGAGGAGATTATTGTGACACTTCAAAAGGTTTCCTTGCTTGTAGTTATTATATAAGTTACCTAGGTGGAATGAACTTTCATTATTAAATGTTGGCTTCAATTAATGTGTCTAGATTCATGAAATCATGTTTGAATTATCACTAATTTGCTAAGACATATTATACTATGTTGATGAGTATAAAATGGAGCTTGGTTATGCATGATGTTTTGGATATCTTCATCATCTATAGCTGTGATGATCAACTTATATTATTAGACCTTCTATTGGATATCCTATATGATTTGGTCCATTCATTTTATATATCATTACATAGAGGTGTTGATGAATGTGCTTTAGAGCATTTCATTCTCCTAGGTGCACATTATTTACATTAAATTATCATGTAGAGCAAGATATTCTTTGAGTACATAGTTAAATTTATAAGGTTGACATGTTTGAATTTCCATTATTGCCTTAGATTTGTCAGTTTTAAAGAGTTCTAACATTATCTACTTTCATGCATCCTATAACTAGATATTCTAGTTGAGAATACTTCAATAAATTTGAATGGCATAATATATCACAGTGTCAGCTACTTGCTCATGTTATTTGAGAATATTGAAGATCACTTATGATTCTACTTGTAAGTATTGACCTTGAGCTCATAATTATTGTAATTTATGCACAACAACCAAATCTTTTACGAGTTAAGTTAGTAGGTTCACAAAATGATTTTCCTTAGACATGACCTACTCTCATGAAACTTGAATGAAAAATGTTAAGAAAGTGTAATAAATTATCTTATGCACCTTGGCTAGTCGATCATGAATGTCTGCATTTTCCTCTTGTAGTTGGAGGTTGTCTTGCTCTATTGTAGATGTTTTATAAACAATTAAATCTTAAAATGTAGTAGTTATTTATTATATTTGGCCAAGGTGAGTTTGGTGACATCTATAAATACCTCTTAAATTTTTCATGCTGATGTGAATGAGGTTGTAACAGTTATTGATGGTGATGGTTGATGTCAAATTAGTGTGATATGGAGTGTGAATGTTGTTCATCACAGAGGTGGAGATTAGATATCCCATAACCATTGATTGGTAATTTATGGTTTTTCATATGACATAACTTCTTGTACCCCTCCCTAGGTTGATATTAATCCTATAGAGGTGCTTGATGGATATTGGGTGTTAGTGATAGGGTCTTTTTTTACCTCTACTATTTATTTTACAACTTTTTGTTATTTTAAAGCTTTTTGAGTATCTACTATGACTTTGGCCTTGTTATTATTCTCCTAATCTTCCTATTATTTAGTAACTTTCTCTACTTATGACTTTTCCTCTTATATTTCTTGTTATTTTATCACTTGTTCATCTCTTTGTGCTTGTTTTGAATCATCCTTCATTGATTTATCTTTTATGACCTTCTTGCATAGATCTTCTCTTCAAGTTCCTTGGTTATTGCACCAACCTCAACTTTATTCCTTTGTTCTTCCTATTGTTGCATATAATCCTTTAATTTTTCCTCAGTGTCTTTTTATGCCATCTAAACCTTTATTTTCTTATTCTATGCCTATTGTGCATCTTTCTCTTCTCATTACTTTTTATTTTTCTATTCTTATCCTTCTTTCATATTTTCCCTTATTTTGCTTTCCTCTTTCTCTCTTCTTCTGTTTAGGCATGTTATAACTCAACATTTTCCTATTTGAATTAGCCTTGCTAGCTTCTTTTGTATCATTTTTAGTTTCCTTCACTTGTTATGTGGTGTCACCTTGTGGTTAGGCCTGATCTGTTTGTTTTTATACCAAAGGATGATCCTTTGTAGTTTATTGTTGCACATCAATTGTCTAAGACTCCACTATTTGGGGTATCATTGGTGTAGTTGGGGAATATGAAGAAAAAATGGTGAAGGGGGTGAGGGTGGTGGAGAAATAAGTGGAGAATGGTGTGGATAGGGTGAAGGAGAATATGAAATGACCACTCTATGCTTTCTCATAGTGTCTTTGATTAGGCAGGTGGAACCAAAGGTTTCTTATAACACTTAAATGTGTGGGTTTGGACAACATATGGTTGTTCTACTAATTATTATTCTTCATAATCTTCTTATGAAACCTCTTATACTGAGATAAAATTTTCCATGTATTCTATGACTATAAGAGACAACATTATAGTTTTGTGAGTGTGTAGTCTATATGTTAATGGTATTTGGGGATTTATCTAATGCATCATCACTTGTTACATCTTTGTTTATTGTGGGAGCATATACATATACATTATTGTTGAAGTTGATGAACTTGAGCATGGTGATTCTCCTTAGAAAATGGACTATGTTTTTCAATTGATTTCTTCCTCCTCTATGACTACATCTATGATTATAGATTTAGGAGGTACAAGTATTCTAAAATTATAGTTGGGACATTATTTCACAACTAACAGATGAAAACTACTTTCCAAAATAATAATTATTTCTTCTCCTCCTCATATATATCATTTATGATAACCTCCAACATGAACTTGTAGACCTACTTTACAATGATCCCCAAATTATTTAGGTCATACTCTATGGTAATCTTTGGCATGCTCTTGTCACTCAACCATGGATTTGTACTATAAGTATTCTTTTTTAATGGTGGTGATGCTCTATAAACTAGTGCTTTCCACTTTGCTATGACTATTTATGAAGAGCAAATAGATGGTTTTGGTTTTGCTTGCTATCATACTTGGGATTTTGCTTGTGCTTACAAAAATGGTTGTTATGCATTAGGGGTCATAGATTAAAATGGTGGCACTGATCTTGTAACCATAGATTTTTACCTCATTACCTCCATCTGTGCATCCAACATGTTGATGAAAAATGAAAAGGGTGTGAATTATGGATTTATGAGTTTATGGATTCATATTTGAACCCCATTATAAAGTTTGGTGACTATCATGAATGGTCCCAGGTACTGTAAGACATATTTAGTCACTTGAGGTTGTGAGGCAATCAACCCTTAGCTTTAATCCACCATTGGTTGAATCATCTAGGCTATTCATAATGATGTCCAATTCATGTACATGTAAGTTTCACAAAGGAATTATGAGGCTAGTAATCAACATACAGTGCAATCAATCTATTGAGTGATTTCCATTATGTGAATTAAAGTAGAAATACCAAAAAATAGTATTGGAAAGTTTGAAATGTGTTCATGATTACCTTCTCAATATTGGTGATCAACTTGGTTAGTAAAAACTCAAATTTGTTAAATTATTATTCAAAACAGATCATGTGATATGTGATACTGATGACCCCCTTAGTTACTTACTGTGTACTTTCATAATTTTCCACTATCTCTTTGTGATTCATTCTGAGTTATTGCACAAGGAAATCATCCACTAAATTGATCAAAATCCCTTTAGATGTTTATGTATATTTCTCATTTATGTTAGAGTGTATTGGAGGGCTCTTAGTTTTGTATTGTGCCAATGATTTTATTCATACTAGAACCCAATCTCCTATGCCATGGTGGTGGCATTAATGTAGATTATAACATCCTATGATAAATGGAAAGTCCTTCATTGTAATGAATCAGGAGAGTCATCACTACTTCATCTAGTAGGCCAAAATTAGGTAGTGTATGAGGCATATACATCTAATCCTCATAATATATAGGGTATAGATAGGACTCCTTGTTATGAACTTGTTATTGGTACCTAGGGGAACCATTTGACATTGGCATCATCAATTAAATAGAAAGTTTTAGGATCATGATATCTGGTTTGTCATAGTGCTAACCTAATGACCATATCTTCCTTATCTAAGTTCGATGAAAACATGAGAATTTGAGACTATCCATTTTGATTTGTTATTTAGTGGTAGAGTCGATAGATATTTTCTCAATTAAATGTTTAAGGCTCAAGTCATAGAAGACTCTTGTTCATTATGAATTACAAGTGCATTCCCCTTATTTACATTGCATTAAATATATTTACTCCCCTAATCTTGTTTGACACTTCACATTAACTTATTTGAGCTATTTTTGTGCTATTATGATCTTTGCCTTAAATTGCATCTATTATTATGACATGACCTTGCCTTTTCAAAACATAGATTCAATGTTTCTCTTAATGGCCTAAAATGATTTGACATATCAACTTTTATCTTCTAAGGAATATATTATATTTTATATTAACTTATTCTAACTATTATATATATTTTATAAATGAAATAACCTTTGGTGTGATTTATCCTTTAATACCTTGGTAGTTAACATTTTCATACCACTTTTCTATACACTTTCTTTACATCCTCATTCCTAGACTTTTTTCTTTAACTCCCACATTGACCAATTTATGTTTTCTTCATGCTCTATTGTTTCAATTTTCATGTTTTGTAAATTTGAAGGTAGTACATGTTTCAAATGCATATGATATATAAATCATACTATACACATCTACACTAAACCCTAAAAAATACAAAGAAAATCTATTAAATAGCTAAAATTCCTAACTACATGGTGTTATTTAGCACCCACTCTATTTTCAACATGAGATTTATAGAGATAATTGGTGGTAGGGCTTAAACCTATAACCATTTATCACCCTAGAAGGATGGTTCCATAAATGTCCTTGATCACTATACTTATTTGTTGTGATCCTTCATGTATAATGTATGATCCTTTCCATCAAATGTCTAGCTTCCCTAGAGACACTGAAATCTATTGTCATATAACAAAATTATTTTTTATGTGTGAAATTACTTAGATCACAAGTTGTGATCATACCATGTGTTATGGATTTTTTAATTTATCTCTCACATCCAAATTATTATATTCCTAATCTAATCCATGAAAATTAAATATAACAATCTTACATGAAGAGATTCTTGATCTCCTAGTCACATTATCAATGCAATTCATAGACTAAGGACTATGTATTCCATGGGCATCATTGCTCCCATATCATATACCAACTAAAATGTAGTAAATCCCATTATATGTTTATAGTTATTTATATGCCCATAATATAATATGTATACAATCCTCTTAGTCATCCCTCTGCACATTACATATTTTTGTAAGCATCATTTTAAGAACTTTGTTTGATGATTCTACCTATCCATTGGATTGAGGAGGATAAGTCATGATTTTATGGTGAAATATCATGAACTCCTTAGTCATATTTTTTATGGTATTATTCAAGAAGTTCATTTCTTTATTGTTGACTAGGTTTATAGGGCACCTAAATCTAGTTATGATATTTTCATACCCAAATATAATTGCATATTTGACATTGTGACTTGGTGTCATAAAAAATTTTACCCATTTTATAAAATAGTTCATAATAGTAATTATATATCTTGCATGATTACATTTTCTAGGAAGATTAATAGGCCCTATAAAATTAATTACCCATTATTTAAATGGTTTCACAACTAGCATTGGATTTAATAGCATTTCATCTTGTTGGTTTGGTCTTCCCATATATTGATAAATGTCATAGTGTTTTACGAATCTATGAGAATCCTAAAATAAACTAGGCCACCACATACTACTTTATATTATATTGATTGTAGTAGATTTTGCTACTAAGTGCCTTCTTGCAACCCCTTGGTGAAGTTTTTGTAGCTGTGGTATCTCAGGATTGAAAGCTATTATTTAGCAATTTTGTATAGAATTCCATTAATAATAATGAATGGTAGAGCTCATGTGACCAACTAATTTTTATCTTTCTCAACATAGTGTGCATGAAAAACCACTTGTTCCTAAATTTTTTCTATATGTTCCATATTCTCTAGGATTACTGATACTTAAAAAAAAAAATCAAGTGACTCGTCCTATAATTATTCTATATATTCACCATTTTGTATGAGATTGAGATGATCTGGCCCCATATTTTCCCTTCCTAGCTTGACATTGATCTTAAACTAAAATTATTGAAATAATATTAACCACTTAGATATCCATACTTTTAAAAAGGGCTTGTTCACCAAATATCTTAGAGCTTGGTGGTCTATAAATAATTCAAATGTAGTGGCCAAAAGATAATGCTTAAATTATTATAATACAAACACCATATCTAGAAGTTTTTGTTAAATAGTGATATAATTTTTATCATCTACTAGAATTTTTTGGCTTACGAAGTGGATATAAAGATCTAGAACTCCATCTCCTAGTTGAGTAAACATTGTGCCCATTGCAATAGCAAATTCATCGACATGCACATGCAATGTCTTATTCTAATAAAGAAATACCAAAATTTGGTTTTTTATTAATATGCATTTCAAATCAATGAAGGTTGACTAAATTTATGAGGTCCATTAAAACTGTCTTTTTATAGTAATATCTCTAATGGTGATGATATAGTTGCATATCCCCTATTGAATTTATGATAATACCTTATGATCCCCTAGAATACTCATAATTCAGAGGAACTTGAAAGAGTTTTTATCCCATAATGATTATGATCTTGGCTAGGTATACCAAAATACTATCATTGCAGACTACATGTCTTAGGAAAATACCAAAAGGTGTAAATAACAAACATTTATTTAAATCACTAAAATACAAAGAGATATACATTTTTTTAACTTAAGTCACAAATTTAAAAGGTGATACTTGAATAAGGAAACAAAATCCAAATCATATAGGTACACCTCCAAAAGTTCATGTATGAAGTCCTTAAAATTAGTGACTACAACTGTAGAGAAAATAGTAGGAACATTTTTAAGGCCAAAAGGCATTACCTTATATGGAAACAAACTCTACTCTATTGTAAATAAATATTCATTTCATCTTTTGATGCAATAAAAATCTTGTGGTAGCCACTAAAGCCATCTATGAATGAGTATAATTCATGCCATGGATTGACTCAAGAATTTAATCTATGAAAGGAATAAATAATAAGTCCTTTATGCATGCATCATTCAGTACCCTATAGTCACCACAAGATTTGATTTATCCTAACTATTTGGGTTGAATCACCATGGGGCTTACCCAATATTCTTCCTCTACCAGATAGATTATCCTTACTTCTTGCATTGGGTTAATCTTGACCTTGAATTTGAGCTTCATATTAGGATTTTGTCTATATGGGCACTTATTTATAGGCCTTGCACACTCTTTGAGTTCTATGTGCATCTCTCCCAATGAATGGTCTATACCTTTGACCTTTAAACAATTTATGGGGAATACATCCTCATAGTCTCACAATAATTAGAATCCCTTTAAAGTTTGTTGTTACATCTAGTAATCACCTATGGTTTCTAGCTTTGATATATACTCTATACCAATGTTTTGCACTACCTTCTATACTGGTTCTTGATATATTTTGTTTGGCCCATTTAGAAGAGAATCCCTCAGTGTCCTCTCCCCTTCCTACTCTTGAATATTTAGTTTTGGTAGCTACGCATCCTTTATTTTCTCCATTATATTGGATTTAGGCTCCTCTATTTGATATTTAGGATCAAAGAATCATTTTAAATCTAAATCCTCCTCACTATCATTAGATTATTCTTGTTTTGTGTTATCCATAATCTTATGACATTATTTTAGCAAAAAATATTATTTATATTTTTTATCCCCCTAATTTTTGATAACTTTGTTCAAGTCATTGGCTGCTTCCTCCTGTGAATATTGATCTTATATTATTATCATGTCTTCCTCATATCCCTGATATAGAAACACATTCAACTTTTGGAGATATTTATGCATTATGGGGTTCTCATCTTAAAATATAAATTTTTGTATAAAATCATGTTAGACATGCACTTAATTCTTAGTCTCATGCCTACACTCCTAGTGCATGTACCATGTTTATGGTAGAAGTGTAAAAGTAGGTTGGAACAAATGCAGTATCTCAGTTACACACCTTATGAAGACCATATATCTACACATCTATGGATGTGAAATTTAGGGAACTTCCTTTCTTGTAAAGATGGATCTTACTCAAATATTTATGGTGCTACTTAGAATCTAACTCTCATTAATTTGTAGGCCTCATTTAGATGTAATTTATTGGAATGATTAAATTACCACCAAGTCATAATGACACCTTTGAGCACATAGTTTAGGACACCAGTTCTATGATCTACATAATTTAAATGGTGTTATAACCTTGAAATGAATTGTGATTAATCCTGAGTTATAAATCATTGTGGCCATTATCTCAATATCATAGACCATTCTCATTGGACTTACCTCTTGGTCTCCATATGTCCAATTTAACATATGTGCATATGAATCACCACTAATAAAATATGAAACGTCCCACATAAAAGTGTCCTCATGAGTGGGTTATATATATTCCATATATGTTGGAGTCACCTGGTATAATAAGTCTACCTCTTAACTTATGGAGGTCATAGGATGGATATTTTCATTCTCCATGTGGAATTTCAGAATTTACTCCATAGTTTTGATAGGTCTATATAAAAAATATTATTTATGTTGTAATTATCTAATGGGTTGATCCTATTGTGAAAAATATGTAAAAAATCTAATGCACAAAGCTCATAACTTTGGTTATGTGCCAACCTTAAACTAACTATCTCCTCTATAAATATATGGCAATGTAGGCTCCTTGAGAGTAATGTATAGTTTGATTTCAATCTTGTTCAAGGGTATGATAATGATATTCTCCCCTTAATGAACCTATAAGTGATGTTATATTATATTTTTGGTCATCAAACCATTACAGGACCACTTTTCCTAATTAGCATAGGTTATTGCATTTCATTGGTCTTCATATTGATGACTTCAAAGTCCCCTCACAGACTTAGATCAACAAATTTTATTTTTACATATTCTAATCTCCTAATGGGTTTTAACCTTTTTTAATATTTATGTCAGGATCTTGATCCACCAATAGAGCACATATGATTACTTCTTGTATTAGCCACTAAACACAGAATTTAACTAGAATCA
This sequence comes from Torreya grandis, assembly GCA_037957365.1. Taxonomy (NCBI): domain Eukaryota; kingdom Viridiplantae; phylum Streptophyta; class Pinopsida; order Cupressales; family Taxaceae; genus Torreya; species Torreya grandis. Next base: position 1,453,041 of record JARHVA010004612.1, read on the forward strand.
ATAAGTAACTAGAAATATGAAACAACACAGGAATATGAGAGACAATACACAATTGTATTAATAATCACTCAGAAGAATATACAATAAAGAAGATGCCACTTATTCTTCCACCTCAAAGGCTCGCCACACCTCAAGACCTTCTTTCCTCTCTCTCTCTCAGTCCCAACAATCAACTCCAATATAGAATTGATGTTCACCTCTCCAACCAGTCAGTAACACGCTACCAGTACACCAAGTACACAACCATACTCCAAGTAGATCTCTTGCTCTCTGCTGCTACCTACAAATCACTAGACCTTACTCACCATTGTATATCTCCAAAAGAAAGCCATGCTCACCTGCAGACTAAGATCATACAAATATGAAGAACCCTTCTGATTCTCCAAACCAGCACCCACTCTTGGTACTGTGGCACTAAGAGGAACACACCATTGCTCTCCTCTCTCAGAAGGAGCTTATTTGCTCTCTTACTCTCTAGCTACAATTTTACAATACAGCCCATGAGTCCATATATAGATCTCATGCTTACAATAATTAGACTATCCTAATTACAATAATTAGACTATCCTAATTACAATAATTAGACACGCAACTCAAGACTATAATTAGCCTTTACATGCAAACTCTCAATTCAACAAACTGTCCATGCAACGAATAGTTTTGGAACCGCCACAGGTGCCCGACATTGGTCCCTATCTGCCTAGAGGTGACTGACATCGACCAACCTCCTACTGACACCAGTTGTCTTCAACTCACGCCTGTCGATGTCAGTTTCCTTTTGCACTACAATTCGCCGGTGCTGGTCTCCCTAAAACTCAGCAACCTCTTCCATGTTTGCACCAGTTGAAGCTTTTAGCTCCACATCCTAACAATCTCCCACTTGGAGATAAATAGCTACACTTGTACCTGTACCTATACACCATCTAAATTATTCCCTGGCTTGTATCTCTCTTCAAGCTTAATCCTGAAGACCAACCACCACACACACTATGATGCTTTACCTATCATCCAAATCTCTTGCCGCATCTACATCTACAAACCTCTGTAGAAAAGAACTTGACCCTGCATAGCATGTGCACCTGTTGTTGGTCCCTCTAAGAATCCATTGAACTGCCCTCCAGTACTTCTTTCCTGAATTGGCTCCAAATTTTTTTGACAACTCCCACTGCTTGGGAAAACTCAGGTCTACACTAGACCTCATTTGATTTCAAACCCTGTTCTAAGCTAAGCTTGAACTGTCTAGCCCTTGGTGTGCTTTTTGATTCTACATCCTGCATCATGAAGCCTGCCAACACCGTCTTCACATCAGCTCCCACTGGAGATAAAATCTCCATGTCTCTTATGCCAAAGAATTTTGCTGCTCCAAATTCTTCATGACATACATCTAAACTAACCTTACCCTTAGCTTAGCAAATCCCTATATCTCTAAACCTATAACTAGTATACCATTCACATACAGTAACTGGATAATGTCACAACTCATTGTCCACCTGGTAAGACAAACACAATAGTTACACTGACATTGACTGAAGCCATGCTTAGTCATCCACCTGTCAAAACTTGTACCACTATCCTGCAGCTTCCTCAAGACCATATACCTTGGCCTTCCGTCTCACGTATCCATCCACTCTCTTCTTTAACTTGGGAATCCATTCCATCTCTCAGTGCTTACTTCCAGCTGACAACTCCACCAATAAATACCTATTTGGTTCTTCTCCAAGGAATCACACTCCTCATCCATGCCAAGTTCCCACTGTATTTGGATTCTACTTGCATTGCCTCTTCACATCTTCCTAGTTCTTGACCATCAATAAGCAATATAAAGAAGGTGAACAATGAATATGAGGTTCACTTACCCTTTTTGACCTCCATATGAGCGTTTGAGACTTGTTGATAGCTTGCTGTCCACCCAATATCTGTTCCAGTGACCGATCTCAGCCATCTCCCAGTCTGCTCCTGACTGATGTCAGTTCCCTGCACTAACCCTAACTATCAACGTCATTTCCCTAGCTGATGCCAATGTCCCTCTTGCCGACGTCAGTTCCTTTATGACCGATGTCGGTCTTTCTTCTACTGACATTGGTTACTATCTGACCAATGCCGGTACCTATGTTCGCCTGTGAGTGATAACTTTTTACCCGCGAGCTCTCCATGGATCAAAATCCTATTCAAATCAACATAGCCCTACTCAGAATAATTCAGTTCCCTCCACTTATCTCTATCTGTCATCTCCTCCATGAACACCAAGGCTTTCCAGTTATTTAGCTTGTCAAAAACATCTGTCTTCTGCTTAAGAATATGCATTCCCCTCCTACATATGTGACCAAGCCTACAAAGCCACATCTCTGTAACAAAAGGTGAATCAATAATATAAGTAGATAGATAAAGGATACCTACTTTCTTACCACCATCTAATTCAAATGCATCCGCTGTGAGAGTTACAGTGCATCTCTCATCACCCAAATTTCCTGATGATATTAGACTCATCTCCAAGACTGGTACCTGCATGACTTCCTTCAACCACTGTGTGTCATCCGTCTGCAATTTCAGCTTCACTTCCCCTTTGTCAATAATCTGACAAGGCTCTCCAACCCCTAAATAAATCTCTCCAAAGTCTCCAAAGACATACCCATGAAAAGATGCTCTATTTCGAGCTACATGGAAAGAGGCAAAAGAATCTGTAAACAAAGATTCTACTTTATCCAGAGTAACATGTGTAATGACCCCTGCAACATCTGCTTCTACATGCTAATCTTCTATCGACCAACTATCTCCTTTTACCTGCTCTTTCTTTCCATCAATCAGACCATTCCTGCTATTCAATTTCTCCATTCGTAGCTTACTTTCTTCTATCATTGCTATACTCCCACTCAATCTGAAACCCCTGTGAGTGACCTGTAATCAAAAAACACTACCAGATCTAAAACCACCTGTTAGTCAACCCAACCAAAAGCTCTGATACCACTTGATGGTATCAACTCTTGAACCTACAACCAAGGCTCTGATACCACTTGTTAGGATCTTGCTCCACCAATAGAACACATATGATTACTTCTTGTATTAGCAACTAAACACGGAATTTAACTAGAATCAATAAGTAACTAGGAATATGAAACAACACAGGAATATGAGAGACAATACACAATTGTATTAATAATCACTCAGAAGAATATACAATAAAGAAGATGCCACTTCTTCTTCCACCTCAAAGGCTCACCACACCTCAAGACCTTCTTCCCTCTCTCTCTCGGTCCCAACAATCAACTCCAATATAGAATTGATGTTCACCTCTCCGACCATTCAGTAACATGCTGCCAATACACAAAGTACACAACCGTACTCCAAGTAGATCTCCTGCTCTCTACTGCTACCTACAAATCACTAGACCTTACTCACCATTGTAGATCTCTAAAAGAAAGCCATGCTCACCTGCTGACTAAGATCATACAAATATGAAGAACCCTTCTGATTCTCCAAACTAGCACCCACTCTTGGTACTGTGGCACTAAGAGGAACACACCATTGCTCTCCTCTCTCAGAAGGAGCTTATTTGCTCTCTTACTCTCTAGCTACAATTTTAAAATATAGCCCATGAGTCCATATATAGATCTCATGCTTACAATAATTAGACTATCCTAATTACAATAATTAGACACACAACCCAAGACTATAATTAGCCTTTACTAGCAAACTCTCAGTTCAATAAACTAACTGTCTATGCAACAAACAGTTCTAAAACTGCCATAGGTGACCGACGTCGGTCCCTATCTACCTGGAGGTGACTGACATCGGCCGACCTCCTATCGATGCCGATTGTCTTCAACTCACGCCTGCCGATGTCAATTTCCTTCTGCACTATAATCTGTCGATGCTGGTCTCCCTAGAACTCAGCAACCTCCTCCATGTTTGCACCAGTTGAAGCTTTTAGCTCCACATCCTAACAATCTCCCACTTGGAGATAAACAACTACACTTGTACCTATACTTGTACACCATCTAAATTATTCCCTGGCTTGTATCTCTCTTCAAGCTTAATCCTGAAGACCAACCACCACACACACTGTGATGCTCTACCTGTCATCCAAATCTCTTGCCGCATCCACATCTACAAACCTCTATAGAAAATAACTTGACCTTGCATAGCATGTGCACCTACTGCTGGTCCCTCTAAGAATCCACTGAACTACCCTCCAGTACTTATTTCTCGAATTGGCTCCAAATTTTTCTAACAACTCCCACTGCTTGGGAAAACTCAGGTCTACACTAGACCTCATGCAATTTTAAACCCTGTTCTAAGCTAAGCTTGAACTATCCAGCCCTTGGTGTGCTTTTTGATTCTGCATCCTGCATCATGAACCCCACCAACACCGTCTTCACATTAGCTCCCACTAGAGATAAAATCTCCATGTCTCTTATGCCAAAGAATTATGCTACTCCAAATTCTTCATGACATACCTCTGAACTAACCTTACCCCTAGCTCAACAAATCCCTATATCTCTGAACCTATAACTAGTATACCATTCACATATAGTAACTGGGTAATGTCATGACTCATCATCCACTTGGTAAGACAAACACAATAGTTACACTGACATTGACTGAAGCCATGCTTAGTCATCCACCTGTCAAAACCTGTACCACTGTCTTGCAGCTTCCTCAAGACCATATGCCTTGGCCTTTCATCTCACGTATCCATCCACTCTCTTCTTTAACTTGGGAATCCATTTCGTCTCTCAGTGCTTACTTCTAGCTGATAACTCCACCAATAAATACCTATTTGGTTCTTCTCCAAGGACTCACACTCCTCATCCATGCCAAGTTCCCATTGTATCTGGATTCTACTTGCATTACCTCTTCACGTCTTCCTAGTTCTTGACCATCAATAAGCAATATAAAGAAGATGAACAATGAATATGAGGTTCACTTACCCTTTCTGACTTCCATATGAGTGTTTGAGACTTGTTGACAGCTTGCTGTCTGCCCAATATCCGTTCCAGTGACTAATCACGGCCATCTCCCAGTCTGCTCCTGATCGATGTCGGTTCCCTGCACTGACCCTGACTGCCGATGTCATTTCCCTTACCGACGTTGGTGTCCCTCCCATCGATGTCAATTCCTTCATGATCGATGTCAGTCTTTCTTCTACTGACATCGATTACTATCTAACTGATGCCGGTACTTGTGTTCACCTGTGAGTGATAACTTTTTAACCACGAGCTCTCCATGGATCAAAATCCTATTCAAATCAACATAGCCCTACTTAGAAGAATTCAATTCCCTCCACTGATCTCTGTCCGTCATCTCCTCCATGAACACCAAGGCTTTCCAATTCTTTAGCTTGTCAAAAACATCTATCTTCTGCTTAAGAATATGCATTCCCCTCCTACATATGTGACCAAGCCTATAAAGCCACATCTCTGAAATAAAAGGTGAATCAGTAATATAAGTAGATAGATAAAGGATACCTACTTTCTTACCACCATCTAATTCAAGTGCATCTGCTGTGAGAGTTACAGTGCATCTCTCATCACCCAAATTTCTTGAAAAAATTAGGCTCATCTCCAAGACTGGTACCTGCATGACTTCCTTCAACCATTGTGTGTCATCCATCTGCAATTTCAGCTTCACTTCCCCTTTGTCAATAATCTGACAAGGCTCTCCAACCCCTAAATAAATCTCTCCAAAGTCTCTAAAGACATACCCATGAAAAGATGCTCTATTTCAGGATGCATGGAAAGAGGCAAAAGAATCTGTAAACAAAGATTCTACTTTAGCCAGAGCAACCTATGCAATGACCCCTGCAACATCTGCTTCTACATGCAAATCTTTTACCGACCAACTATCTCCTTTTACCTGCTCTTTCTTTCCATCAATCAGACCATTCATGCTATTGAGTTTCTCCATTTGTAGCTTACTTTCTTCTACCATTTCTATACTCCCACTCAATCTGAAACCCCTGTGAGTGACCTATAATCAAAAAACACTACCAAATTTGAAACCACCTGTTAGTCAACCCAACCAAAAGCTATGATACCACTTGATGGTATCAGCTCTTGAACCTACAACCAAGGCTCTGATACCACTTGTCAGGATCTTGCTCCACCAATAGAGCACATATGATTACTTCTTGTATTAGCAACTAAACACATAATTTAACCAGAATCAATAAGTAACTAGAAATATGAAACAACACAGGAATATGAGAGACAATACACAATTGTATTAATAATCACTCAGAAGAATATACAATAAAGAAGATGCCACTTCTTCTTCCACCTCAAAGGCTCGCCACACCTCAAGACCTTCTTCCCTCTCTCTCTCGGTCCCAACAATCAACTCCAATATAGAATTGATGTTCACCTCTCCAACCAGTTAGTAACACGCTGCCAGTACACCAAGTACACAACTATACTCCAAGTAGATCTCCTGCTCTCTGCTGCTACCTATAAATCACTAGACCTTACTCACCATTGTAGATCTCCAAAAGAAAGCCATGCTCACCTGCTGACTAAGATCATACAAATATGAAGAACCCTTTTGATTCTCTAAACCAACACCCACTCTTGGTACTGTGGCACTAGGAGGAACACACCATTGCTCTCCTTTCTCAGAAGGAGCTTATTTGCTCTCTTACTCTCTAGCTACAATTTTACAATACAACCCATGAGTCCATATATAGATCTCATGCTTACAATAATTAGACTATTCTAATTACAATAATTAGACATGTAACTCAAGACTATAATTAGCCTTTACATACAAACTCTCGGTTCAACGAACTAACTATCTGTGCAACGAATAGTTCTAGAACTACCACAGGCGATCGACGTCAGTCCCTATCTTCCTAAAGGTGGCCGATGTTGGCTGACCTCCTGCCGATGCTGGTTATCTTCAGCTCATGGCTGCCGATGTTGGTTTCCTTTTGCACTGTAATCTGTTGACACTGGTCTCCCTGGAACTCAGCAACCTCCTCCATGTTTGCACCAGTTGAAGCTTTTAGGTCCACATCCTAACAATCTCCCACTTGGAGATAAATAGCTACACCTGTACGTATACCTATACACCATCTAAATTATTTCTTGGCTTGTATCTCTCTTCAAGCTTAATCCTGAAGACCAACCACCACACACACTATGATGCTCTACCTGTCATCCAAATCTCTTGCCGCATCCGCATCTACAAACCTCTATAAAAAAGAACTTGACCCTTCATAGCATGTGCACCTGCTGCTGGTCCCTCTAAGAATCCACCAAACTGCCCTCCAGTACTTCTTTCTTGAATTGGCTCCAAATTTTTATGATAACTCCCACTGCTTGGGGAAACTCAAGTCTACACTAGACCTCATGTGATTTTGAACCCTGTTCTAAGCTAAGCTTGAACTGTCCAGCCCTTGGTGTGCTTTCTGATTCTGCATCCTGCATCATGAACCCCGCCAACACCATCTTCACATCAACTCCCACTAGAGATAAAATCTCCATGTCTCTTATGCCAAAGAATTTCACTGCTCCAAATTCTTCATGACATACCTCTAAACTTACCTTATCCTTAGCTCAACAAATCTCTGTATCTCTAAACTTATAACTAGTATACCATTCACATACAGTAACTGGATAATGTCGTGACTCATCATCCACCTGGTAAGACAAACACAATAGTTACACTGACATTGACTGAAGCCATGCTTAGTCATCCACCTGTTAAAACCTATACCACTATCCTACAGCTTCTTCAAGACCATATGCCTTGGCCTTCTATCTCACGTATCCATCCACTCTCTTCTTTAACTTGGGAATCCATTTCATCTCTCAGTGCTTACTTCCAGCTAACAACTACACCAACAAATACCTTTTTGGTTCTTCTCTAAGGACTCACACTCCTCATCCATGCCAAGTTCCCACTGTATCTAGATTCTACCTGCATTGCCTCTTCACGTCTTCTTGGTTCTTGACCATCAATAAGCAATATAAAGAAGGTGAATAATGAATATGAGGTTCACTTACCCTTTCTGACCTCCATATGAGTGTTTGAGACTTGTTGATAGCTTGCTATCCACCCAATATCCATTCCAGTGACCGATCTCAGCCATTTCCCAGTTTGCTCCTGATCGATGTCAGTTCCCTACACTGACCCTAGCTGTCGACGTCATTTCCCTTGCTGACATCGGTGTCCCTCCTGTCGACATCGATTCCTTCATGATCGACATCAGTTTTTCTTCTACCGACATTAGTTACTATCTGACCGACGCTGGTACCTGTGTTTGCCTGTGAGTGATAACTTTTTACCCATGAGCTCTCCATGGATCAAAATCCTATTTAAATCAACATAGCCTTGCTTAGAATAATTCAGTTCCCTCCACTGATCTCTATCTGTCATCTCCTCCATGAAAACCAAGGCTTTCTAGTTATTTAGCTTGTCAAAAACATCTATCTTCTGCTTAAGAATATGCATTCCCCTCCTACATATGTGACCAAGCCTACAAAGCCACATCTCTATAACAAAAGGTGAATTAGTAATATAAGTAGATAGATAAAGGATACCTACTTTCTTACCACCATCTAATTCAAGTGCATCCACTGTGAGAGTTACAGTGCATCTCTCATCACCCAAATTTCTTGAAGAAATTAGACTCATATCCAAGACTGGTACCTGCATGACTTCCTTCAACCACTATGTGTCATCCGTCTGCAATTTCAGCTTCACTTCCCCTTTGTCAATAATCTGACAAGGCTCTCCAACCCCTAAATAAATCTCTCCAAAGTATCCAAAGACATACCCATGAAAAGATGCTCTATTTCAGGCTGCATGGAAAGAGGCAAAAGAATCTGTAAACAAAGATTCTACTTTATCCAGTGCAACCTGTGTAATGACTCCTGCAACATCTACTTCTACATGCTGATCTTCTACTGACCAACTATCTCCTTTTACCTGCTCTTTCTTTCCATCAATTAGACCATTCATGCTATTCAGTTTCTCCATTTGTAGCTTAATTTCTTCTACCATTGCTATACTCCCACTCAATCTGAAACCCCTATGAGTGACCTGTAATCAAAAAACACTACCAAATTTGAAACCACCTGTTAGTCAACCCAATCAAAAGCTCTAATACCACTTGATGGTATCAGCTCTTGAACCTACAACCAAGGCTCTGATACCACTTGTTAGGATCTTGCTCCACCAATAGAGCACATATGATTACTTCTTGTATTAGTAACTAAACACAGAATTTAACCAGAATCAATAAGTAACTAGAAATATGAAACAACACAGGAATATGAGAGACAATACACAATTGTATTAATAATCACTCAGAAGAATATACAATAAAGAAGATGCCACTTCTTCTTCCACCTCAAAGGCTCCCCACACCTCAAGACCTTCTTCCCTCTCTCTCTCGGTCCTAACAATCAACTCCAATATAGAATTGATGTTCACCTCTTCAACTAGTCAGTAACATGCTGCCAGTACACCAAGTACACAATTGTACTCCAAGTAGATCTCTTGCTCTCTGCTGCTACCTGCAAATCACTAGACCTTACTCACCATTGTAGATCTCCAAAAGAAAGCCATGCTCACTTGCTGACTAAGATCATACAAATACGAAGAACCCTTCTGATTCTCCAAACCAGCACCCACTCTTGGTACTGTGGCACTAGGAGGAACACACCATTGCTCTCCTCTCTCAGAAGGAGCTTATTTGCTCTCTTACTCTCTAGCTACAATTTTACAATACAACCCATGAGTCCATATATAGATCTCATGTTTACAATAATTAGACTATCCTAATTACAATAATTAGACACACAACTCAAGACTATAATTAGCCTTTACATGTAAACTCTCAGTTCTGGAACCACCACAGGCGATCGACATCGGTCCCTATCTGCCTGGAGGTGACTGACATCGGCCAACCTCCTATTGACGTCAGTTGTCTTTAGCTCACGCCTGCTGATGTCGGTTTCCTTTTGCACTGCAATCTACCGATGCCGTTCTCCCTGGAACTCAACAACCTCCTCCATGTTTGCACCAATTGAAGCTTTTAGCTCCACATCCTAACAATTCAAGATTCAGTGTAACCAGGATATAGATGAGGGAAAATTATCTAATGGCCTCCCATGTAGACTTAATTATCATATTCACTATGCTCCCAAAGTTGAAGATAACATTTGGAACTTTATATCTTGTAATTTTAATATCCATTTAGGAATAAAAATCCCAAGGATTATTGGTTTTAATATACCAGATTTCCCCTTTAGTTTGATGTTGCCCTCTTTTTATGCAATCTAATAAATTATGTAATAAGTTAGTGATATTCTATAATATGCCCTTATTACATATAGTACTTACCAACTTAAGAAGATCTGTCAAAGTTGTAACTACTCTATCTTGTCTCAGTATATAAATAATCTGCCCATACATTTGTGCATCCATAACTATAACATTCCCTTCAGAAGCATTATGATTTTATATGTTTTTTAATAACTATGTTACTTCATACTTCAAGACCTTTTTATTAACATGATTTTTATACTTCTCTTGTCTTACCTTTATGATTAGAGGTTCTTATGGCATCTCCAAGGGTGGAAATCCTTACTCTTTATATTAGTTCTAGGTAACAACATGCATAACTTAAGGATCCTTTGGGTGCAAGTTTATCATATTCACATTACACACTAGATTTTCCTTTCTTTGATTTTATAGGATAGGAAAATATTTTGTGTTATGCTGCTCTTAAATTTTACAATACACATAATAAGTATGTCTCTATGGATTTCAAAGATAATTTCATGTTATATGATTGTATTCACCACACATGCATTAGACAATAGGTTGTCTACTTTGTTTATCATATTATCTATGATTTTGGTTCCCTCCTTAATACCCCCCTTGATAGTTTCTTTTATATACTCATTATCTTTAAGGAGAATCCCACCTTTTATATTGGTTCCCATAATATCCCCCATACTATATTTGAGGAGAAGGTGGAGTCCATCTTGATTGTTTTGGTGGAGATGTAGAATTCCAAGATTGCTAGTATTGTGGAGATAAAAGTGTCCATCTATCTTGATACTAGGGTGAATTTGATGTCCAAAATGAAAGATCTTGAAGCTAATACTGATGAGATTGGGGAATCCACCCAAGAGTAGACTGTGCTTATGTTGTCATTTCCATATCTAGACTTGGTACTCTTGGCTTGGTAGCTGAACTTGTTGCATAACTATTGCAAAGACATTTTTCAAGATGACTTCATTTAAATACTAAAGTAATATGCAATTATTCTCATCATGATTATTTTATTTAAAAAAAATATAATACATTTTGCATGGCTATTGTATGTATTGCTATAATAGGTGACACTGGGTAAAGGAATGACCCACTATGCAACAAATTTTGTAAAAAATAATCTTATTTTTTGGATAATCATTAATGTGATGTCCCTCCTTACCATAATTCATGTACCATATATATAATTTAGGTCTATTTATCTAATGAATTTTGTCCATCTTATGTATGACAACATCTATCTTAACATATGTTTTCCTAGAAGGCTATCGACTTTCTCCATAGTCTTCTCTTTACTCAACCTAAATCATAGTAGACCTAGCATAAACTTTATTATTAAATTGAGTTTTTAAAATAGAAACCCTAATCCTAGGTTGTAGGCATCCTACAAACTAGTTAACTTTATTTACATTTTAAAATTGGAAATTGAATCCATTTATGACATCTAAGAACCTATAGTCATAATCCTAGTTTGATTCTCTTGATTTTAGATAAATATCCTTTAGGTCTTAAATAATTTAGATTATTCATTTATGAATATTGAACTCTCCAATAAATATGTTTTTGACATCTTGTAAGGAATTTGTTATTGGATTAATTTTGTACATTAATTATAGATATCTACCTATCAAGGCCCCTCTGACCTCTCACTTCTTCACATCATCAGTGGTGACACATTTTACCTACCACTTCAGTTTATAGGTTAAAAATTATTGTTCAAAGTTAGAAGACTGATAATATGGTATTAGGGTTACAAAAAATCCCATATTGAGAGCCATGTTTCTTAAATTTACCCCAAAAATAATTGGTTATTTTAGACTGAACTTAGAAAACATCTTAAAATTGGTTGAAACTATGTTTGGAGGAGTATTACTCTTCATTTCTAGATACTTCTATGTTTCTGCACTTAACCTTCTAATTTCTTTATGAAATCATCAAACTACTCAATATGTCTCTCAAATTATACATTACTTCCTTTTGTTAATAAAATAGGCAAATGGGTTACATCCTCTTGGAATGAATGATCCTTATCTAAGGTATCTCCTTCACTTAAACCTAAACCTAACTTAATCATACAATTCAAAAAACTTCTTCAAGTGATTATCCTTCATCATGCCCAAACAATATCTTCCCATGTAACTGCTTCCTAAAATTACCATATAAATGTTCTCATTGCTTCTATAAAAAATTTCCATGATCTCTTCATTCTCTTTATTCTAATTTCATAGAGTCTCTTTCCCAATCGTAGAAATTCCATTTGATCTCTTTGGTACCTTTAAGTCCTTCGATTACTCTAATTTCCCCCTCTTTGTAGTCTCCAACTTTCTTTGGAGGTTTAACCACTCCTGTAGTCTTCAAGGTTTCTAGTCTACTCCTACTCATAGTTACATTATGATCATTATATTTATTTCATCATGTTTTGTATCACAACGCTCTCTCAAGCCGTATAATTATCTTCTCTTTCTGCTTTTCTATGTCCTCCATATTATGGATTTAATTTTAAGTTACTTCCCTCAATTCCTCATTATTCACCTTCTTTAATTTGCATCTACATAATGCCATAGATGATTACTCCACATTTCTTGGGATTTTCACCATGGCTTTCTTTACAACCAACATCTTCAAAAGTATAGGTAGTCACTATACAAATTTCCCTATGATGCCTCTTAAAAATAAAAATTGCATAGCTTCAAATGTAATATACCCTTACATAATAAAATTAGTGACATATTTGTCAGTTGTGATTTTCATCCAATGATTTATCACATGTTTCCAATCAGTGTCCAAGTTTCACACTATTTATAAATTTTCTTCAGTCCAGATAAAGGGTTATGTTTCCCTTGGCTTAAAGCAATAATATTCAATTCTTGACAACCAAGCATCTAATAGTTTAGGTAATTCACACCATAAAATATTATATATTTTACCATGAATGTGTTCAATTATAATTTATTTCATAATGCTTCTAGTTCACCTAGATTATTCTTCTATGAAATTATAATTTATTTCATCCAATCATCGCTTCATATCTCTTTGACCGTGTAACCATTTTAACATGTTTAAATTTCCACACTCACTATACCATTGTTAGTAGAGGATCCTATGAATTCCCATTAGAACATGCTAGTGTTTGTTTTATGCGAGATTAGTTTTAAATTTAGAAACTCAAGCAAGGATATGGAAAGGTTGTTCATTCATTTCATTCATACTTATTGGAGAACAATTTATTAACCCAAATCAAACATAGTTATATTGAATATTCAGGTTCAAAAAAAATAAGGAAATAAGTGTACATAAAACAACACAAAAACATCTAATGGATCCATCAATCGATCTATATATTATTATCTCTCAAATTGGAACTACTTTTCCTTTACATTTATATATTATTTATAAATATTCAAGGATGATCTATTGCTTTGCATTCCTAATCTTTCACTTTTTAAGCCAAATGAGTCATTTTATCTTCTACAATATTTTGATATACAAACACATGCCAAAATACATACAAAATAATATACATTATTTTATACATCATAAAATTGTCACTTATACATACTCTATGACTTTACACTTTGAAGTCTACTACTAAAAAATTAAAGCTCTACATTATATTTTTAGGTGTTGTGCTCTTTACTAAGGTTGTTTAGGTGTTTTGGGATATACCTTAAACTAAAGAGTTGGTTTTGAATTACCATAGTAAAATCCAAGGTCAAAGGCCTACAAAATATTTTTATTGCTACTTAAAACTACTCATATTTTTGGTTGATGAAAGACTACTTATGAACCTATATTATCCTACATCATACACCTAATGTAGAAAAGTTTATGAGATTTAGATCACAAAGGTAGGGTGAATGGTAGAACCATTATTTTGGCAAACTAAGTTGACCACAGTGTCCCCTTCCATGTTTTTATATACCTTGAAGTTTATGTTTTTATTTATTCCTCCTTTTCCAACCACCTATTGAACCATAGACCATCCTCCTTCACCTAAATCTAATTGTTTGGCAATAGTCCATCCACATACTCTAGTGTAATCTATTCCATTGTTCCAACTCATTTTAGGATTTAACCCACCATAGTATAAAATACTCCACCACAAACCATTTTAGTTTTTCCCATTGATAGTCCAATCTACCATTGGACTCCTCAACCAACCATTCACTTTCCTATGCAAACCTTATTTCATTATTTTAGTTATTACCTTATACTTGTTGTCTTCATTGCATATTTAGGTTTTATGGTGGATTCATAATATAAGATTATTTTAAATTTCTCTTATTTGTATTTATGAGTTTATCAAGTAGCTTATATATCCTTATTTGGAAGGATTCTTCTTATACCTTCTCTTTTACTTCTATACATACATGCATACCAACAAAAACTAAAAAAAAGTTAATGGAATAAATATTTCCAATAGGTGCTTCCTTATTTTATTTATCATGCCACTTAAGAATGTTTTAAAGTTTTCCTTTGTAATGCGTATCCTCTTCACAACTTTCTACCCTATAGTGGACTATCGAAATTCCATTCTCTTCTTCATTTATCTATGCATCCTTATTAGATTATTGCCACTTTCCTTATACTAAATATTTAATTTTTGACATGTTTTATATGTTATGCCTTCTAATATTTATCTTCTCATCCTCATCCTCTTTCTTTGTTATTGCATATGAATTGTTATGTCGTTAACCTATAGTGTTTCTAGGGATATGTTTGTCTGACTTATGGCTTACATAACATCTTATATTATCTTTTCACATTTACCTAGGATTATTATATTGTTAGTAGCATTGGAATATGGAATAAACATGGCCTAAATAGAGTATATATGAGGTAGTGATTAGTATTTTATCATAATAATGCAGCTTCTATTCTTAGTGCATTATTGTGGAGGTTTCCACCTCAAAGTGGCTCAATCATATTCATCGAGTATTATACTCTTTTGTCAATTATTATTGTGTATATTCTCATTATGCTCATATTATTCCATGGGCATGAATTATCTAAGTAATTTCATTACAAGTGGTATCATAACATTGATTTGGGCAAGTTTTTATGATGTTTTTAAAATAGATTTGATGTTGTTATTTTCCTAAGCACTGAATAATAATAAAAACATAACTTGTGATCCAAGAAGAATTTATTTATTTCACACCCTTGTGTAAATTATTAGTCATGGGATTCATCTCAATGAGATGATTGTAATGGTATAATATACTAATACACTTGTTTTGGGCTCAAAACCCTATATTCTAGGGTTCATGCATGTTTAGTCCTAACACTCACAACCATGAGAAAGGGAAAGATATTCCAAAAATACCTCATAAATATTACATGGATTATAGAAATTTGGATTCTCTAGTTTCTAATGTGATTTACCAAC
Source organism: Torreya grandis (assembly GCA_037957365.1). NCBI lineage: Eukaryota > Viridiplantae > Streptophyta > Pinopsida > Cupressales > Taxaceae > Torreya > Torreya grandis. The sequence goes on from JARHVA010004612.1 coordinate 1,468,711, forward strand.
TTTAGTTAGATATGTAAAGTGTGATGAAGAAAGACGATTTCATTCTAGTAAAAGGGGACATTGTTGGGGTAAAGGGGGACATAGATGATATGAAGAATTAGTTGAAAACTATCAGTGGGAAATTAGCCACTCTTTCAACTCATATTCAAACAAATAATCCTCCACCACTCCATTTAGGTTCTCTCAACTAGAAAAATCACAACTCCAATACTGGTTTGAAGCACATGATGCTAAAAGTATACACATACAAATTTTATGGTAAGGATCCACTCACTTGGATTAATCAAATAGAAATTTTATTTGATATGCATCAGACCCCATGTGCACAAATTATGGTCATGTCATCTTTACATATGTAACCTAAGTAATTCATTTGGTATTAGTGGTTGTGTACTCAGAATAAAAATTAAGACCTTATTATTAGTTATTTTTTATTTAATAATGAATTGCATATACACTATCACAATAACATCTCTGAAAACTACTTCAATTAATTATCAAATTTGTGACAAATAGGGCTTGTCAAGGATTATATTCAACAAGTCCAAAATCTCTCCTTGTGCATGGATGACATCAATGAGGACAACATGTGTGACTTATTCTTGGGTGAGCTCAAGGTTAACATCAAGCTTGATGTTCTAATGTTTAAACCAAGTTTAATATCTAGATCCATAACATTAACACATAAGGTAGAGGAAATAAACCTAGTCACATGAAAGTTTTTCAGTACTGACAAAGAACATAATCCCACAACATAATCATTTACTCAACCTACAAGATTGACTCCTAAGTAAATTAAAGAGAAGCATGCAACATGATTATTTTTTAGTTGTGACATCAAGTGGAGAAAAGGAAATAAAAGTGTTGAGAAGAAGTTATTATACATTGAAGGAACCAATGGAGATGAAGAATATGATGGGGCCTCATGAGAGGGTGATGAAGAGACATAGGAATAATATTCATATTCCCACCCTACTATCTCCTGTCATGCACTTTATAGTATTAACACACCTCAAACCCTTAAGGTTTTTAACTTCCTAAAGAAACATAAGTTGACAATGTTGATTGACTTAGGGAGTACACATAACTTCATTAACAATAAGTTGGCTACTTGTTTGAACTATTTCATTTACATATATTTATAATTTTAGGTCATGATTATAGATGGTGGAATGGTCAATTATTCAAGAAAATGCCATAGTACTAAGTTTTATATGGAAGACTACATGCTATATTCTCCTATGTTCTATATTCCCATGGGTGGGGAAAAAATTGTTTTGGGAGTACAAT